>OY755190.1:7927818-8527818 GCA_963576735.1 Bedellia somnulentella
TATTGATTTTTTTAGGTACTATCCCATACTACAAGTCATTAAATGAAACTTACTGGGGGGCTTGATCTATGTTATGTGTCCGTAAACATTTATTGTATTTGTATTTATTTACTTTAAACCGTGATAGCTTAGTGGGTAGAACACTCAGTTATCGTGCAAACGACTAGTGTTCAAATCCTGGGTCGGGCCTACACCAATTTGTCTTTTATAAAGTCATATGTGTGGTTAATTTATCATGGTTGTTAACGGTGAGGGAAAACATCGTGAGGAAACCCACATGGCTGAGTTGTACTTAGTCATGTGACAGTGTATTCGTACAAAACGGCGATAGGCCTGCCCCCTATCACGTGAGTACACTGTCCATACAAAACGTGGGTACTCTGAACACCAGGTGACAATGTCACGTGATGTTCAGAAGTATTAGTACCTCTGCCAACCCCTTCGGGGATATTCGGCGTGAACGTTTATGTTATGTTATGTTACTTTAATTCCAGTCTAGATATTAAATCATACAAACTTAACCGTTTTTTTCGTGAATGGTTCCAGAAATAGTGCAGCATGAACTACTTGGGAATCTATTCTGTTTGTGGAGAGGCGACGCGTGATGAAGTGGACTGCCCGCTTCCCTTTGTTGAAATCACACCAACTCTTGCAAATAAACTGAATGTGGATTTTTCCGCTGTCTTCTTTAACCTATAACTTGACTTACGGCTATGAATTGCAAAGAGCTGCATCAAGGAAATAAGGAAGATTTTAATATTACAAGCAAATTTTTCAAAACCATTTCAAATTTATAACCATATTACATTGTACATCACATTTATAACGATAGTTATATGTTTAACTCTTTACTAATGCTCTGTATGAATGTACGAAAATGTTCCTATAAAGACTAAAAATATAAAAAAAATTGGTAATAATCATTAAAAGAAAAACAGGACCACAGAAGTGAAAGAATAAATACAAATTATTTAGTAATTTGGCGCTATCGATCAGCAAAAGGCCGCTGATTCATTTCTTCTCTAATCGCTATTATTTCTCAATTGTCTGTTATAGAGCCACTATTGGAAAACAATACTGCCAAATATATTAAAAATGATCCAAAATTCAGCTTATAACGCCAGCCACAAAATGAGGTGGTTTTATTCTGAGGCTACATTTTGCAGCTTTGCGATATTCTTAACGATATATTGTTGCTCACAAGACTTTATACTATGACTTGAAAAGTATACATACAATATATTGTCACGCCGTTAGTTCCCATTGGTGTAGGCAGAGACTATCGATAGCCACTTTGTACGATCTTGGCAAACCTCTCTGGCTTCGTTCACATCCATCAATCATCTATCTTATACATGCTCTTTTATTCTTCATACTTTGGACACCTGCCGTTTTTAACACATTTCCTATTTGATCCAAATGTGTCCTCCGAGGTCGTCCTCTACTAACATTACCTGCCCGGCTAGTACGAGTGGTGTTTAAACTAGTTATCGCGTGGGATAAAGCAGCCATCTCTAACGCACTTACTTAGTATCGTATACTGCCATCTCATTCTAACCGTTATCGTGTCGATAAAATAGCGCTTGTACTTGCCCTTCTGCTACATTTAATAGTATACGTATATATATATATATATATATGTATATATATACAGGTCGACTTTTTGTTTAGGAGTATGTTTGAGAGTTGGTGCCAGAATCAATGAAATTCATCGTTGTCGCTGTGGAGTACAGGTTGACCAATGGGGCCACCACGGACTTTCATGCCCCCGCAGTGCAGGTCGCCTGTCACGACACGCTGCCCTAAATGATATCATCCGTCGGGCTCTTGTCAGCGCCCACGTGCCAGCGACCTTGGAACCTCCTGGTTTAATGCGGGACGATGGCAGGAGACCCGATGGTATGACTTTGTTGCCTTGGAGGAATGGCAGGGCGCTGATATGGGATGCAACCTGTGTCGACACTCTGGCGCCTTGCCATTAATCCGGGTCAGCAGCTCGGGCAGGTACTGCTGCTGCCAACGCCGAGAGTTTCAAACAGCGTAAATACTCAGTTTTAAAAAATGACTATCATTTTATACCTTTCGCTGTTGAAACTCTCGGCCCGTGGGGCAAAGAGGCGCGGCTTTTCTTTAAAGAACTGTCCGCTCGCCTTGTGGAAGTGTGTGGTGATCCCAAAGCTGGCAGCTACCTCGGCCAACGCATTAGCTTGGCCATCCAAAGAGGAAATGCTGCTAGCATATTGGGCACGTTACCCTACACCGAGAACGATGAATTTCACGAAATTTTTCGTTTGTAATATATACATATTTGGCTATAATTTAATTTTTAGATTATCAATGTAAATATTTTTTTAATTGTAAAAATTTAATAAATGTGTCTTTGCATATACAGTCTATGGGTAAATTATACACATATCAAGTTGGCCCAAAACTAATGTAACTAATATATATTTTTACATGTTTCCTTTAAACATAAATTCATGTTTGTATGGCTGAATCCCTTTCCGATTATAAAATATTGAAAATCTATTTTATCATAATCTAGTAACTTGTCCAACTGTTTAATTGACTAATAACTGACTACACTTACTCACAACAGAGCATCCGAACTTAAAAATAAATGCAAAATGTACAAGCATACATCATTGTTATGTAGGAATTAGGCAAGTCAGCAATTTACACCGCAACACATATCTATAAGCCACTTTATTATACACTTTTAAGTTCAGTTCATTATGAGACATTATACATTCACATACAGACATATACTTACGGCTATACATCCCTAAAAAGGGTAGCCAGAGCTGAGGAATTAAAATTCCTCAGCCACTTTAGGAAAGTCGAGTGGGGAAATGATGGTAAAATAAAGGTTGTTGGTGATGGGTCTCCAACCGCATCGCCCAAAAATCCCTTAAAAGCCCCAATACTGTAAGTCGCCTCTTACGTACACCCACTGGAAGAAATGGGGTAGTGTTATTCTAAGCCGACACTACAAAGCACTTACAATACTACATACTACACTACATACACTTGTCGTTTTATTAACAAGGTATAATTTCAAGGTGTAATACACTGCTGTGTAGTGTCAGCTTAGAATAAAACTACACCATTTCTTCCGGTGGGTGTACGTAAGAGGCGACTAACGGTATTGGGGCATTTAAGGGATTTTTGGGCGATGCCATTGGAGACATGATAGTCCAGTGGGTAGAACACCCGCCCGAAAAACAGAAGGGCGTGAGTTCCAATCCTGGGACGGGCCTACACCAATTTGTCTTTTCTAAAGTCATATGTGTGGTTAATTTATCATGGTTGCTAACGGTGAGGGAAAACATCGTGAGGAAACCCACATGGCTGAGTTGTACTTAGTCATGTGACAGTGTATTCGTACAAAACGGCGATAGGCCTGCCCCCTATCACGTGAGTACACTGTCTAAGCAAAACGTGGGTACCTTCTCTGGAAACTAGATGGCGCTTGCCATGTGAGTTCAGGAGTATTGGTACCTCTGCCAACCCCTTCGGGGATAAACGGCGTGAACGTTTATGTTATGTTATATGCCATTGGAGACCCATCACCAACAACCTTTATTTCACCATATTTTCCCCACGCAACTTCCTAAAGTGGCTGAGGAATTTCTAATTCCGTAGCTCTGGCTACCCCTTCAAGGAATTTATAGCCGTGAGTATAAGTATCTATGTGCAATATCAAGAAAGATTGATCTTTTCAAGTATCTCGTACAGCACACAATAACTCGTACACAAATCATAATATATCAAAACAAATTCCAAGTACACGATTTATTTACCTAAAATTAGATCCATATCGAAGTATGCAAATATTTGAAGCTCGATATACCCCAGTTCTTATTCAGTGGATTGCGAACAAAGCGTATTAGAAACGCTTTTTAATTTAAGTTGTGAATCGCATGCATGGTTTTGTTTCTCACTGGCCCGTTTGTTTGGTTTTATTGAGGAAATAATTGCTTATGCAGTGAATTCTTCGTTGATTGGGTATTGAATTTTTTCGTATTGTTTTTAAGGTTAGCTAACTGGTTCCTATCGAAGTGAATAAGTCATTTAAGAGCTTTATTTTCGAGTATATGTTATCATGAAATATGAAAAAGTTGATATGTTATATTGTTAATGTGAGGAGTTGAAGCTGCTAAGCTAAGCTAAAAGTATACCTACTTGCTCAACAAAATCCGCCTCTCTAAATGTATGTTCCTGTCCTGTCCATTTTCTATATGCATTAATAATATTCATATTCTTTTTAAATATGTATTATTTAATTTAAACAATCTATTTCCTGCAACTGTTATTGTAAGTAGTTTATGTTGTTTTCTTTTCATTAATTATTTAAATCTTGTGTTTGTTTGTACAATATATATATTCTATGCATGTATTAAATATAAATATACCTACTAATTCATATTATAAGTTGTATTTTTTGTGTACAGATATATAACGAACGTATTTGTTATCTAAGTTATTATTTATTTGCTATATATGATTTGTATTCTTATTCAGTATGTAAGTACTAAAATATCTTATTTTTATACTTTTGTATTATATTTGTGTATGTATTTATGTAATCAACACATTTTAGCACTGATAATTTTTTTTGTTATGTTTTACAATCAATTGGCTGCAGTGATTTAAATTTATGTAAGGTCCATGTGTCAGGTGTGTCACTACAAGTTTGGCGCTGACTGAAAATCAGTGTTGTGAGGTAAAACTCACAACGACAACGCTGAGTCAGACGCCATTTTGTTGTTTTCGCGCACTATGTGAGATCAACACTGTTTTTATTGTTAAATGTTTTTTTTTACCTTCATTTATATTGAAAAAATATTAACATGTTCGTGTGCAAAATGTGGGCTGAAGAGACTCGCTTTGGTACGATGAATGTGTGTGGAGGGATGCATGAAAAATTAGATGAATTATGTTTGATTATGGAAGAAAGAAACCTAGATTTTCTGTGTGTAAATGAAACGAAGCGCAAGGAAAAGGAGGTTTCACAACTTGGCCCATTTACAGCTATCTGGTCGGGAGTTGTCGAGAGCGACAGAGCTTGCCAAGGCGCGGGACTTCTTATAATCTGAAAGGATGGCTAAGTGCATGAAATATTATGCATATGTGAGTCCAAGGATTCTATGGATAAGTGGAGAAATTGGAAGAGGATGAAAATATTAGAGATGAATATATGAAGAAATTGGACGACAGGCTAAGTTGCGTGGAGATGAAGGATGAATTAGAAATAGAAGAAGTATGGGATGTGCTCAAATTGTCAACGGTTGAATGTGCGACAGAAGTATGTGGATTGAGTAAAAGAACAAATAGACCACCAACAAGTTAGAAGTGGGATAAATATGTGAAAGAGGCAGTTGGAGATAAGAAGAAAGCTTGGTTAGATTTACTAGCGATTAAAGCTAGTAAACGAATGGATGCGAGAGTAACAGATGATGTAGTGAAGAATAGTGAAGATGAATATAAGAGAGTTAAGAATGAGGTTAAGAAGAAAATAGAAAAGAAAAAGCGTGATTTGATAGAATGGTGTGAGAGGAAA
Organism: Bedellia somnulentella; assembly: GCA_963576735.1. Classification (NCBI taxonomy): domain Eukaryota; kingdom Metazoa; phylum Arthropoda; class Insecta; order Lepidoptera; family Bedelliidae; genus Bedellia; species Bedellia somnulentella. The sequence continues at coordinate 7,933,382 of OY755190.1, forward strand.
CTCTCTGATAATTTCCGGAATAACCAAAAGTTGTTCTGGAAATATATCCGGAAAGGAAAGGGAGTTTCCCAAAACAAAAAATGAATGTTGTGAGAGATGAACAGGGTGAATTGGCGACGGATGAAAGTAGCATAAGACGAGTATGGAAGAACTATTTTGAGGGACTCTTTGAAAAAGAGGATTCACCTATTTATTCGCAAATTGGCAGCAATGTTGACTGGAATGAGGCAATGGGTGACAGTAGTGACAGTGAGATTAGTATGGAAGAAGTAATGAAAGCATTGAAAAGTATGAAAGTAGGAAAAGCGGCAGGGTATGATAGGATAAGTATCGAAATGCTGAGGGCTGGTAAAGGGTTGGTGGCTTCCTGGCTGTACTTCCTTTTTCGAAAGTGTTGGTCGAGTGGTAAAGTACCACGAGATTGGTGCAGGGCAGTAATTGTGCCCTTATATATAAAGGAAAATTAAGGGTCACACTAGGAAGCTAAAAACTACCGCGGAATCAGCCTACTCAGTGTTGGCGGTAAATTGTATGCAAAGGTATTGATTGAAAGAGTGATGAATAAAACAGATGACAAAATTTGGGATGTGCAAGCAGGATTTAGAAAGGGAATGAGATGTATGGATCAAATCTTCTCTTTAAGGAGCATCACTGAAAAGTTCTTAGCCAAGAATCGAAAGGTGTATTGCTCCTTCATACATTTAGAGAAGGCGTATGATAGGGTGGTAAGGAAGTATTTGTGGGAGGTGTTATCCAAGTTGGGCTTGGGGAGCCAACTTATACGTGCATTGGTATCACTCTATGAGGATTCTTGTGCATGTGGACTTCTCTTCAACTTGTTCATGAATGACTGTCTAATAGAGTTGCGTGAAAGTGATTATGGACTGAGAATGGGTGGATTCGTCATCAAATGTCTCTTATATGCTGATGATCAAGTGTTACTTGCATCGTCGGTTGAAGAGTTGCAAGAGATGATGAATATTGCATGTGCGTCGTTTGAAAGAAAGGAGAATATGACTGAATGCGTGATTGAGATCAATGGAAAGAAAGTGGAACAAGTGAAAGAGTTCGTATATCTGGGAAGTTTGTTTACTAGGGATGGAAAGCGTGATGAAGACATTGAAAGAAGAGTAAAACAGGGTAATGCGGTAAATGGAGCACTGCATAGTCTCATGTCTAGTCAATCGGTGTCCGAAAAGGCCCGAATGGCTGTGCATGATGTTGTCCTCGTTCCTACGCTTATGTATGGCAGTGAATGTTGGGTGTGGCAGAAGAAGCATGAAAGCAGAGTGAATGCAGTAGAAATGAGATCCCTCAGAAAAGTTTGTAATGTAAGGTTATGTGATCGTGTGAGGAATGATGTGATTCGTGAAAGGTGTGGTGTAAAAGATGATATTGTAAGGATGATAGAAAAAGGAATGTTGAGATGGTTTGGGCACATAGAGAAGATGGATGTCAGTAAAGTGGTGAAAGAGATCTAAAGAGCCAATGTGGAAGGTAATGTTAGTAGAGGACGACCTCAGAGGACACATTTAGATCAAATAGAAAATGTGCTCAAAAAGAACGAAGAATAAAAGAGCATGTATGAAAAGATTGATGGATGTGAATGAAGCTAGAGAGGTTTGCCAGGATCGTACAAAGTGGCGATCGATAGTCTCTGCCTACCCCAATGGGAACTAACGGCGTGAGAATATGTATGTATGTATGTATGTATGTGTGCGAATGGCAGCAAATAAACGTTTTTTCTTCTTATTCTTCTTTTTTCTTAATAAACCGTAACATGGTTAAGTTTGGTATCGTCTATATTAATTCATAATGTTATTGATCAAATATACACACAGCTGTGTATGTTCGGTTTAGAATAGCACTACCCCATTTTTACCCGTGAGTGTCCGTAAGAGGCAAACAAGAGTACCAGGGCTTGTTTTTATGTGTTTGTTGGGCGATGCGGTTGGAAATCCATCAACAGCCTTAATATTTAAACCTTTTTCTCACTCAACTTCCAAAAGGGGCTGTGTTACTTTTTATATCGCAGTTCTTGCTACATCCTCCTCGAATTTTAAGCCGTGAGTTTATGTATGTATTTGATAAAACATGTTTTTAAAAATGTCTTGGATTCACTTCGCTCAGCTCTGATGAAGATTCCCAAAAATTAGTACTATTGTAAACCAGTGGTAGGATAAGTTAAATTATGTTTTTGAGGGTTTATGTAAATAATAAATGATTATGTTCATCTGGGGGCTTACAATTATATACGAATATATATTAACCCAACAAGTCACAAGACCTGTAGGACGATAAACAATACTGATTTTGAAAGACTTATTTTACCCATCAGATCTATATTTTTTAAATTTAGTTGGGAAATAAAAGAAATCCTCAATCAATATTGATTTAAATTTTAAGACCGCCTTTCAAGTATAGATGATGAGTTTGTATTTCTAAGAATTCAGCGTTGTAATTGACCTTTCCAAGATTGAGCTGAAATTCCTTTTAAGCAGTAATTCAGCAGTAGAAGTTAATTCCTTCACGACTATAAAATAATTCCAGCGAATATCCTATTTCACGTTAAAGACTCATTACGTTGAAGTTTGTTTCGCTCTTCGTTTATTTTAATGGATTCATACATAATGGACCATTGGAGATTATGAACACAAAATGAAATTTGCTATCGTTGATTTATGACTGCTTAATTAATACAAAATTAACCTTTTACAAACACAGATAAATAATTATCTTCCAAAAACTGTCCTCACGATTTGAGGACTTCAAATTGACAATATACCTATTATTCTTTTTACCGACCATTACCCCACATTTAGGTAAATTACTCAATAAATTTTTAGAGCTGCTAGGCTTAGAATAGCACTTTCCCATGAATTAATACGTTTATATTTATTTATAAGATGTAAACCCAAAAACTTTGGCAGACAAATTTTAGTTAATTGACTAGTGAAATGAGGAGTTTTAGTTTTAGTTAAATCGTTAGAAAAACTCCTTTAAAATTTTAGTTTTATCATAAGTACCAGCTCATAAAATCAAATAAACATCTTATGTTACAAGTGTGAGTCAGAATAATACATGATAATTTAACTAAAATAAACGGATTTCGACTGTTCTGACTTAGCCACTTAGTTTACTTAACCAACTGCGTTTCCAAACATATCAACCAATACTTTTTCAAAAAACCACATGTATTACCTAATCGTTAGAAATACACCATTAAAATTTTAATTTCATCATAAGTACCAGCTCATAAAATCAAATAAATATATCTCATGTTACAAGTTACAGTCAGAATAATACATAATAATTTAACTTAAAAATAAACGGATTTCGATTGTTCTGACTTAGCCGCTTATTTTACTTAACCAACTGCGGCACAAATTATACCACTTTTGAATTAATATCTTTTTAAATATTGATTTTAAAGAAATATGGTTTAATAAACATTAATTTAAAATTCAAAACCTATTAATACATACTACAGTTTCAATACTTTTTTTTAAAAAAAAAATGTTTTATGTTTATTAAACCCTCTAAATGAAAGTTGGTGAATGAAACTCAAAACAGTGCAATCTCAATTTTCAACCTCGTAGTATTAATGGTTTCGAAAATAAATTGCTATAAATGACACACAGGAAGACAGACTGGCAGATACGTCATAAACTATAATGTTTTGTTTTGTGCCATTTGGCTACGAAACCCTTAATATGGGAAATGGAATTTTAGTCATTAACACATTTTTGTGAGGCTAAACATTGGTTGCAAGGAAACCCTTATATGTCTAACTTTGAACTTGAGTAATGAAATAAATTTTATGGAAATTCTACCCACACTTCGTGATACGGTATCTAGTCATATTTAAGTATCTTCCAGATTTACTTTAATATTATACAGCGTAAAGATGAAGCGGAAAGAAAGATAATTATATTGTTACATATATATAAATTCCGCCAATAAAACTAACAAATGATGTCGATATCTCCATTGCTACGAGGTCGTTGTAAGCTCTTAGCAGAATCCGCTTATAGTTCGTCTTACGAAACTTTTGAATCAAGGAAATCACCTTAGTATCGCTGCAACTTGGTAAATCTTACATTTTTGCTTTATTCAAAAGAAGGCTTATCATCAAATAAATTTTATTCAACTTATTCTATTTCTCAAGTGTATAATATTATATTATATTATGCTCCAAACAACCTGCATTTCATACAAGCTTCTAAGAAATATACATGGGACAGAAAAGACAGGCAATTTTCCTAACACCTTAGTCTCACCATTATTTTCAAAACAGGGGAAGGGAGATACATACATACTCACGGCTATAAATCCCTAGAAGGAGTAGCCAGAGCTAAAGAATTTGAAATTCCTCAGCCACTTTTGGAAAATTGAGTGGGGAATGGTGGAACCGCATCGCCCAAAAATCCCTCAAAAGCCCTAATGCCGTTAGTCGCCTCTTACGTACACCCACCGGCAGAAATGAGGTAGTGCTATTCTAAGCCGACACTACACAGCACAGGAGACAAAAATAGTCAAGAATAATATACGTTTGAGCTGAAATTTTCTCGCTGTTACATGAGATGAGTTAGGAAATTGTGGCATTTTAGGTTATTGTTTAGTGATGCGACTGGAGAGCCATCAACCTATATATTACAATCTTTCCACACAAGTTCCAAAAGTGGATGAGAAATTGATAGGTCCAAAACTTATTTTATCCCTTTTTAGAATTAACAGCATTGAGTATAAGTGCATATGTATGTTATATAGAATAGAATAGAATACAATAACTCTTTATTGCACATTAAACACAAATTTACAAAAATAATAATATGATCAAACAATTTACAGTGAGGTACAATTGGTATAGTAAGAGATTACCTCATTTAGTGCATTAAGTGCATTTAAAGGTGTCATTAAGATAAGATATAATGCATATTTTTTATTACACAGACTAACTCTGAATTTAAAAGAACTATATCAAACATATCGGCTGTGAATTCAAAAAAGGCTAGCAAGAGCTTAGAAATTAAATATTCATCAGTCACTGTTGAAAGTTGAATGAGAAAAAGATTTTAATATGATGGACTATTAGTGATGGGTCCCCAGCAACATAACCACAAAATCACTGAAAAAAGTCTTAAAACCCTTCCCCTTTTACAAAACACTTATTGTGTTAGAATGCTTAGAATAACACTATCCTATTTCTTCCGGGGGGTGTACGTAGGAGGCGACTAACAGTAAAGGGGCTTTTAAGGAATTTTTGGGCGGTGCGGTTGGAGACAAATCACTAACAACCTTTATTTTACCATCTTTTTCCCATTCAACTTTCTAAAAGTGGCTGAAGAATTATTAGCTCCTTAGCTCTGGCTATCCCATCTAGGGATTTATAGCCGTTAGAATATGTATATATGTATGTTGTGGAGAAATATAATACAGATGGTGCTTTTTGTCTCGGAGTTTATTGAGCTCTGTAACAATTAAATATCATTCTTATATCATTTAATTTATTTTTCACTTCATTCTTAAATTTTTCAATTATATTAACGTTAAACTTTATTATAATTTATTTAAATTAACCATCGTTTTTATGTTCTAAACCAAAAGAAATTTTATAAAATTTCAAGCTGATTTTAACTGTGTATCACATCGGTAATATATTTAATTATTTGCCATATCCATCTCGTCATGAGGCATCGTAACCTATTTCTCAGCGTTGTTTTGGTTTTACTCCACACTTGTCAGGACCCTACACACTTAAGTTCTGTTATATAATAATATGTGTGAATGGTATTTCGGTAACGACTAAAATTGCAATTAATTTTACTTTATTAATTGCTTTATTTACTCATCATAACGTAGTGTAAGCCTTAGCTTAGCACTATCGCTTTTTTTCCCTTCGAATGGCGTACGAGGCGATAAAACATATGGGGGTTATAAATATGTTTTAGGGCGATTTGGTATAAGATCCATAACTAAAGACAATTTTTACAAAATCGATCATTTTTCCGACACTCGTGTATATTATAAAAGTTTCCTCTCAAAACTCTCCTATTAGCCTTTCATCTTCTACAATATTTTTAACCTCAGTGTATATTCTCCTTTCCCAAGTCACGCAAACAACCTGCTGAATATTATATAAGCAGGAAATGAGTTTGGCATTCACACGACCGAGTGACACACATCACTCATTGCCTACACTTTCACGGAAATGAGAGACACACGCGAGCTTTTGTACATCGGGTGCTTTTCAATGCAGCGAAATGACGAAGTAGCTTCATTATTTAAGTTACCGTTACCGTTTGACAGTTGGTCTTGAATATCCTTTTATTAGTTTTCGGCAAGCCATTGATGTAACAAAATAATGTTCTCTTGTCTAAATATACAGTTTTGAGCCTTTACTGTGTATTACTATTATATCGATCGACAAAAACAAATCTCAGCTTATAAATAAGTTATTTAATATAATAAATAAGGCTGAAAGGTTTAATTCCATGTAAACATAAGAGTCGTTTTATCTTAACATTTTGATTGAATACACACATCACTCATTGCCTACACTTTCACGGAAATGAGAGACACACGCGAGCTTTTGTACATCGGGTGCTTTTCAATGCAGCGAAATGACGAAGTAGCTTCATTATTTAAGTTACCGTTACCGTTTGACAGTTGGTATTTAATATCCTTTTATTAGTTTTTGACAGGTCATTGATCTTACAAAATAATGTTCTCTTGTCTAAATATACAGTTTTGGGCAGTTTATGTTTAATATTAATATATTAAGTGACAAAAGAAATTTTTCTTTAGCTTATAAATAAGTTATTTGGTTTAAAGACTCAATTCCATGTGATAATTTGAGCCGTTTTATCTGAATATTTATATTGTGTACCTCTCTTATATTTTCGCATATAATTATAATTGGTACTATAACGTATATATGACATTTATTACCAAAAAATAATTTTTAACAAAAAGAAAACCGACTTCATAGAATAACAACCGAAAATAAACAATCTAGTACTAAAAAGTACGAAATAAGTTTTTTAATTGAATATGAGTACTGTGATTGATACCTTAGCAATTTCTTTATTCCATACGCGTCAGTTCAACCTACCTAAATCTTAAAATTCTCTTAAATTAATTTGTGAGCCGGTGCCAGCCTCGATGATTATTGATAATAAGAAGTGCGTATTTCGCACTTCATATACATGTAAAATGTAGGGTACCTTGTAGTTGTAGGGTAAATTGATTTTTTTACGATATAATATTTTTTAGATTGTAATAATCAGAGATAGATAGCAGGGTGAATTTACTTTTGTTTGTCTGGCACCGACTCAAAAATTAATTTAAGAGAATTGTAATATTTAGGTAGGTTGAACTGACGCGTGTGGAATAAAGAAATTGCTAAGGTATCAATCACAGTACTCATATTCAATTAAAAAACTTATTTCGTACTTTTTAGTACTAGATTGTTTATTTTCGGTTGTTTTTCTATGAAGTCGGTTTTCTTTTTGTTAAAAATTATTTTATTTTACGAGTTTTAGAGATGGGTAGACCTGGCAAAGATGCCTCTCGGATGAGGAAGCGACAATTACTGTATTATTCTTCGTATTTCCGGTATTTCTATTATAGTACGATATTAAATAGGCTCAACCTTATGTAACCTTACATTGTTCTTAAAATCCTTCGAAAGGCGATGGTCTTCAATTCTACATCTCAAGAAAGACTCAAACGCTCACACCGAATATCCCTGAAGGGGTTAGCAGAGGTAGTAATACTTCTGAATATCACGTGACATTGTCACCTGTTGTTCAGAGTACCCACGATTTATTAGGCAGTGTTCTCACGTTATACAGGGCAGGCCTATCGGCGTTTTGAACAAATACACTGTCACATAATTGTGAGTTTCGACAGTTCCCTCGATTTCCTGGGATGCCATCATCAGATCCTGGTCTCATGGTACTTTCTCGGTAACAATAACATAACAAAAGAAATGTTTAGTGAACCTGTACTTCTCTTCATAAAAGCTACAAAGAGGAGTATAAATCTATATAGAATGTGGAAAGAACTGTTTCCTAATACCTAGTGATTGAGGATCCACACCTTCTATCATCAGCTCAGCAGCATAACAATATGATTTTCAGAAGCAAATGCCAAAATAAGTTCAGAAAATATGTAAAACGCGGTACATTTGCCTATAAAATTTGAGGGTTCCCCTCGATTTCTCCAGGATCCCATCATCAGACATTGATATCCTCATCATGGTACCAATCCGGGAGTATCTTCTTTCGAATTAAAAAATAATAATCAAAATCGGTTCATAAATGGCAAAGTAATCGGCGAACAAACATAAAAAAAATAATAAAAAAAATATACCGGTCGAATTGAGAACACTCCTTTTTTTGAAGTCGGTTAAAAAGCCCCGATATCTCTAGTTGCCTCATACGATCACCACAGGAAAAAACAAGTAAACGCTATTATAAACTGTAACTATGCCACAGAGTTACAGTTATTTATATTTTTAAAATAAGACATTATAAATTCAGTTCATATGAGATTGTATAAATTGATAAATTATTTTTATAATATTTATTATATTTTTCGATCAACTCTCCACTTTGTGATTTAATTAAAATATTAAGAAAGGTATAATGTAACAAAATAATATATGGTAAGTCACTACTATTCTTTTTAATAACAATCACATCAGGAAAGGTAACAGTTCCATAAAAACAATCGAAATTAAGTTCCAGCACAGTTTCAAGTCAGTTTGCACTAAAGAATTATGTAATATATTCTGTCAACTAAAACATTGTTCGAAATTCCAAATGCCAAATTCGGAATGGATGTTCGTTGTTCCAAATTTGAATTTCGATCCCTGATCATGTTAATGCGCTCAACCGACACTCTATATTCGAAAAATAACTTTTCTATTCACAGCGTTCCCCATTTTGAATTACAATAGGAAATATTGCGGCTTCAAATCTGCATTAACTTAATACTCCTCTTAAAGGGTAGTTATATGTTCGTTATAATTATTTGATATCATTCAATGAAACCCTGATTATTATTTTAATATTTGCAATACTGAGTGTTTTGCCTATGTATGTGCATCGTCTTTGTAGCAAAGAGTAAATGTTTTACTGCTGTGTAGGATTGGCTTAGAATATGATTACCCCATTTCTGCCTTTGGGGTTCTAAGAAACGGCCAAGACTTATAAAATTACGGCCAAGGGTATGGGAGCCTTTTTATGTGAGACCTATCACCAAAAACATTTACTTTATAACATCTTCCCCACTCAACTTTAAAAAGTGGCCGAGGAATATTTCGAAACTCTGGTTACCCCTTCTTGGGGTTTATAGTCGCGAGTATATGTATGTATGTAGTAAATGTTTTCTTTCCTAAAAATAAACCGAATGTGTAATAAAGATTATTGTGAGAAAATAAACATTTATAAACATAAAAAGCTTCGGGATGTTTCAATAAAGGTTCCTTTCATATTTTTTCGATTTACTGTTACTGTTTTCTTTGCATTTGGCTCGGCAGTTCTTAGTTTCCGCTGCAAAAATATCACCAAAATAAAAAGCACGAGGAAAAAACCGCATCAAAGCGAGAAAAATACATCGGTCACTTCCAGAGCCCCAGACAACAAATCTAAGTAAAAACTTTGCATTTTATATCATTCTTATATAAGAGTAGCTGTGTAGTGTCGGCTTATATTTTATTGTGTCGGAATAGCACTACCCCATTTCCAACCATGGGTGATCGTTAGAGACGACAAAGAGTATTGGGGCTTAAATAGTGATTTTTGATTTGGTTGTAGACACGTTACCAAGAACCCGTACTGTACAATCTTATCACCACTCAATTTACAAAATTGGCTGAGGAATTTCTTTTTCCGAAGCTCGGGCTTCCCTTCTAAAGATTTCTAGCCGTAAATATATGTTTGTATGTAAGAGAGATTCGTCTCTTGTTGCACTAATTTATTAAATTGCTGTGTTTCTCTATAATACAACATTTAGCGCGCTTTTATTAAGCCTGAGGTGAGGAAAAACATCGTGAGGTGAGGGAAAACATCGTGAGGAAACCCACATGGCTGAGTTGTACTTAGTCATGTGACAGTGTATTCGTACAAAACGGCGATAGGCCTGCCCCCTATCACGTGAGTACACTGTCTAAGCAAAACGTGGGTACCTTCTCTGGACACTAGATGGCGCTGCCATGTGAGTTCAGAAGTATTGGTACCTCTGCCAACCCCTTCGGGGATAAACGGCGTGAACGTTTATGTTATGTTTATGTTATGTTATTAAGCCTATGTTACATTTCAAACTAGAAGCTTTTCATCGATAAAGTTCATTTCAAACAAATCAAAATTACGGGAAATGCAAAATGATGACTTAAGGTAAATCTTTTAGCTTTTTAGAAAAAGTAGAGGTATTTTATTTTAATTAACGCATTAGCCTTTTCCGTAGAAGACGATTTCAAATCTTTGTGTTGTTGGTTGTTAAGCCTTGTACATTATAATTTGAGGGTTTCATTCTGAATTGAATAAGGTATATAGCAACCATAATAAGACAACTTTAGAATAATTTTAGGCTTAGAGCCGACGACCAGGGGCAGTACAGGACCTGTCACTGTAAGTCTATGGAGAGTCTGTAAGTATATTTATATCCAACAGTGGACGTCTTGGGGCTAATGATGTATGAATGAACTTTAAAAGTAAGATTCAGTTAGTTATCACAATATTATAATCATGCACGTCTGCAACCTTTAAAATGTTATGTCATATAATCACACTAAATTAATATGTAGTATAAACTGCAATTTCGCTCCTTTCATAAAAACAAAAAAACACATTAGAAAGTTTAGTTTCGGCAGCCTGTGCGCGCGCATAAACTTCTGAAATACTATCAGTCCGTCAAAATCAGGCAGTGCTTGGAAGGCTTCCAGCCACGCTCTACGCAGATGTGGCTGAAACCGGTGTTTATCGTACGCAAGTAACGGATAGAGACGAATAAAAAAAAACTGTTATTTTTAACGGCTTGCTGAATTTTTTTAACATTTTTATTTGAACAAAATAAAATTAATTGCTATCATGTGACCCGTGAAAATGATTTCAATTAAAATAAACTCCAAACAGAAGATAAAGTGTCTAATTAATTGAAGTTAAATACAGGAATTGTAACAATTAATTTTCCGCGCCATATGACTCTCAATGGTTACCAGTGGATGTGACTAATGTAGCCAGATGAAAAAAGAGTAAATGGATTTTTCTCTGTGGATTTTTTGACATCGCTTGGCACAAAGCCAGACATTTCCTGTTCCGATAGTAATTTCACTATGTAAGTAGAAGTAACACCCGTTTTCTATAATCTTGATTACCGTCGCAGATTTTGCGAATACTTTTTCTCGGGTTTTTATTTTATCTTACAAGGATTTATTCTTACTTGCTGCAGAATTTTTTATGTTTCTTTGGGATAAAAAGTTTAAGAAGGTTAACATTTTAATAAATTTACGGAATCTATGCGTTCTTGTTCTTTTTAATTTTATCTGTTTTTTAACTGGTATTATATTTTTATGATTTGCATATGATTTTTACACTAAAATCGTATTTAATTTTATATGCGCTAGCAAAATAACGTGGTAAATTGATGGTAACACATTTAAATATAATGATGTTATGGTAAAAAAATATCTTTCTTTACTGAAAATTACATCCGTTACGAGTACTTCGTGAAACTACTAAGTATATTTAAAAAATTTTTTTCCTCTCATTTTATTTATTAACAATATCTAATATATAAACCACATGTGTCACAGGGTTCGTCACCAAAATGGCTGAACCAATTTAAATTAAATTTTGCATACACATTCGGTAGGTTTGAAAATAGGTGCTATTTTTATACTCCTAAGTTATGTACACCCTTAATATTTTATTTAAATATTATTGATTAAAAATTCTAATTCTGAAGACTATATATTAACTTTCAGTTAAATCAACCTAATTTAATTAAAATTATTTACCTACCAAGTACAATGCTTCCAAAAAGTTTTTTATTCATTTCAATTTTGAGAGAAGTCCAACTTGTTTAATATTTTGTATTCTACTGGAATTCTATAACTGTCGATTCTGCCAGCTATCGACTGTTCATAAATATTCTTATACTTTGAGATAAAATATTTCGTATTTATCAATATTCAAATGTCTTTTTCGGAGAATCCTAACGTGATTATGTAGCTTATTTACATAATCATAGATCATTAAATATTCGATTTTTAAGACTTTCAGACTACTTTCACCAGCGTTTCTTTTAAAGTTTTTTGTTTTGTTTTTTTATCTTGGAAATATAATACATTTGGATTCGATTGTGGTTTAATATAACATGAAAACTGGTACCATGAAAATCTGTGAAATATATCACACTTATTATATTTTCATGGTATTTTAAATTCATAGTAAACTACTTACAGTTAACTCTCTACTACTTTGTTAAAACCTGAATAAATCCAATAAAAATTGGTGAATATTTCACTTCAAACTCACACTAAAACGTTCATGCCGAATATCTCTAAAGGGGTTGGCAGAGGTACAAATACTTCTGAATATCACGTGATATTGTCACCTGGTGTTCAGAGTACCCAAGTTTTGCGTGGACAGTGTACTCACTCTATAGGAGGTAGGCCTATCGCCGTTTTGTACAAATACACTGTCACATGTTTAAGTACAAGTAAGCCATATCTCGTTCTTTTTGTTTAAGCAATTATATGTTTAAGAAACTAAGAAAGATAATAATTTTATTCGTAAAGTAAGTAAAAACAGTAGGTACTTATATCCTTAATACATACATACATACATACATATTCTCACGCCGTTAGTTCCCATTGGGGTAGGCAGAGACTATCGATCGCCACTTTGTACGATCCTGGCAAACCTCTCTGGCTTCGTTTACATCCATCAATCTTTTTATACATGCTCTTTTATTCTTCATACTGCGGACTCCTGCCTTTTTGAGCACATGTTCTATTTGATCCAAATGTGTCCTCCGAGGTCGTCCTCTACTAACATTACCTTCCACATTGGCTCTATATATCTCTTTCACCAATTTACTGTCATCCATCCTCTCTATGTGCCCAAACCATCTCAACATTCCTTTTTCTATCTTTCTTACAATATCATCTTTTACACCACACCTTTCACGAATCACATCATTCCTCACACGATCACATAACCTTACATTACACACTTTTCTGAGGGATTTCGTTTCTACTGCATTCACTCTACTTTCATGCTTCTTCTGCCACACCCAACATTCACTGCCATACATAAGCGTAGGAACGAGGACAGCATCATGCACAGCCATTCGGGCCTTTGCAGACACCGACTGACTAGACATTAGACTATCCAGTGCTCCATTTACCGCATTACCCTTTTTCACTCTTCTCTCGATATCTTCATCACACTTTCCATCCCTAGTAAACAAACTTCCCAAATATACAAACTCTTTCACTTGTTCCACTTTCTTACCATTAATCTCAATCACGCATTCGGTCATATTCACCTCTCTCTCAAAAACCATAGTTTTGGTTTTATCCACATTCACCCTCATTCCCTTTTTCTCAAAAGACGCACATGCAATATTCATCATCTCTTGCAGCTCTTCCACCGATGATGCAAGTAGCACTTGATCGTCGGCATATAAGAGGCATTTAATGATGAATCCACCCATTCTCAATCCATAATCACTTTCACGCAACTCTGTTAAACAGTCATCCATGAACAAATTGAAGAGCCACGGGGAAGCTACACAACCCTGTCGGACACCCCGAGAGATCCCGAACCAGTCAGTATTTTCCCCGTTTACTCTCACACATGCACTGGAATCCTCATAGAGTGATACCAGTGCACGTATAAGTCGACTCCCCAAACCGAACTTGGATAACACCTCCCATAAACACTTACTTACTACTTACTTATCCTTAATATATTGTAAATTTAAGTAAATATAGTAGTAAATAGTGTACTTATTTATGTAACAATAATTAAAAACACACAAAATATGTTCCTTACTAACGAAATGGCTCAGGATATTTTTAACAGAACTTGGTACTAGTACCACTGGTTTCGGCCGTATATTAGTATATTCATTGAGGTTATACTATGTATACTTTATTTATGTATACTTTTTATAGGATATGGCTTCAGCCAATAGCCAAACAATGGAATTTCTCGGCTTTTTTGTGGCAATAAATTGTTTTTGATGTTAAGATCTCTTTTATCCATTTCTTTATAAAAGCGACCGGAATATTTTCGCGGATAAACGTAATTCCTGTCTGAATAATAATTCAGAGTCAATATCCGAAGATAAATCCGATTTGATTGGGTCTTTATGGTAATATAAGCCAACTATTTATTAATGTATTTGGCAAAGTTTCGTTATTCTTATTCATATTTACTTACTCTTACAAACGCTAGCAGCTCTTAGAGTGAGATCAATGGTGAATTTATAATATACATAAATACACTCACGCCGTTAGTTCTCATAGTTCCCATAAGAGTAGGCAGAGACTATCGATCCAATATTTTACGAACCTGGCAAACCTCACGAGCTTCGTCTACATTAATCAAAATTTTCATATATTCATGCAATCCGCTCACCTAGAAGACACCTTCTTCTATTTAAAGGTAACCCGCGTATTTTTGTGTACTTGTAATTGAATGGGAGCAGTACTTGCCGAAAAAATGCCTGTGAATTAAATTGTTTAGTTGGTGTAATGAAATCTATAACTGATTAAAAATAATATTTTCTCCATACAAACCTCAACCTTAAAAAAACCTAAGATATAAAAAACAATCTATTAATTTGATCCGATGGCAGCAGTATTGATTTTAAAACTATCTCGCGTTTAAAACAATCCTTTGGATCCTTTGGAAATAGATCTAATATCGCTAATTATCGCCCAATTTCTGTACTTTCAGCCATTCCAAAAGTGCTTGAAACCATGGTTCATGATCAATTATCAGCTATTTTAACACCTCATATCGCCGATGAACAGCATGGCTTTTTGAAGGGTAGATCCACCGTTAATTTTATACTCAAATTTTTTATTTAATTCCCTTGATAATAGAGTACAGGTGGACTCAATATACACCGATTTCCAAAAAGCTTTTGACAAGGTTGATCATAGACTTCTACTTCAGAAACTAGCGTTTAACGGCATTAAGGGAAATCTACTAAGGTGGTTTGCTACCTACATATCGAACAGGACTCAATATGTTTCTGTTAACGGGAACAAATCTGGTCAACAAATGGTGATCTCGGGCGTGGTCCAAGGTTCTATAATCGGGCCTTTGCAGTATTCGCTCTTCATCAATGAAATAGGCCAATGCTTCAGGCATAGTATGGTCTTACTATTTGCTGATGACCTGAAGATGTACTGTCCCGTTAGAACCCTCCAAGACTGTATAAATATGCAATCAGACCTTGATCGCTTTTATCTTTTCTGCAATCGTAACAAACTGCAACTTGCTCTCAATAAATGTAAACAAATTTCATTTACTAGAAACCGCAATAAGATATTATTTAACTATAACATAGGTGGCCATCAAATCGAAAAAGTAACATCCATCCGCGATCTAGGTGTTGTTTTTGATGAAAAGTTGATCTTTCAGGAACACATTGACACTATATACAATAAAGCTTACCAAATGTTCATACTGCGGACAAGCAAAACATTTAGAAACGCATCTACTTTAATATATCTCTACAAAACTCTTGTCAGATCACAGCTGGAATATTCTTCAGTAATTTGGAATCCCTATTTTCAGTTGTACATTAACAAATTGGAGTCTATACAAAAAAAAGCCCTCAAAGCTATACATTACAAACTAACTCGATCAAGAATGTCCTATCATAACCTTTTAACTCTATATAAATTAGCACCTCTTTGTCAAAGGCGTACAGTGACCGACGTAGCAGTTTTATATATTTATGTAATAATAATTTTAAATGTCGATTAGCAGTTGAAGAAATAAAAAACCAAGTTCCGCGCTCCATAAACGGTAGACCTCCGCATACTAATTTATTTCATGAGCAGCCAAGCAAAATTATAGCAGGCAACCGAGCTCCCCTAATCAGAATATGTCACACTTACAACGAATACTTCAGTGATATTGATATTTTTAATTGCACCTTAAGACAGTTTAAGCTCCGGGCAGCGGAGACCCTGATTCGACACAGATATGATGTTATTTGGTTTAGTTTTTATCTAGGTTTTTTTGTATATATATTTGAATGTTAGCTTTAAATACTTTTCTCTTATTTACATTTTTTTTTTATAATAATACCACTTTATGTCCTCGTGATAAACGTCAAAGTAACGAATTGACAATAACATTTAATGTCTTTTATCACCAATGTATGTATAAAATTTGTTACCATTGTTTGTCCTTAATAAATAAATAAATAAGTCACGTGGATACGACCGTGAAGAGATCATTCCCAATTTGAAACGTAATAAATTTCAAAACGTATGGGGCTTTTGAAAGTTAATTTAGGTCGATGCGGTTAGAGACCTACCACCGAAGATAAATAATTTCTACCATCTTGTCCCCTATCAACTTCCAAATGTGGCTGAGGAGTTTCTAGCGTCAAAGCTCTGGCTACCCCTTTTTGGGATTTATGGCCGTGAGTATATGTATGTATGTATGTTGAAACAAAGGTAATTTGAAGTACATTGTGAGTCTGCTGTGTAGGGTCGGCTTAGAATAGCACTACCCCATTTCTCCGGTGGGTATACGTAAGAGGCGACTAACGGTATTAGGGCTTTTGAGGGATTTTTAGGCGATGCGGTTGGAGACCCAACACCAACAACCATTATATCACCATCTTTTCCCTACGCAACTTCCAAAAGTGGCTGAGGAATTTCTAATTCCTTAGCTCTGGCTACCTCTTCGTGGGATTTATAGCCGTGAGTATATGTATTTATGTGTGTATGTTATTCCCTAAAAGTCCCAAAAACTCAAACGTACACGCCATATATTATCGATGTAATAGCACAAGTACTAATGCTTTTGAACATCACGTGACATCATTGCACCTGGTGTTCAGAGTACCCACGTTTTATAAATATCTTACCAACTGAAACGGTACTTCACTTTTTTAGGCCAACAGCAGTGCGGTTAATTGGGGTCGTATAGCCTTTCGTTGCATATAAATCATTTAGTAAGATATTTATGATGTTTTGTATTACAATTCAACTGAGGAAGGATGTCACTGCTAAATGTTTAACAGCTCAGTGAGAAATAACATTGCCTGTGATGAAGAACAAGAACTATATCTTGAGTCATATGTATGATTTATTTATTTAGTTTTATAACAGCTAAGACAATCTTCGTAGGGAAACCAACATAGTTGAGTTCTAATTGCACATGCAATAGTGTATTCCTGCAAACTCTACCCTTGTCGCGTGAATAACCTGCCAATTAAATAAATAAATGAGACTTTATCTTCTACATGTGAGCAATAGAAATATAAACAAAACAAAATCTAATCAAGTTAAAATAAAATACAATCACATAAATAAACAAATCAGACAAATTTACTTACAAAACATGCACCAATTTAAAAATAATAATAACATAAAACGAAATATTTAGTAATTAACATTAATAATAAAAATCCAAATGTTATAATACTTTCTTTAAAGTACTGATAGACGAATTTAATAAAATATTTACTTTTAAAGATGTAACTATATGTAATAAATTTAAATTTAGTGAGTGGGCAACACCAGGCATATATAAATCTAGAGAAATACTATTTGATTTATGCGATCAAAAAGCGTTCTCACATAATGATGAATTTATAGAATATGTAGAAAAATACTGATTTTTTTTTAATAAAGTTTGTAAGGAGGCTAAAACAAGATACTTGAGCCAACGTATTAAAACATCCGATAATAAAGTTTAAACCGTTTGGAACATTATCATCACTCAAACTGGCAAAAGCAAATCATGTGATCGGGACTTTTGTATTCGGTCTGATCGAGGTTTGACTACATCAAATGATGTAATTGCTTGTATTTTTGAAAAGTATTTTGCTGATACACCTTTTAAGACTACTGAACACTTAAATTCGTCTGCTACATTAGCTCAAGAGCTGTTGCAACAAAACGTTGCAATTTGTAAATCTATATTTAATTTTAAAGTTGTCAGTCCCGAAGATATCATTAAAGTGTTTTAATCACTGAAGTTGAAAAATTCTGAGGATATCTGGGGTATGTCAGTAAAAGTATGCCATAATTTTATTGTAATAATACCTCCTTATTTAGCGAAAATATTTAATAAATGTATAAGTAATGGTATCTTCCCAGATCTCATGAAACATAGTAAAATTGTACCTTTACTAAAATTTGGAGGAGATAAAAATAATCCTGAAGGTTATAGGCCTATATCTATACTACCAGTTATGAGTAAAATATTTGAAAAACTTATGCTTAATCAACTGCTCTTGCATTTTAGTTCCAACAATTTGTTTCACCCTAAACAATTTGGTTTCACGAAAGGCCGCTCTACCACTAACGCAGGCGTTGCCCTAATTAAACATATTTTTGGTTTGTGGGAACTTAAGAATGATGCAATCGGTTTGTTCTTCGATCTTACAAAAGCGTTTAATTGTGCAGATCATAATATTTTATTCATAAAATTGGGACATTATGGCATCGAAGGTGACGCACTTAAATTAATAAAGTCCTACTTCTTAGATCCAATACAAAAAGTACAAATCGATAAAATAAAATCATCTGGAACTCATGTAAAAATGGGTGTTCCACAGGGATCTATATTAGGCCCATTTTTGTTTCTAGTATATATTAATGATTTGCTGTTCATGGTCGAGAAAAGGTCTGAAATAGTATTATTTGCTGATTTATAGTTGAAAGGAATTCGGAAAATATTGACGATGTAAATAATGCAGATTCCCAAATTCAAACATGGTTTGCTTCAAATAATCTTGTACTAAATGCCAAAAAACCAAATGTATTAAATTTGCATTACCAAATGTTAAAAGTGTTGATAATGAAATTACATTAAATAATGAAAAATTACCATTTACGGATAGCGCAGTTTTCTTAGGGATACATCTGGACTCAAAGCTCCAATGGGGACCCCACATTAGCGCGCTAGCTGGCAGGCTAAGCAGTGCTGCCTATGCCGTTAGAAAAATAAGACATTTAACTGATGTACAGACCGCTCGTTTAGTTTACTATAGTTATTTTCATAGCATCATGTCTTATGGCATTTTACTCTGGGGCAGAGCTGCTGATGTTGGGTCCATATTCATTCTACAGAAAAGAGCAATAAGAGCTATTTATAATTTAGGTTCACGAGATTCCCTTAGAGAATTGTTTAAAACCATAAATATAATGACACTACCATGTCAATATATTTATAAAAACATCATGTATGTAAGAAAAAAATTGAAAGCATTTTCCAAAAACTGTGACAGACATACTAGAAGTCTTAGAGATAATAATAAAATTTCAATTCAACAGTACAGATTGTCAAAAATAAATACATCTTTTATGGGGTTATGTGTAAAATTTTATAATAAAATACCTGATGACATTTTGAATCTAACAGAAAAGAAATTCAAAGTAATTATAAAACGCAGTCTTCATTTAAAAGCTTATTACAGTTTAAATGATTATATGATAGATGAAACTGCTTGGTGTCACCAGGGCTCTATTCAGGATATTTCCAGACATACACCAATATTGTAATATGACTAAGAAAAGATGTGTGTTGCTGAGTTTCTTACGGGTTCTTCTCGCAACAATACACCTTCCGAATCCGAAGTAGAGTCAGTAGAGTAAGATTTAACTTATACGTAAGTTTGTGACGTTCAAAAAATAGAGAACAATTCTTTTTATTTTGAAATAAATATTTTTTATCATTTATCTTTATCTTTTTATCTTTTTTTATTTATTGAAGAGATTGTTTTTTGAGGTATCTAAGCTACGGGATTTTAAAAATATTCACTTTAATTTTGAGGTAAAATGAACATTTGTTCGTGAGATCACAATTATTTGGCACACAATTTTTAGGACTTCTGTCTTTTTTTTTCCAAGATTAAGTAATTGACAACAAATTAAACTTAAGATATGTTATCTTCTATAATCAATTATTGAAATAAAATATAAATCTTATTTCTTATTTAAAAAATAAAAAAATGACAGCACTTGAATATTTGATACATTCACTTCGTACGTTCTTCGGAAGCATGCGTAACTCAAACCCTTCTTGTCTAGCTCATCCACCTCACCACGGGTTTTTTAGATGCAGAATAAGTAATATCAATTTGGTGCAAAGAAGATAATAGTAATGAAGCTATTTTGAAGCTAATACACATAAGACAGAATAGTATTGTCTTAAGTGAATCCATGCAACGAAGAACATACAACTTTACCTTTGTGGGGCTAAAATTCGGGTGGGATCTCCCTCTTTATAGTGCCCAAATAAGTTACTCCACGTTCTTGTTCTATTCTCTAATGTCTAAGCGTTTATCATCTCGCACTTCTCTTTCGTGTTCTTTATCTTTGTAATTAAGGTTGATTTCTCCGTGGTGAACTCCTTCAGCATGGGGACAGGTGACCTTAACGTCAGCTTAACGTAATTCGGATGGATTACATGTCGAGATTGCTTTCTAAAGTAAAATCAGGATCCCCTACATCGTTCCAAAATCGCTTCAGTTGTCATCAATCTCGTCTATGAGATTATCAAATATCTCTTTATATTTTTAACACTGATTCTGTTTTTGGAGTTTCGTAAGCTTAGCGGAATCTGAACCGTCATCATTTGCTGCGTTTTTCTGCTCACTAGACGTGATGTCCCTCCTTTTAAGCATTAATCAATTGATAGTACACTTTTAAAACCGATGTGACGTCAATCAGACACTATAAGCTAACTCACATTAACACCGAGGTGACGATAAAAAGACGTACAAATTTGTATACATAAACTACGTGCTTACGTCTGTGAGACGTCGATTGCTTTGATACGAGGATGTGTGCTATTGCCACGGATGCGGTGTCGACTGGTGGCTTGTGACGCGGAGGGAGGAAAGTAGCGGAGGGGTCAGCGCTGAAGGTGGCATAATTTTTGAAAAACTCTAAGTTAAAAGTTGTTATGTCTGTGAGACGTATATGTCGGTAGTTGAAAGTTTAAGCTGTTTTTGAGATTTATTTTCATGTACATATGCATGATGAGTATGTATGTGTTTTTCACAACCGTTGAACACCAATGACTGTTATCACAGTCATATTTCAACAATACCTCGTGCCTCGTATCGATATTATTTTTATCCATGTCTTTTTATCTAGTACATCTCACTTTGGATGTTCACTTTTTTTTCCTAAATTCTCATTTCGAATAAAATTTGCATGGTTTACTTTACGGATATTACATATATATTTGCTGTGGTGCTGTGGTGTCGGCTTAGAATAGCAATATCTCGTTTTATTCCCGTAGGTGATCGTAATTTGGGTGATGCGGTTGGAGACCCAACACCAAGAGCATTTATTTTACCATTATTTTTGACTTAACTTTCAAAAGTGGCTGAGTTTTTTCTAATTCCTTAGCTCTGGCCACCCCTTCTAGGGATTTATAACCGTGAATATATTTATGTATGTATTGGCTCTAAATGACTCTTTCACAACCACTGTCATCATCATCTATTTATGCCCCAAACGTCACAACATTCCTATATTTCCTCTCAGAAAATTCATAAACTCACTCATTTACAGCAATTAGTGTGTTATGATCTATGCTAGTCATTTAAAATGAAGGTTCATTTACCTATTACTTAAGACAAACTAACCTCCGTGCCCGCTTAATCGTATTACATGACCGCTGGGAAATCTAAGGAGAGCGTATTGACCTCAGCGGTGAGACTCGTGGTTTGTTTATCATCTTTGTGTAAAATTTATTACAAAATGTATACATTTGTACCTAGATTTTACTTAAAAGAGAATTGCTTGAATTGTTATCTTATTCGACTTTTACATACATACTTAAATATTCTATAAATCCCGAGAAGGGCCTTAAATGGGTAATTAATTGAGCTTGTTAATTTGCTTGATTCCTACAGAAAGAAATAGGTTCATGCAATTCTAAGACACTACATAGCTATTCGATTTTAAAAATTTGATAGAAGTTTAAATCGAACCTACACTAATGTGTTTATTCACGTAGCACGTACTCAGTGATGTAGGGGGTCATTTTTTCATTAAGAAACTTCGGTTGTATTATTCCTACAAAACGCTAAAAAATCCGACCTGTCCAGACAAAAGGTAGAAAAAGGCAAAGATGAGCCAATAGTTTAAAGAGTTCTGTAAATGGAAATTATGGGAGATATTTTCGGAATTGATATTGTATTTAAAAACAAATCTTTTTTTTAGAAACGCAGTAGTTGTATTTTTAGTTATCTGAGATCGTAAAAAACATGAAATATTAATTTCCTAAAGGCTCAAAACAAAATCTCCCTCTGAGTATTGGGCCTACACTTATTATTCCAAAAACATAAAATATTAGAGGAAACTTGGATCTATACCGAAAATGAGATTAATATAGTCCCGACGTTAATCTGCTCCAAATTAATGTGTTTTCAGAAGTACCTTGTCAAACGGCCTAACAAAAACCGATAGTGTCCGACAGACAAATTCACCGAAACGGCGAACTGACAGATTAAGCCTGGAACAGACAAACGTCCGAATGAAAATTGTTCTCCGTAACATAGCTCTTAACCCTACACCAGCTGATTTGAAAAGGGTATGAATTGCCCTCGTCTTTAACAAGGATTCGTTTTTATTGGTTATTCTTGGTTGTTACGTTCTTTCCTTGTTTTGACCGACTTATGAAACAAGATGTTGTATAGGTCTCAAAGCCTTTTAAAATAGAGGCATTAGCAGAAGTACTAATACTTCAGAACATCACGTGACATAGTCACCTGACCGAGTACCCATGTTTTGCTTGGACAGTGTGCTCACGTTATGGGGGGCAGGCCTATTACCGTTTTGTGCGATTACATGGTCACATGGCTAATTTGTAGCATATCATATTCCTAGAATATATAGGCTATTTCTTAAATTTTTGTTTGATTTATTTTGCTTAAAGTGTTAGAATCTTCTGTACAAATTCGTTTGCAAAGACCAAACTTATTGTATTAATTCTGAGTTCAGAAACTTATTTGTATAAACCAACACAGTCTCTTCACTATTTCATTTCAAACATTTATTATATTAATATGCATAACGCATCCGTTGCAATTCATTTATTATGTATGTAATATTTATGGTTTACGATTTGTTACTTCATATTAATAATATAAGGGTGCCTAGAGTAACGTATTACTATCAATAAGTTTGTACAAGGAGGGATACAAGCTGCACTCCAGAGATGCGAGAAAACTGATGGTTTAAAAGCCAGAAATAGTTCTAAGTTATGAGCAAACATCTTATACAAACAATGCCGGAAGATATTCATTGCTTTTTGTATCTGTATTAAAATTGTATATCTACAGTGGTTTTTATTTAAAAAAAAAGCAGGCGTCCGAAGTATGAATAATAAAAAAAATAATAAAAATAATAAAATAAAAATTTATTCAGTTTTCAAAAGTACATAATATTCGTCTTAACCTAGTAAGTTATTTAGAGTACAAAATATAACATTTTCCTGTTCCTGAGCTAGGTAATTTACCTGTATTTCAGGCAACAATAAACAAAAAAGGCTTAAACTATCAGTTTTCATATAATGGTATTGCAAGGTAGTGTATAAATTATTATCAGAATTAATTGTATCTAACTAATTGTATTATTATGATAAAAAATATATAAATAAAAACATCTTATATTAACTTATTATATTAAGCAATTCCTCTGATTCCGTGTATGTAAGATTTAATAGCCACGATTGAAGTTTTTTCTTGCATTCAAAGTTGTTTAAGTTATATAATACTAGTAATCTATTAATTTTATAATATAAGTATGGTCCTAAAAATATAAAGAATCTATTTGTAATGGAAAATTTTGCACTATAGGTATTCAAACATACTATATCCTTTCGCCTCCTGTTTAGTGTATCAGTGTTGAAGTATAAGCTAGCATGCTGTTTTAGAACAGTGAATAGAATAAAGAGCTGACGCACAGTTAGCACTTTGCATTGTTTATATAGTTCGGTAGTAGGGAAATAGAAAGGGCGCGCAGTAGCTACTTTAAGTAGCGCTCTTTGAGCTCGTTCCAGTTTTAACATAGTGGTTATGCCAGCACCTCCCCAAGATTTTATGCAATAAGTCAGTAAGGATTGACCAAGCGCTTGATAGATTTGCTTTGTTAAAGCGTAGTCACATATGTGTCTCAACTTTTTAAATATTACTATAAGTTTTCTAATTCTATTACACAGTGCATTAATATGGACCTTAAAAGTTAAAGTAACGTCGAGAGTAATTCCAAGATATTTGATGTTCATTGCTTTGGAGATAGTTGAGCATAGGCATGGTGCGCTATCAGTGCAAGTGCGGTGATGTGCATAAAGCGGGGTGTTAGCGAGTAATGGTGTAGAAGTGTTCCTTGCGAAAATCATATACATAGTTTTATCAGTGTTCAAGGACAGAAAATTATTAAAAAGCCAGTCATTCACAATACTAAAGCCAGATTGAGCGAATTTATAAGCTTCGTCTATTGTTTTTGCAGAAAAAAAGTAAGGCTGTGTCATCTGCATATGAAACTATGGTGCCGTTATTAAGTTGGAGATTACATAGCTCATTAATATAAATCAAAAATAGGCTGGGTCCTAAGATACTACCCTGAGGGACGCCATAGGGGTGGTTTTTTGAAAATGTGCTATAATTGTCTCCAATTTTTAGGCACTGAAGTCTATTACTAAGATAACTTTCAAATAATTTTAACTGAGTATCCCGAATGCCGATATTTTCTAATTTTTGCAATAAAATTGGAATTGAAATTGTATCAAAGGCTTTTTTGAGGTCGAGAAAAATCCCTATAACATGCATACCTTTGTCCAAATTTTGCACAATTTCATTTGTAAGGCAATGGACTGCGTCATCAGTAGATAACTCTTTACGGAAACCAAATTGACAACTTGAGAGAAAGGATATTTCATCTAAATATTTTATTAACCTACTGTTCATTATTTTCACCATCTCCTCGGGGCATATAATTTTTTGTACTAGGGACTTGGTCTCATCACTAGATTTTTGTTTGTCCTTGGGAAATATTGTTATGGAGGCTAGATTTTGGGGTCTTACAAAATCGTTTGGTCCCTTTTTAACCATATCGGCAAAAGAAGTGTTCGTCTTAGTTTGGGACTCCAAAGAATTGCGTATAGATTGTTTGAGGTCTTGGATTGTTTCAAGGTCACCTTGTTTTTGTTCTAAGACATCAATTTTCTGATATAAGTTCTGAATTTTAGATTGGGCGAGAAGAAGATGTTGTTTAGCCGATTGGTAATGAACTGCCATTTGACCAGTACCATTCCCGATTTTCCTACATAAGTTACTAATACAGAGCTTTTGGTCTGAGTTCAGCTTACCTTCGGTCGATACTTGGCAGATTTTTTGTAAGCAGGCCTCAATGGTGTCCATCCAATATTGGATATCAGTAGTTGATACAACGCTGGAGTCCTGATGTTTTGAAGAAGCCGATGGTGCTTGGTCCATATTGTCTTCAGTGCACTGCGGAGGAGGACTGCGCCGTGTCAGTCCGCTCCGATTAAATGGACTTCCCTCCATAATAATCTCTTAGTTAGATACACCAATACAACATATTAACACTACAATAGTCTATGCGATTAGTATTTAGGTGATGCAGACATTTAAAAAAGTAATATATAAAATATTAATCTCAATAGTTAACGAGAGCTAAAATGGCACGTGCGTTCTAGTCGCAGGCCAATAGATGTCAAAAGATAATGTATGAAAGTTTTGAAGGATGTGAACGAAACAAGATGAGTTTGCCAGTATCGTACAAAGTGGCTATCGATGTCTCTGCCTACCCTAATGGGATCTAGCGGCGTGAGCATATGTGGATATGTATGTATGCATGTATCTGGTTTAAAATCTTACCTATATCTACAGTCGTATCAAACAAGACTATTAAGGGTTACTAAGTCTTTATGTGAGAGATCGGATTGCTACACTTATCATTGTTCACTCAATTCAGAGGAAATGCGATATTTTAGTTAGTTAGTTGAAAACATAGTTCAGTATATCTTATTTGCAAGTTTGGTAGTTTTCATTCCCATCGGAAAATGAAACGCCAGTCAGAAAAATATTCTTTCTGCCCATTCAACCCTTTCAACACAAAAAAACTATATAATAGAAGCTCCTAAAAAAACAAGGAAACGATATTTGTGCCAAGTCAACACTAAAACCCTAGTAGGGTCTCCCACGCCCACTCGCAAACCAAAGTATCTTTTTTGTCTTAACCCATCGAGTTATTTGTCAGTCAATCAGTTGGTGAAATCTACCCTTGACGTTTTTGGGCGGGTCCGTAAAATTACATTTTGTTCGAATGGTTTTTGGGTGCGATATTTTTGTTTGGATAGCGCAATGTCATTTATATTTTTGAACATTTATTTTTATGCTTTAGCTCAAAAGTTTACGCCATATATTCCCGAATGGGTTGGTTACCTGGTGTTGACCAAGGTTATCGAGTTCCATAAATCTGAGTAAAAGAAATATATATCTGTGTATTTTTTACTCCTGATGCTAAGGATACCATTACTTTACTACGACATAAAGTAAACTACTCGATAAAACTTGCAATCCGCCTAATATCCATTAGTGTCCAACCGGAACTGGTTGTCCGGCCGAAACCGAAACCGAATTTTCGGCCTTGGCTTCAGTTTCGGCCGTAACCGAAACCAAAATCGAAACTAACGTGGTGGTACCTATAAAATTGCTTAAAACACTGAAATTTGGTGTATTTTACCTATTATTTTGCCTTAATTAGGGAAAAAAATTGAACCACATTATATTAGATTTGGTGTAATCATTTATGTTATAAAAAATATGAATCACATTTTTACAATTTCTTGAAATTAAGTTTTCAGTCAAATCAGTAATTGTCACTGTTGCATTAAATAGTCAGTATTGGTATTTCGTGCCATAGAAAACGAAGTTAGACGAGCGTGAATGTGCGTGAACTGAACTTGTCAATTAAGTTTCGGTTTCGGCAAAAGTTTCGGCCCATTTTCGCCGAAACCGAAACCGAGGCCGAAACTTGTTTTTTGTCCGAAACTCAGCCGAAACCGAAACCGAAACTGAACTTTCGGTCGGACACTAGTATCCATGTTTTGCTAGGACAGTGTACTCACGTGGCTGAGTTGTACTTTACCATGTGACATTGTATTCGTACAAAGCTGTGACAGGCTTGCCCCCTATCTCATGAGTACACGTGATTACTCTTAAGACCAGATGGCAATGTCACGTGATGTTCAGAAGTATTACCTCTGCCAAACTCTTCGGAGATATACGGCGTGAAAGTTTGAATTTGAGTTTGAGTTGTCTATTGTGTGTTACTTTTCTTTTAAATCGGTGCAGTCGAGAAAAAATGTAATTTCTAACTCCCGAATCACATCAGTTAATCAAAGTATAGTTGTGAATTTGCTTTTATAAAGTTTGCCACTGCATTGCAGATATTTTACGCTGCATATCCAGTTTTTGTAGTCATTTGTTAACAAAAGCTGTTTATTGTAACTCTGGTTGTGTAATGAGATATGGTTTGTTCTGTTATATCTCTTTATCACAAAGTTTATTACGAATGTATGTGGAATTTAAACACATAGATAAAAATATGCTTACATACATACATACTTACGTACACTCACGCCATTAGTTCGCGTTGGGGTAGGCAGAGACTATCGATCGCCACTTTGTACGATCCTGACAAACCTCTCTAGCATTGCTTACATCATTACTAACACCCTCACTATCACTGACACACCAACCGAATTTAAGAGAATTTTAAGATTTAGGTAGGTTGAACTGACGCGTGTGGAATAAAGAAATTGCTAAGGTATCAATCACAGTACACATATTCAATTAAAAAAACTTATTTCGTACTTTTTAGTACTAGATTGTTTATTTTCGGTTGTTTTTCTATGAAGTCGGTTTTTTTTTGTTATTTTATAATATTTATATTATTATTTTATTAATTGATAGCAGTAACCATAATGCTTAACTTTTATGTTTATGTCTTACATCACTTCTTACCATGGATAACTATCAATTTTTTTTACTACTGTTGTTTTGTTTTTTTTTCTCTCTTCTTTGCCTTCTTCTTGTAGTATAGTAATTTAATTTTATTGTTATAACTCATTTATATTTGAAGCGCAGATCATATCATAATAAGTTATTTAATTGGTTTCCCAAGAGACAGGCTGTATTTAGTTTGGGAACCTCTGTAAATCAACAATGCTGTATTTCTTTTAATAATCGTATTTTCACTTATTTTTTTACCGTCAACCTTCTCATACATGCTACTTTATTCTTCATTCTTCAGACGCCTACCTTTTTGAGCACACTCTATATTTGGTCCAAATGTGTCCTCCGAGGTCGTTCTTTGTCACTTTTCACATTGTCTTTGCAAATCTTACTATCATCCCTCCTCTCTAAAATATGCTCAATTTCCATTTATTTTACTTAGGATAATAAAAAAAATTAGATGGGAATGGAAACATGCATTTTTTAGTTTGTATTATGCACATTCTTTGCTTTACTTTTGCAAGGAGTAAGTTCCTGCTCAATAGAAAGTGTTAGTATTTTTCAAAAACAGTGATTTTTGTAATACATTACTTGAAATAACACCCATTGTTCTCACTAAAGTGCGGAGAGACTAACAATCGCTTTTTTTCGAAGTGGATTTAAAAGGCTATGTCTCAGAAATCAATTTAGTCTTTCAATAAGTTTTTATTTTAATGTTATAAATTTAAATTTAGCACTTTCTCTAGATTCAGATATCAAATTAAAATAAGTTGGACAGTAAATAAGTATTTCTAAGGATTCTCGAAAGAGTTGATATTGTATTTGGATTCAATATTGATTAACAATCAATGGTTAATTTATTTTCTACATTTTGCTGTGTAGTGTCGGCATAGAATAGCACTACCCCATCTCTTCCCGTGGGTGTCGTAGAAGTCGACTAAGGGAAAAGGGTTTTTTTCATCTTCGCCCCTACACCAATCCAAGGTCTGCCGTGCCGAGGGATGCGTGGCCAGGGGTGAGCCTGGTCGTTAGCGTGCCGCCGTCCCGGAGCCTGGTGAACTCCGGGTACTAAATAACCTTACCTAGTCAAGCGGGGCTCTGGCTAGGCGGACAGTATATTTCCCTTGCTTAACGTGGGAACCGAATGTGTTTAGAAACTACAATTAAACGCGGTGGCGGCGATGTGGCTCGCCACTCATCACGCCGTGGTTCCTCACGGGGCGAAAAGTGGGCTAAAGAGACCCGCTTTAGTACGATGAATGTGTGTGGAGGGATGCATGAAAAATTAGATGAAGTATGTTTGATTATGGAAGAAAGAAAACTAGATTTTCTGTGTGTAAATGAAACGAAGCGCAAGGAAAAAGAGGTTTCACAACTTGGCCCATTTACAGCTTGCCAAGGCGTGGGACTTCTGATATCTGAAAGGATGGCTAAGTGTATGAAAGATTATGCGTGTGTGAGTCCAAGGCTCCTATGGATAAAGGTGAAGGTAGGGCTTGTCCGGATGCGCATAATTTGCGTTTATGCTCCGGACATGTCCAGATCACTATCCGAGAGGGAGGAGTTTTGGAATCTGTTAGACGATGTTGCGAATGGGTGTGATGAAAATGAGAAAATTGTTATGTTAGGAGATTTTAATGGTTGGGTTGGTGTGTCACGCAACGGTTGTGAAAGAGTTTTAGGAAAGTTTGGTGATAAAAGAGTGAACGAGAATGGTGAGAAAGTGATTGATGTATGTTTGGAGAGGATTCTTTGTGTTACGAACACGTTGTTTGAACACAAAGATATCCATATGTATACTAGACAGAGAGGAAGCGAGAGAAGTATGATAGATTTTGTGATAGTGGATGAAAGGCTAAGAGCAAAGGTTGTTGACACCAGAGTCCATAGGGGCATTAACGTTGGCACAGACCACTTTCTCGTGATATCACGATTAAGGGGACTGTGCACGCGTTGGCGTCACAGGACCAAAGTGTCGACTACTGAATTTGCGAGAATAAAAGTGGAGAAATTGGAAGAGGATGAAAATATTAGAGATGAATATATGAAGAAATTGGACGACAGGCTAAGTTGCGTGGAGATGAAGGATGAATTGGAAATAGAAGAAGTATGGGATGTGCTCAAATCGTCAATGGTTGAATGTGCGACGGAAGTATGTGGATTGAGTAAAAGAACAAATAGACCACCAACAAGTTGGTGGGATAAAGATGTGAAAGAGGCAGTTGGAGATAAGAAGAAAGCTTGGTTAGATTTACTAGCGATTAAAGCTAGTAAACGAATGGATGCGAGAGTAACAGATGATGTAGTGAAGAATAGTGAAGATGAATATAAGAGAGTTAAGAATGAGGTTAAGAAGAAAATAGAAAAGAAAAAGCGTAATCTGATAGATTGGTGTGAGAGGAAACTCTCTGATAATTTCCGGAATAACCAAAAGTTGTTCTGGAAATATATCCGGAAAGAAAAGGGAGTTTCCCAAAACACGAGAGTGAATGTGGTGAGAGATGAACAGGGTGAATTGGCGACGGATGAAAGTAGCATAAGACGAGTATGGAAGAACTATTTTGAGGGACTCTTTGAAAAAGAGGATTCATCCATTTCTTCGCCAATCAGCAGTAATGTTGATTGGAACGACGTTATGGGTGACTTTAGTGACAGTGAGATCAGTATGGAAGAAATAATGAAAGCAATGAAAAGTATGAAACTAGGGAAAGCGGCAGGGTATGACAGGATAAACACTGAAATGCTGAGGGCTGGTAAAGGGGTGGTGGCTTCCTGGTTGTACTTCCTTTTCCAAAAATGCTGGTCGAGTGGCAAAGTGCCACAAGACTGGTGCAAAGCGGTAATTGTGCCTTTATATAAAGGAAAGGGGTCACACCAGGAGGCTAGAAACTACCGTGGAATTAGCCTACTCAGCATTGTCGGTAAATTGTATGCAAAGGTTTTGATTGAAAGAGTGATGAATGAAACGGATGATAAAATTTGGGATGTGCAAGCAGGATTTAAAAAGGGAATGGGATGTATGGACCAAATCTTCTCTTTAAGGAGCATCACCGAAAAGTTCTTAGCTAAGAACCGAAAGGTGTATTGCTCCTTCATTGATTTAGAGAAGGCGTATGATAGGGTGGTAAGAAAGTGTTTATGGGAGGTGTTATCCAAGTTCGGTTTGGGGAGTCGACTTATACGTGCACTGGTATCACTCTATGAGGATTCCAGTGCATGTGTGAGAGTAAACGGGGAAAATACTGACTGGTTCGGGATCTCTCGGGGTGTCCGACAGGGTTGTGTAGCTTCCCCGTGGCTCTTCAATTTGTTCATGGATGACTGTTTAACAGAGTTGCGTGAAAGTGATTATGGATTGAGAATGGGTGGATTCATCATTAAATGCCTCTTATATGCCGACGATCAAGTGCTACTTGCATCATCGGTGGAAGAGCTGCAAGAGATGATGAATATTGCATGTGCGTCTTTTGAAAAAAAGGGAATGAGGGTGAATGTGGATAAAACAAAAACTATGGTTTTTGAGAGAGAGGTGAATATGACCGAATGCGTGATTGAGATTAATGGTAAGAAAGTGGAACAAGTGAAAGAGTTTGTATATTTGGGAAGTTTGTTTACTAGGGATGGAAAGTGTGATGAAGATATCGAGAGAAGAGTGAAAAAGGGTAATGCGGTAAATGGAGCACTGGATAGTCTAATGTCTAGTCAGTCGGTGTCTGAAAAGGCCCGAATGGCTGTGCATGATGCTGTCCTCGTTCCTACGCTTATGTATGGCAGTGAATGTTGGGTGTGGCAGAAGAAGCATGAAAGTAGAGTGAATGCAGTAGAAATGAGATCCCTCAGAAAAGTGTGTAATGTAAGGTTATGTGATCGTGTGAGGAATGATGTGATTCGTGAAAGGTGTGGTGTAAAAGATGATATTGTAAGAAAGATAGAAAAAGGAATGTTGAGATGGTTTGGGCACATAGAGAGGATGGATGACAGTAAATTGGTGAAAGAGATATATAGAGCCAATGTGGAAGGTAATGTTAGTAGAGGACGACCTCGGAGGACACATTTGGATCAAATAGAAAATGTGCTCAAAAAGGCAGGTCTCCGCAGTATGAAGAATAAAAGAGCATGTATGAAAAGATTGATAGATGTAAACGAAGCCAGAGAGGTTTGCCAGGATCGTACAAAGTGGCGATCGATAGTCTCTGCCTACCCCAATGGGAACTAACGGCGTGAGAATATGTATGTATGTATGTATGTATAAAGCAAAATACAGAAAATAAATTGCTGTTCTTAAAATGGTAGCTGAATTAAAATATTTAATTAATGCAATTAAAAACGAAGAAACGTACTGAAGATTAAGAAAGTTAAGTTTTAATCTTAAGAGAACCGTTCATATGATCCAAATGATTATTCAAAAGCTGTGTAACTGTATAGTATAGGCTTAGAATAGCACTAACCCATTTGTTTCATCACGAAAAACCTTCGTTTTAGAATCCTATGGCCAGAACAATTCCAAAAGTGGCTGAGGAATTTCTTTTTTGAAGCT
Organism: Bedellia somnulentella; assembly: GCA_963576735.1. Lineage (NCBI taxonomy): Eukaryota > Metazoa > Arthropoda > Insecta > Lepidoptera > Bedelliidae > Bedellia > Bedellia somnulentella. The sequence goes on from OY755190.1 coordinate 7,966,197, forward strand.
CTGGCTACCCCTTCTAGTGAATTTTATCCGAGAGTATGCATATGTATGTATGATTATTTGAAAAAATGTGTGTTGCAAGGTGCATACTTCTACAACAGCCCCGAACTTCCGGGCTAGGATAGATAGGCATTAGACGAAATTCGGCGGTTTTCGAAAAAAAATTATTGCAGCTAAATATTGAATGTCATTCTTTATGTTTTTCCTTAAATTCTGTTTGTTTTGTTAATTATTTATTTTTGTTTTTAGGATTTCATACCAAAAAGGTATAGCAGTAGAGTTTCACTAAGTTCAGAAAGAGTTTCAGAAAATACTAGTCCATCTGTTACGAGGCTGACTCATAATCCATGATATAAGAACTGATGAAATTTTTGCAAATTACTTATTTCTCTGGTTTAACGAAAGTATAAATACTAAAATATGCTATACAACCATTTATAGGAGTCTCATACAACACAGTATTTTTGCACTTTGAAAAAGAGTAATTGAACCCATTCAGGTAACCGTAAGATAATATTTGTGACCCCCCCTATAAAACACTATTTTACACTGTTTTTTTTTTATTCAATAGGTAAAACAAATTTATATTGTTTAAGTAACTGATATTCTTTATCATACCTAAAAACACCATTTATTTAAGAGTAGTTTTATTCAGAAAAAGTACTCTAAAAGTTTACTAACGACTAACATTCATACCAAGTAACCAAATGACAGGCTGGCCTACACATGCAATCAGTTACATTCTAAAACGAAACGCTCGTAAATCATATAAGAAATGTGAAACGAAAAACATATTTTCGAGCGAAGCGAAATTTTAGAGAAATTGGAGAATCATTTCATGTAGTGCATAGTAAATCCAAATTTAAAATACGTAGTACTTTTTTATTACAGGCTGTTTTGTGTAGAACAAGATATAAATCTGTGAATTAGTTTTTATGCGTTTATAGTAAATGCATACATACATACATACATATACTCAAGGCTGCAAATCCCTAGAAGGGGTAGCCAGAGCTAAGGAATTAGAAATTCCTCAGCCACTTTTGGAAATGATAGTGGGAAAAAGATGGTAAAAATAAACGTTGTTGGTGATGGGTCTCCAACCGCATCGCCAAAAAATCCCTTAAAAGCCCCAATACCGTTAGTCGTCTCTTACGTACACCCACCGGAAGAAATGGGGTAGTGCTATTCTAAGCAAACAATACTCAGCGACTAGTAAATGATACGCAATGTTTCGCATACTTTCATTTTATTCATATGTTCAAAGGTTGCTTGGGAGGGTTCGCTTTCAGCCAATTGTACTTCTATTTAAGAACATTATCTATGTTAAATCTTTTAACTGGGATATAACAATGACTACAGACCCCAAAAGCGGGTAGCCAGAAATTAAGAAGAAGAGATATAAAAACATATTGATAGTAGTTTTTTAATCTGTTACTACATAGGAATAAAAATACTTACTAAAATCAAATTTCCTGCAACGACAAGTATTCTACTGCTCAATTGGACGGCTCAGCTTGTAAATAACCTGCCGCAAATTGACCATGTCCATACTAACTCATGGTTGCTCGTAAATTAAATAAATTGTTATATATACTTACTTACTTACTTAGTAAGGGTTACTAACTAGATATTCTTTTCATATACATATTCTTTTCATGTACATTTAAATCACAGTCAAGACTGAGAAACAAAGATTCGCATTTCTCAAATGCAGTATTCAAACTCGCGATATCCAGACTAAGATGCTAGTCCTACCATTTAGACATTGGAACATGTATGCAAATATTTTTAAGATCATATAACATATTAATTCACAACACGTATAAAACAAACATCTTTCACTTTTAAGTACCTTTTCATAAAATAAACCGTATAAGTAAGTTAATCCCGAATAAAATGTTCAACATTCATCAACACAAACAGTCATATTTAAAGCAAAGCAAAACTCGTTCGCAATACCGATACATTCTTGTCACGAGTCTCACATTTGTTTAGTTTATAAATTCGTAACAAAACAGCCTACAAGCTCAGCACCAAACTCCTAACTTTGGATACGACATGAAAATGGATCTGATATGAACGAATGAGATACAACGGGAGGACAGCTGTTTTGACGCATATTTTATGGAATTTCAAATACTGTGTTTTTGCTTATTGTATATTCAGTTTTTTAAGTACATATTCCGATCATTGTACTAAAATGTGAACGCTTGCGGAATGATATAAAATACATTTTTTTTGAGATACATAGTGAGAATGTAATAAGTAGTCCGAGAAAGCCTTAAACCCTAGAACTGTTTAATTATTTTATATAAATTGTAAAGACATGACGTGTTTTTAGTTTTTTATTTTTAATCATTTGTGATTTTGTACTATATTGTAAAAAAATATTAAAAGCACAAGTGATTAGTCTACGATTCTGAAACTCTCACTGTCCATCGGATTTAAACCTGATGGAACATGGAGTAATATGACATTGACGATATCTTATTTCATTTGCAGCCACTGAACTTTAAGCTTGCTTTGAATAGTGCTTAACAAATAAAAATAAAGAATAACAGAGTATGTATGAAAAGATTTATGGATGTGAACGAAGCTAGGGAGGTTTGCTGGGATCGTACAAAGTGGCGATCGATAGTCTGTGCCCACCGCAATGGGAACTAATGGCGTGAGTATGTATGTATGTGTGTATGAATTAAAATGATGTATTATCTGATTAAAAAACTGTTGTTAGTTCCCAAAAGTTTCTCCGTACTACACAAAAATGTATGTTGCAAGTTAAATTAAAAAGAAAACTGTCCAAAATTCCAAGTACAAAGAGGTTGCGGGCAAAGCGGTTGAATATCGCCGGAGGGCAGGCGCGAGAAACTTTCTGAAATCTGTCTCTCAAGAAGTGTTATTAACGTTTTATCAGAGAGTTTCCCATTTATCTGAAATGGAAAAATGTAAAACACAATTTTTTGCACAAAACAAAACTTTTAAATTTATATTTGAGATGAAAATTCACTTTTAACAACATTATTCCGTAGATAATAAGTTAGTGTTCCAATGGTTTAGTTTATGTGAATTTTAAGGCAAGTTGTACAGTAATTTTTATTCGTAATGTGAATACCTCTGTACAAGTAACTTATAAAAACAACTGAGTTACGCAGCCAATGTCTTCTTTTGAAAAAACATAACATAAACGTTCACGCCGTTTATCCCCGAAGGGGTTGGCAGAGGTACCAATACTCTTGAACTCACATGGCAAGCGCCATCTAGTTTCTAGAGAAGGTACCCACGTTTTGCTTAGACAGTGTACTCACGTGATAGGGGGCAGGCCTATCGCCGTTTTTTACGAATACACTGTCACATGACTAAGTACAACTCAGCCATGTGGGTTTCCTCACGATGTTTTCCCTCACCGTTAGCAACCATGATAAATTAACCACACATATGACTTTAGAAAAGACAAATTGGTGTAGGCCCGTCCCAGGATTGGAACTCACGCCCTTCTGGTTTTCGGGCGGGCTTTTGAAATAAACCCTCTTTAAATTTCAAAATGACAAAACACGTCATCAAATTTAAAAAGATAGAACATTCAGTGTATAAAAAAACATTAAGCTGAGCGGTAGCCAGTCGCCATGAAATGAAATGAGCCATAGAACAACTAAAAGGCGTTTCAGCTACGTAGATGTGACAATTTATTGAACTGGGGACCAATTTCCAACCATTATTGCCTCGTGGTGGCGATAAATTCTTTCAATTATCCTTGAAGTACTGCAATAGATACAGAAGGGTTTTGTGACAGAAATGGTAAAGATAAGATAGATGTTATTTTGGTATGATAACGTTAATTTAATAAAAATATCCCAGCTTATTTCGTGATTATACTTTATTATTATTATGTTAAATACGTTTTTATTTTGTATGCTTATTTTATAATTTATTTGATTCTCCTTAAAGCGCAAATAGTAAACCAAATCTTCAAGTTTTTTTTACTTACCGTGTTGTATAAATACATGATTTGTTCAAGAGATTCATAGTCATAAATATCGTAGCTATTGGAATTTCTGGTAATTGAATATTTTTAACATAAAATAGTTAATAAATTATTTTTCTTGTATACTTAATGAATGAACCGGCAAAATGTATTTAGATGTACCGTACAACAATTTCTCCTAAAACCTGTTCTCTATTCTAACATATTCATATAACTACAACATCAATAACAGAAGGGTTATAATAATAGCATCACTGCTTTAGAACTATGTGTAAGAAGGGTAAATAAAGGATCAGATTCACATTAGCACCCAGGCGCCTGAAGGCATCAATCAAATAAAACTCTAAGCCTTTGATGGGCGCTGCGGGGTGCCATGCTATGTGGATACGTGAATTAGTGCTGGCAACGGTGTGAGGGAAGAGCGATTTTTGCATGGGTAGTCCTAATTTTCAAATATATAAGGTTTCATTAGTTACAAGATAGATTTAATCATTAATAAAATGAATGATGAATTGGTTGAATTGATTTTAAGATAATTTTGTATAGGTCAACACTAACACAAATAAGACAGAATATTCTCCTTTTTACCTTTTAATACTTGAAAAATTTTCGTTCGGCTACGGTTTCTTTTAAAGTATCTAATTCAATTTAATTCAAAGTTACATGTTTCTCATAATTCTAAATAAAGTTAAAAGGAATATCTAAAAAAATATTTTATAGCACAACAATACATACACTCATGGCTATAGATCCCTAGACGGGGTAGCCAGAGCCGGAATAAGAAATTCCTCAGCCTCTTTTGGAAGATGAGTAAGAAAAAATTTATAGAATAAAGGATTTTGGTGATGGGTCTCCAATTGCATCGCCCAAAAATCACTTTAAGAGCCCCAATACTCTTACGAGAACACCCACGAGAATAAATAAACACTACACAGGTATTCAGTACTACATTGTATAACACTTAAATATGATATATTTTTTAATGCCACCATCGGTCATTTATCCCAAATGACTTAAATAACGATTAATTAAAAGAAGCTTAAGTGCAATTTCAACGTAAAGAAAAAATATATTATGTATCATAATAATCTTGATTTCTTCGCTCTCGCACTGATTGCTCCTGTTACCGTGGCCGCGAAATTTTGGCAGCAAACGAGCGAATGACTAATGACCGACCGTGAATTCAATTACCTGCCCTGATGAAAACATCTGAGACCATCACGGGATGTCGAACGTGCTTGTGCCCAGAGTTTGTGAGGAAATTTTTATACAATTGTTATTGTCCGGGTCATCTATTGATGTCTTTAGACATTATTCAACTTGATTTGCAGATTTCAAAAATAAACTTTTGTTTGTGTTTTTTTAGTTAGAATACTAAGAGTTAGTTAACTTTTAGGTATTTTGAGTTAAATAAGACAGATTTCAAACGTATTTTAAAGAAACTTAGGAATACGACCAACAGAAATTATTGAATACCTAGCTGCAATTTTTGTAGTGTATAATTGTAGTGTAGATAGAGACAAAGTTTAAACATTATTATTTTGTTTTGTTTAATTTTATAATGATCTCTGTTTTTTCTATTATTTTGTTATCTTTGTCACTGTTCACCGTTTTGTTAACATTGTTTTTAACTTTTCCTTTCAATGCTTTTGATTTATTTTAAATTTATATTTCTTTAGTGTTAGTTTTGAGTTTTATTATTTTTTGTGTTTTATTTAATTTGTGCCATATTTGCTGCAAATAAACTTTATTGTTCTTCTGCTTCTTCTTCTTCCTTTGTTTCTTTTACACTTTAAAGTAGTGTTTGCGTTCCCTACCTCCGATTTTTTAAAATTTAAACCGTTCAAAATTACCTTCTTTAAAATATGTTTTATTGCTAAAAGTAAAATAATTGTTTTAAAATAAAGATAATAAGCATAAAGCATAAACGTTCACGCCGAATATCCCCGAAGGGGTTGGCAGAGGTACTAATACTTCTGAACATCACGTGACTTTGTCACCTGGTGTTCAGAGTACCCACGTTTTGCATGGACAGTGTACTCACGTGATAGGGGGCAGGCCTATCGCCGTTTTTGTACGAATACACTGTCACATGACTAAGTACAACTCAGCCATGTGGGTTTCCTCACGATGTTTTCCCTCACCGTTAACAACCATGATAAATTAACCACACATATGTCTTTAGAAAAGACAAATTGGTGTAGGCCCGACCCAGGATTTGAACACAAGTCGTTTGCACGATAACCGAGTGTTCTACCCACTGGGCTATCACGGTTGTTAAAATAAAGATAATCATGACTTTATTTATTTAAATATCATGAGAATAAATTTTGAATTCACGAATTCTAGAAATCATTTGCAATCAGCAATAGTTTAAATAAAAATTTGGATTCATATTAATTTTACCATTTCACTACATGATTTTTGAATTTTTTGACGTCATCGTTAATGAAAATTCAGTTTTTTTTAAATAATAATTACTTTATGACTAAATATATCCATATTTGTGTAAGCTATCGAATAAAAATATTTTATAAGAGGCGTATATCTCTTGTAAAATTGACGAAATTCGGTATGCAAAGTTTTACAAAAGTGGTGCTGATTACGAAACCATTTCGAGATATTATGTTTTTAAAAAATATTTTCTTGAAATTAAATCCAACAAAGCCAAGATGACCGTTATTTTAGCAAAAAACTGTAGCAGTATTTGACCTTCAGCGTTATGTCAAAGACATTCGTTCTTGCAGTTAATTATATTATATTAATAAAATATCGAAAATCATTGGTTTGTTTAGTATAATATCGTAATAATTTCATTTGGGATCACAAATTCGTGAAATATTTTGCAATAAGCAACATTTTTACCAAACATTTCGCTTTATTTGCATGTCGCTACGTGATATTTTCGATCGATGACGTCATTAAGTACAAAAGTTGAACAATCTTTAAAAAATCATAACTTTGCAAATACTCATTTTAAATTAAAAATATTCAAATCAGTTTTTTATTTTCATGTTTGCTATCGAATAAAAATATTTAATAAATACCAAAAAAAAACTTTGCATACCGAATTGTGATTGATATTAATGAAATGTGCTAAATCTCAAAAACTGCTGAATGTATTTTATTGTTTAATACATTTTCAGTCAGTATAATATGTATATATAGTATAGTATAAAATATTTATATATGTATAGTCTATCAATTCCTAGAAGAGATCAGCAAAGCAGTAAGTAGTCTCAATAGTTTCGGAAATAAATTGCTGAGATATACAAACGTATGTAGATGACGAAACTATAAATTTAAGTGTATTTTTGCCACCAATCCCTCAAAATAACCATCTTTCATTAGTACCGTCCCTATTCTCTCTCAAAATTCCATAAAAATTACTAAACTAAAGACTTATGAACGTATTTTCAAATTAAATCCATGATTACTACTATGCATATTTGAATTATTTTCTGTTTGGTTGAAAGAGTGTTAGAGCTTCATGAAACATTAATATAATAACAAGACATTTATCCAAATCGAATACTCGTAAACTTGTATACTCACGGCTATAAATGCCAAGAAGGGGAAGCCAGAGCTTAGAAATTCTTTAGCCACTTTTGGAAGTTAAGTGAGGAAAAGATGGCAAAATAAAGGTTGTTAGTGATGGGTCTCCAACCGCTTCTCCCAAAAATCACTTAAAAGCCCTAATACCCTTAGCCGCCTCTTACGAATACCCACAGGAAGAAATGGGGTAGTCCTATTCTAAGCCGACACTACACAGCTTTTTCCAAATCGTTGACGTTAATATCTTAAAATTATATTTTGTTCGAGTAATTGGTTACTTGTACAAAAAAGCGTGCAATAAGGCCTACGTATGTAAGAATATTTGATATACTGCAACTGCAAACAAAATGATTAAACTAAATATAACTAATAAAATAATTGCAGAATTTGTACCCTACAAAAAAACTATAATCACTAACTATAAAAAAACTTTTTGATATAAATATACTGTGCTCGCGAAACACTCGGGTAAACGGAACTGAATTCCCCCGTAAATACAATTTGAAAAGTACGCGCAATATTAAGTGTACTCATTAAAGTTTACAGCAGTAATTTAAAGCTCTTATTACATCAGCCATTTTCAGCACACGCTGAAGTAATGTTGAACCAACTTTCCCGCCAAAATATGCGTACAAGCCAACAGCAGAACTTTATGCAAATCAAAATGGCGGGCGGCGTTGCAGCAAATTTTACAAGGGAATTAGTATTCTGTGTCGACTAATTTCATAATTACTGACTTCATTTACTAATAGATGCAATTAATGACTGTTATTAGTTGGAACATAGGGAAAGTTCGATGAAGTCTAAACATGCATACATTTATACATATACACGGACACAAATCACAAAAAGGGGTAGCCAGAGCTTAAGAGCTAGAAATAAAGTATCGCTGATGATTGGTCTCTAAGTGCTTCGCCCAAAAACCACTCAAAAAGCCCCTTACCCTTAGTCGCCTCTAAAGAAACCCGTGGTATAGAAATGGGTAGTGACATTCTAAGCCGGCACTACACGGCAAATAAATAAAGCCTAAAGCTATTATTAAATAAATCATAACTTCACAGCTAAACATATCAAGAATAAAAAAATATATTTTTAAATCAAACGTATATTTCTTTTATATGAAATAATGATTAAAAAAAACTACAATTATACAAATTAATCACTAGTATTGTTAAAACAAATGCCACATTCATATGTGAAACCAAATTTTTTAATGAATTTCATTTTACAAACTTGGCTGTCTTTCAAAACGTCATAGATTTCTCGTTCATCTTTTGTAATCACCGCTTTGGCACACTGCTCGCCATTTCAATTTCATAAATCTCTTTTGGTACTCCTGTTCAAAACGTCTTTTAATATGTCTAAATCATCATGCGCTTGTAGCAATTTATTTTTTTTGGTTGTGTACGAAAACACTTAATATGAGTAGTGTGAAACAGTGAAATAGAAAATTCAATATTTATGTGTACGGGGTAGTGGCGAAATTTTTTTTCGTTGTTATTTTCTCAGTGGTTTTATTGAGAGAGATAAACGTGCATAATAGTAATAATATATTTACAATCAAACAATAATTCATAAAATTACACAAATTGACATTTACTATCGCGCGGGTTTTTAAATATTTTTAAAAATATTTAATTTACAAGGAGAGAAAATTCAACCCGATGGAAGCAAAAATAACCATCTGATTGCGTTATACAAGTATTTTCAAACAGGAAAAGTAAAAGGATTGTATCATATTTTTCAATATTATAAATTTTCATTTAAATTGCAACAAACGAAGTATCTGACAGTTACCAAGTAATGGGAAGAAGAAAAAACATTACCATAACAACCACAAAGGGAAATCAAAGCTGATTGGATGTTGAAGAATGCTGGTGCAGAAAGCAGCATGTAGTGTCAAGTGTTTGTTTTATGAGATAGTGACGCAATGTCATGCGCCATCAGACTATGTTTATTTTCATTTTTATAAAATGCTTATTGTTTTGATACATTAATTTTATATTTATGGTCATACCAACTTGCGATAATGCGCCCAGTTCGCAGATCACGGCTACGGAAAATTTCAGTGTCGACTCAACAACATTAATATGTCCCCATTGTAGTCAACCACGGTCTTTTAAGGGGAAGAGGGGTCTAAACATACACATTTCGAAATGCCATCGCCTAACAACAAAGAACTCACCCTCTCCGCAACCTTCGTCATCCCCGAACCCAATCAATGTATCAGTTTCGTCAGATACATTACTTTGGGAAAAAATATCTTTATGGAAATCGTCCATCCCCATAATAAAACGGATTCCTCGAGGAGCTAGAGCTTGTGTTGCCAAATCCTTAGCCCAGACAGTAAAGGCCGTGGTTGAAAATAATGATTTTGAAAGTTGGCAAAGTTTTTTCGGTTTTTCATATGCAGTTTTAGCCATAAATAGAAATGAAAAGGATAGGAATATTTCACTGACACACAAAATAAAGAGCAAATGTGTGTATCCGATTCCAGAGCCTATACTTCAAAATTCAAAATTAATTACAAATAAAATGATTAATTATAATATTAAAAAAATAGAGACTAAATTAGGAGATGGGGACATAAAAGGGGCTGCACAAATGCTTTTTTCAAGCGACGCTGTGGCCCCTGATGACCAAGAGACATTGGAGTCTTTGAGAGCAAAACATCCACTCTCATCAGAGAAGTCTAGGACGCCTGATGCTCCCGATTATACTGCTCGCCCACCAGAAGCCATTCCGGCAGAGGTTCTCATTGCTATATCTTCTTTCAGAAACGGTTCTGCTGGCGGCCTCGATGGACTGACTCCTCAGCATTTCAAAGATTTATTGAGTGTTTCCATCGGGGAAGCCGGCAGAATACTTTTGGATGAGATAACGCAGTTAGTTAATCTCTGCCTGAGTGGTAAAATATCTCAGACCATCACAGATCTTTTATACGGGGCGAGTCTGTGTGCTTTGAAAAAGAAAGACGGAGGTATCAGGCCAATCGCTGTGGGAAACACTATCCGCCGGCTGGTATCCAAAATAAGCATGTGAAGGACATTAAAAACTACTTCCAACCTGTTCAACTAGGTTTCGGAACCAGCAGCGGCTGTGAAGCAGCTGTTCACAGTGTTCGTGCTTTCCTGCAGCATTGCCGAAGTGACGTTCTGTTGAAAGTGGATGTAAAGAATGCTTTCAACTCGGTTGATAGAGCCGCCTTGCTGGCTGCAGTCAAAGAACATACTCCAGCTTTATACAATTACCTTTGGCAATGCTATAGCAAACCTACTAAATTGATCTACCGTGGAAAATTATTAAATTCATGTGTCGGTTGCCAGCAAGGTGACCCTCTGGGCCCAGCTATATTCAGTTTGGCTATACACCCACACATCAAAAACTTAGCCTCCAAGTTTAATGTGTGGTACCTGGATGACGGCACTATTGGAGGCGAGGCAAAACAAGTTATAAACGATTTGAAAACAATTATAGAAGATTTCAAAAAAATTGGTCTAGATTTGAATTATGAAAAATGTGAACTGTATTTTGGCCCCGATTTAAACAAAGAAACTGTTACAGAAATACAATCAAAATTCAATTCATTAGCCCCAGGTATCAAAATTTTAAATTCGGCTTCGCTTCGCCTCTTAGGTGCCCCAGTTCTGGATGATTCTATTCCAAAATTTATAGCAGAAAAAATTTCTTAATTTGAGGAATCATCTTCTTTATTGGCACAACTTAACCCCCATGTAGCATATACAATAATAAAGTATTGTTTGTTTGTTCCAAAATTTACTTATGTACTGAGATGTTCTGGTTTATGTTCTGGTTTATGGAGGCAAATCTCAGTCCTTTCGGACATAGACAACGTGATTAAAAACACTTTGATCAAAATTCTCAACATTTCCTTAAATGAACGCTGCTGGACGAAGCCGAAGCCACGCTCCCAATACGGTACGGTGGTATTGGCATCCGCAGCGTTTCAAGTATAGCCTTACCAGCTTTCCTGTCATCTGGTTTTGCCAATAACAATCTTTTCTTAAGCATCATTAGTAAAGCTTTAAGTTCGGCAGAGATCATCGATCTCACAGATGCTAGGAAGGTTTCGATTGATATAGTTGGTCCTACTGTCAATGTTCCCATTAATCTTGCATCTCAGAGGCAATGGGACGAGCCCCTCTACTGTCAAGTTCTAGCAAATCTTCTTAGTTCAGCTCTTGACTTGGCGGAGCGGGCGCGTCTCTTGGCTTGCTGTGAGCCAGATTCTGGGCACTGGTTGAGAGCATTACCATCGAGCAACCTCGGCACATTGCTAGACAGAGGCTCCTTTTCTCTAGCTATGGGTCTGCGATTGGGCACCAAAATAAATGAAAGACATCGCTGCCACTGTGGAGTATTTGTCGATCAGTTGGGGCACCATGGATTATCATGTCGTCGTAGTGCTGGTCGCATACCTCGCCATGCTGCAATCAATGATATTATCAGACGGGCCCTTACCACTGTCAACATACCAGCAATCCTGGAGCCATCAGGTTTGCTGCGGGACGATGGTAAGAGACCAGACGGAATGTCATTGATTCCATGGAAGAATGGGAGGACGCTAGTGTGGGACGCTACCTGCGTCGACACACTAGCGCCGTCTCATTTGTCGGGGTCTGCATCTAAAGCTGGCACAGCGGCAACTGAAGCTGAGGACCTGAAGAGGCGCAAATACAGCAATTTAGCTGAAGAGCATTACTTCTCAGCTTTTGCTGTAGAGACTCTCGGTCCATGGGGCCCAGATGCGCGTCGTTTTTTCAAAGAAATTTCGACGCGCCTGATCGAGAAATGCGGGGATCCAAGGGCTGGCGCATTCTTCGCTCAAAGAATTAGTTTAGCGATTCAAAGGGGTAATGCAGCCAGCCTTCTCGGAACCCTGCCACCAGGCGGCAGCGATTTCGAGAGCATTTTTTATATAATTTAATGTAGGTTAGGTTTTTCATATATTATAATACATTATTTTTTTTAAACTGTATATATAGTTAAATGTGTAAATACATTTTGTTGTATTACAATTATGAACTAATAAAGAAATACATTCATTTTGAAAATATCACAATACAAATAATATAGGCGAAGATGTATTTATGTATTGCTTTTAATCGATATTCCACACAGAAAATCTGAGAGCCAAATCATAACTAATCTAGAATATACAGCCATTTTTATAATCGAAAGCTGGAAAAAGATTGGAATAATATATTTGAATAATACAATCAATAACCCTGAACGGAATTAGAACAAGCGAAACAATTTGAACCGGATTGACGTGTGATAGGAATCACATCGAATATGTTGGAACGACGAGAAAGGTTTCTTTTAAAAGAGATGCAATCAGTCATAAATATAAAAAACTCAATGGAATATCATGAAATAAAATTTAATAAAACTCAAAGGTATGTGTAGAAGAAACTACTTTATACAAGTATAAAATACATATAATAGAAATTGAGTATGTTCATTAAAAGTTGAATGAGAAAAATATTGAGAAATAAATGATTGTTGATGATGGGGCTACTTAATAATAAATATAATAATGATTTAAAAAGCTCCAATATCCTTAGTCATATCGCACGATACCCACAGAAAGAAACAGGTGATTTCTGTTGTTAACCTACACCTAACAGTTATAAATAAAAATATTTAATATTATGCTGTAACAAACGACAAAAGCTAACTGACAAATATTTATTAAATTCTGTTAAAATGGTTATGATGATTTACTCCTGTTATCCCTCATCAGGGACATAGGGCCGGAAGAAGAGATCTCCACTTTTCGCGATCTTGTGCGGTAGCTGTACTCAAAACCAATGCGAATGGTAATATCAAAAGAAGAGAACCATGGACAAATAAAATAGTAAATGTGCTCAAAGGGCAGCCATCTGAAGCGTAAATAATAAAGGAGCATGTATGAAAATATTGAGTAAAGAAATGAATCTCGAGAGATTTGCCAGGATCTTGCAAAGTGGCGATCGATAGTCTCTGCTTACCCCAATGGAAACTCATGGCGTGCGTATTAGTACGTTTAATAAATTTTTATTATTTTCTGCCTGCTCAAACTCATATAGATTGCCACCGCATTTCTTCCACCAATTCAATCTATCAAAGAAAAACAAGAGTTCTCTATAAAAATAACACACCGTTGTCGAGACAGGAAATGTAATGAAAAAAGTACTCCGCCATATTGGATTCTTACACGAACTTATCAATTTCACTCACGCTGAAACTTGAACCGCTATCTTTCTCAAACAGAAAAAATGAATTGTTTGTTTATTGCTGAAGAAGAATAGATTCTCCTTGTTCAATACTTTATATAAAGCAGTTCATAAAAACCAAATATAAAAATTTACACTATCCGAGATGAATACAAAACAACTTAACAATCTTCATTCAACATTGCATAAAAAATGGTCATTCGAGAACAGAAATTATAAAAATACTGCATTTATTTGAAACAGTTCAAACTAATCGGTGACACTTTGGTTTCTGATGATGAATTTATCTTCTCATGATAAATTGCTTATAATGACTTGGGAATGTTTTCTATTCGTTTTATCACAAAGAGTTATTTAATATCGTATTGATGATACGTTCAGGGTCATTAACAAACAACTAAACAACTGTTATTGCATTGTATCAAGTTATTATGCTCACATCAATATTGACTTAAGGCTTAGAAGGAAAATGTCATGATTCATACTGCAATGCTAATTTGTTATTTATTTAGATGGTTTCTTTTTATGGGAGATTATTGACATCGTCATATAAAATTTGTGGTTATAGATATACTTTTTGTAATAAATTATTTGAAACAGTGTTTGTCTGGGAAGATGATTGACTAAAAATTATAAAAAAGGACGTAAGAGCACGGAAAAAAAAAGAATTTTTAAAATTTAAAAAAAACATATATAATTTTTTTGTACTTTTATTTGGCATATCAACGTGAATGTGAATTGGATATCGGGTATAAAAATAAACTGTATGTCTCAAAACTTCAATACAAATGGAAACATTTTATTCATATAGCTTTATATGGTTACGTCCAAAAAGATACTACAAATTATAACTCATATGTTTATTGTTACAACATTAAAGTTTTTTCATTATTATACTATTATGTAAATATTTTTGATTCTCAATACATCTTTGAAGTAGTAACAAATTGTCAAAGAGTAGAAGAAGCAAAATGAATTAGTAACGCTTCACGGAATAAATAATTTAATTTGTATTAGAAGCCTAGAGACCTAGCCTGCCTATATAGAAAGATTATTGGAATTAGCTGATCTTTGAAAGATGTAATAAAAATAAAATAAATGAGTCTCAAAATGTGAATCCGACGAAGTTTCTATCGCAAGGCTACGACGAGCCCGCATGACTACGAGTTACATTTCGTAGCGTAGGCGTAGCATAGGCAACACTTCAATAGATTACGTAGCAGAAAAGAAATCAAAAGCCTTGTATATAGTTTGCTCATTTTGGTAATTAAAATATAAAAGTTATATTAATTTTAAATTTTATTTGATATTCATCACACCAATAAATATGTTGAGTGTTAAGATTTTAAAAACCTAAGCTGTTTAACAATAAATATCATCAAAATTTAGGTTTGCTGCGTCCAAGTGCTGGAACGATATTCCCCCTCCCATACGTGCAGTGACTGGTAGGACCACTTTTAAGCGCAAGCAAAAGTACCTACAAGCCCTTCAAAACCCGCTCAACAAGGCTCCATAGAGAAATTTTCTAATAGAATTCTATCCTATCCAATCCTGTTTTCAATTTTCTGTGTTTTATAATTAATGTATAAGTAAAAATAATATTTAATATATATCGAATATTTTGTTTATATATTTATACTTTAGAATGTAATAGTAATGTACCAATAATGTATATATTTTTCTGTCCTTTTTTATAACATTTATGAGCTATACATGTGCTACATTTATGAGCTGTATATGTATTATAATCCGCTTGTGTGACTCTCGTGTTGTCACTGGTGATGGCGCTGACTGAAAATCAGTGCTGTGAAGTCAAACCTCGCAGCTTTTGCTGAGTCAGTGCAATTTCGCTGCAAAAGGGTGCATAGTTTTTAACATTATTGTTTAGTTCCTTTTAATTTTATAATGATCTCTGTTTTTTTCTATTATTTTGTTTTCTTTTGTCACTGTTCACAGGTTTGTTTACATTGTTTTTAACTTTTCCTTTTAAATGCTTTTGATCTATTTTAAATCTATTTTTCTTTAGTTTTAAGTTTTATTATTTTTGTGTTGTGTTTTCATTTGTGCCATATTTGCTGCGAATAAACTTTATTCTTTCTTTCTTTCTTTTTTTTCTTTAATTATCAACTAAAGTTCTCAATACGATTGTGTCTCTCCGTCAATGGTCAATAAATATCAAAAGTTGTTTTTTGTACGGTAGGATATGCTTCCAGCCGCTTCAACTTCCATGAGGGTTGATATAGTGGTTATTGAAATTGAACAAAATATAAAAAAACATTTCTTGGAGGACCCTATTTATTATAGAGTTTACATAAAATGGCTATGAAGTCGATTCCATTTTGTAAAATAATATTATTTGATGAAATGACAATTATTTTTGAAAAAAAAAAACGTTTTTAAACTTAAGCAGCTTGTAAGCAACAACAACCTACATCTGAATAACAAATAAATAGCTGCGTACCAGTTAGTATATTTAACTTAGTTTGTTCAAAGGATCGGCCGAAACAGCGGGACCGAGTCATGGCATCACGAATTTCCTTTCCTTTGAAAAGTTACTGAGCAACTTTTGATTGAAACTCACAAACTGGAATGGTCATACTTGTACTAAATGAATAAGATGATGTGTGTTCGTTTGATCTTTATTTTGTTATATATTATATGCTTATATGATATTTAATTTGATTAAGTGAAGTGGTTAGCTGATGTTTTATATAATACATGCAAAAAATAAGCAAAAGCATAATAAGCATAAACGTTCACGCCGAATATCCCCGAAGGGGTTGGCAGAGGTACTAATACTTCTGAACATCACGTGACTTTGTCACCTGGTGTTCAGAGTACCCACGTTTTGCATGGACAGTGTACTCACGTGGTAGGGGGCAAGCCTATCGCCGTTTTGTACGAATACACTGTCACATGACTAAGTACAACTCAGCCATGTGGGTTTCCACACGATGTTTTCCCTCACCGTTTGTATGCAAAAAATGTAATAGTAAAATAAAGGATGCTACTCTATGGGTCTTCAGTGTTAACGAGTATAACCGAAAAATCAATTAAACGCCCAAAACCTATATAATTCACCCTTACGATATCCACAGAAAGAATTGGTCAGCTATCTTTTGCTAATATAACACGGTTAATATATTATAATGGTCTGCGATTTCCATCACATTGGGGGTTTAAATAGGGTGAGTTGGCCTTAGTCATCTTTGCTTTCCTAGTGCTGACTGATAGAATAACGAGAACTACCTATGATAGTAGTAGGGGCCGACAGCTAAATGTGGCGCCTGAACCTCTCAATTCATCCTTATTTTAAGATAATTTGGCAATTCAAGCCTGTAATATCCTAACAACAACCGTGAGAGTTTAGTAGATAGAACAACGTTTATCGTGCAGACGATTGAGGTTCAAATTCCAGGTTGGGCCTACACCAATTTGTCTTTTCTAAGGTCATATGTTTGGTTCATTTATCATAGATGTTAACGCTGAGGCAAAACGTCGTGATAAAATTCTCACATATAACTTATACCTAGCCATTGAGCAGTGCAGTGTAGTATAAAACGGCAATAGGCTTGCCCCCAATAGCGCTAGTACACTATCCAAGCAAAACGTAGTTCTTCTGAACATCAGGTGGCTATACCACTTGATGTTCAGAAGTTTTAGTACCTCTACCAACACCTTCGCTGATATACGACGTGAGCGTTTGAGTTATCAAGGTATTGATGACAAATGTTTACAAAACCAACATTCTAATAGAAAAGAAGTAAACGGTATTCATATCACATTTCTTGTCGAGCATTCGATCACAGTAATTTTAATTGATTTTATTTAGACTTATGTATCTGTTTCAGAGCAGTTGTTTTTGTATGGTTTGAAATTCGTGTGCGTTAATTCATGTTAAAATACATAATGCGTTTTTGTGGTTTCCTAAATTTCGCAGATTTTAAAATTTATTATTAACACAATATTTCCTTTACAGTTATTTTAGTTCAAAAAAGCTATATGCCGTTGCATAAAACAAACGTGGTACCTTATAATATGGCAAAATATAAAATTGAAAGACAACAAATCCCTTACAAAACAGACAAATCCAAATAATTCGATACCAAATGTCACAGCTCCTACCTGTGCGATGATCAATCGAGTTACCTTTGTCAAGAGAGCAATAACTCCAACTGTCAAACGGGACTGCTTAGAACGAGCGAGCCAGATTACGTCCGCTGTGACGTATCGAATAATGTCAAACAATACTTTGTCATTCGATACAAGGATGGTGTCTTGCATAAAAACACAACCGTGACGGGAATTTGAATACGATGTTGAGTTTGAATATTGTTTTATGTTTCTATTTGTGTTATGATGGAGATGGTTTTTAAAAGATATGGCAATAAACTGTTTACATACAGTACAGTACATACAGACATATACTCACGGCCATAAATCCCAAAAAGGGGTAGTCAGAGCTTCAGAGCTGGAAACTCTTCAGCCACATTTGGGAGTTTATAATAAGATGGTAGAAATATAGTATCGTTAGTGATGGGTTTCCAACCGCATCATCCGAAAACCACTTTAAAAAGCCCCATACCCGTCGTCTCTTACAACACCCCTGGGTAAAAAGGGGTAGTGAAATTCTAAGCCGGCACTACACGGCAAAACAAAATACACTGCAAGTTAGATATAAATTATTTCAATTTGAAAAAGAAAAACACTAAAGAATATTCCTTGATCAAATCCCCGAAAAATGCGGACAAAACAACATTCCTTAATTAGAAGCATAAATCATGAAACTAATTCGGAATTAGCAAGATCTCCCGAGGGGTATTTATTAATAATTCGTTTGTTCGGTATGCAGAAGGCTGTCTAGGGAAATAAGGATTATTGAATTATTAGACAATTTCTTACCACTGATGCTTGTGAAAATATGGAAATTATCAGATTCTCGATAATGATATACAAATAATGATTTGTTTCCTTGCTTTCTTTAGGCGGTTTATACAAGGAATAATTACAAAAAACTAGCAAATGAACAACAATAGAATAGACTTATTAACTCAAAACTACAGGTGTTAATATTTACAAATACCGATAAATTCAAACGTACACACACACACATATATGCGGATATTTTTCATATGAGTGGCCAAGTTTCTGTACCATAAGTTGACAACACAATTGCATCAAATTTCTTCGTTTTTAGATGCTGCCGGACTTGAGAAAAAAAGCTTTCGGATCGGAGAGCTATCCTATACTTGACAGTTGGCTGATGGTTAACCACTGCGAGTGTAGTCTCCAAGTTTAATAAAAATCAATAGAATACCACTTAATTTTTAGTCCCACTGAATTTGATGTGTTCTATTAAAATTAACCATAGTCTTGCGCTGTCCTTCCGTAGTTTCAGCCATAACTACAATATTCTAAACAAATGAAAGGTGCTTTAATGCACTCGCTTTTAATTTTGCCGAAGATTTCCTATTATAAAAACTCAAAGACATATTTGCTGCAATTTAACAGCCATTGCTGATTCTGAATTTTAAAACTTTGACGAATACTATCTTTTCATCGAGGTTTTTAGTTTCTGTAGCTAGTTATCGTAATATCCTCAAGGTTGCTAATGAGGAAAATTCATTATATTTCATGCAATAATTACTTTAAAATATAGAGTATCCCCTAGTTTTCTAATTTATGTTGTAGGTGCATCAAATGTATGTTATAATTTGGATTAACAGCGGTGACTATTTATACTTCCATTTTTTAAATAACATAAGAACGCAAAACCAAATAACGAAATCGAAAAGTTGCTATGCTAAAAGGTTGAAACAACAGCTAACTGGTTTCTGTGTAATTAATATCTTTCATTTACAAGCTCTTTTATTAATGAAGATAAAATATCGTTATAATAAAAAAAAAACATAACATAACATAAACATAAACGCTCACGCCGAATATCCCCGAAGGGGTTGGCAGAGGTACTAATACTTCTGAACATCGCGTGACTTTGTCACCTGGTGTTCAGAGTACCCACGTTTTGCATGGATAGTGTACTCACGTGATAGGGGGCAGGCTTATCGCCGTTTTGTACGAATACACTGTCACATGACTAAGTACAACTCAGCCATGTGGGTTTCGTCACGATGTTTTCCCTCACCGTTAACAACCATGATAAATTAACCACACATATGTCTTTAGAAAAAACAAATTGGTGTAGGCCCGACCCAGGATTTGAACACTAGTCGTTTGCACGATAACCGAGTGTTCTACCCACTGGGCTATCACGGTTGCTTTAAAAAAAAAACCTTATATTTATATACCCGAAATATAGTATTTTGACCAGCCTGTATAATTTTTTTATAAATATTATGTTTATACTGTGTAACTAAATGAGGAATAATGTATACAAGTATAATGACTTGAAGTATCACAGAGCAATTATTATGGTCACGTTGTATTTTTATTATTTTCATTATATAAATTTAGCTTCGAAAAACATTGGTTATCAATCATTGACAATAAAAAATAATTAAGCATAAAGAAGGCCTATGTGCAGGTTGGTTTACTTAACTGAAAAATTCAGAAAGATATAAATACTGTACTTAAGGCTGTCCTTAATTTTATTGATGACATATAACATTATTTTGGCATTTTGATTTTCCTAGTGGAAACAAGGTGTATGCTATGTATAATATTTGGGTGTCATACGTTTCACCGAATGTCGCGATCTCGACGCACGCGAGCTCAAAAATATTTGAGTGGTACGCCAGCTCGAAAGTACGTGTATTCGAAAACCGCTAGCTCGAAATAAGTTGGCGCGAATCAAGTTTCACCGAAAATCTTTCGTATGGTTTATTAGCTTGAAAAACAGCTTATAATGAATGTCTTAATCTTATTAATAATAAACAAATTTTCTTTGAAGGTACTATGGTTTTTAGTTATTGATGTTATTTTCATCCACCCTCATTAAAATAATGTAGAATAGCGCAGTAGACCTGTTTTATTTTCAAAAAAAATACAAATGTCAGTTTAGAAAAGCACTACCCGATTTCCTACCCCTACTGTATTGCATTACCCCTGGCTGTACGTAAGAGGCGACAAAGAGTTTAAGGTTTTGAACGCTTTTTGGGCTATGAGGTGAGAGACATGGGTCGTGATGGCACCAACAACCTTTATTTTACTATCTTTTCCCCTGTTAAGTTCCAAAAGTGGCTGAGGAATTTCTAATGTCTTATTCCTCCTCTACCTTTTTTAGGCATTAAAATAAGTGAATACTTACATATACATGTATAAGTAACGTTGGAGAGTGCTTGATAAAGCTGTTAACGAGAGTTAGCTGTTTTTTAAAGGCTTTTTGGGCGATGCAGTAGAAGGCCCATCACCAACAACCTTTATTTTATTATCTTTTTCCCACATAACTTTCAAAAGTAGCTGGGGAATTACTAATTCTCTTTCTCTGGCTACCCATTTATTGATTTATAGCCATGAGTATATGAATGTATGATTTCTAACTTAGTGGCTCTGGCTACTTTATTTGGATTTTGTAAGTAAGTTTAGGTCATCCTACCTACTGTGATTATTATTAATACCTAAGTCACTTTCCAAAAAGCGTAATTATTTTACTAAGGGTGGATGCATATTACTTTAATCACTAATAAATCAGAGTACCTTCAAGGAAAATATTTTTATTCTTAATAAGATTAAGACATTAATTATAATCAGCTTTTTAAAACTGATAAACCATACTAAAGATTTTCGGTAAAACGTGATTCGCGCCAACGACTTTCGAGCTGGCGGTTTTTGAATTCAAGTACTTTCGAGCTGGCGCACCACTCAAATATTTTTTCGAGCTCGCGTGCGTGAAACTCGCGAAATTTGGTGAAACGTATGACACCCGAAAACATTCGGTTTTTAAAAAAAACATTTTATGATTTAACAATTTTATGCGTTTTACGTAAATATCTCAGAAACTTAAAAATGCAGAAACTTATCCTCTAATATATTTTTTAGATCTACTGAATGGAGATTTACTTTTGAAAAAAATCAACATCCTTAAGAAATGACGTCTAAAAGGTTTGCCTAAGGAATATGCAAATAGAAAGAAGGAAATCACTTCATCAAAGTATTATAATATTTTCCATTAGCATTCCAAATTATTTGAAAGGGCAAAAATTGGGGCAACCTCTTAGTAGACATATTAAACGCCTTTTTTAGTGATTTGTCGCCAAACGACATTGGGAAGCCTTATAGTTTCGTAGTGTCTGTTCTTATGTCACAGAAATATATTACTGAAACTATTTACATAACGTTCTTGCAAATTTATAATAATGTAAATTACATGAACTCAAACAAAAGCTTTTAATATTATACGAGTACATATTATAAACTCTTGGTTTCCAGATGAGTATTATCATCTGGACCTTATTATATGACCAAAATATCATGCAAATATAATTTCAAGATCAAAAAATCGTGCAAATGTACCTTTTCACCGTAAAAATATTTCAAACGCTTCTCTCAAATGCATCCTATTCAATTCCACCCAGTGTTCTTTTATGACTTGAGTGGCGTTTCACGGCTGCACTAAAATTGGCAATATCAAGTGACAGCACATTTTTATAACCTCACTCTCAGCATGTGTCTTTTTAATCTCAGGAACTTTAATATTTATACTAAAACGTTGTTCAAACACATATAAGATTTATAAGCGTGGTCACGTATTATCACTATTTTATATTTAGTGGATGAGTTAGTTTTTTTTGTCACGCTTGATATTATTTTTTGTAGGTCTTTAGCCACATAGTCGAACCATAATTTAAAACAGTTCCAATCACTTTGGTCGACTCGTGCGGCACCCATAGGAGCAATAAAGTTAGTATTAAAGCATCAAGGAAAACAACGGCCCACTTGCAGAAACAAAATGTTAGGGACAACTTAATATTTAGACGACTAATATTGTTATTTAAATGGACCAACTAAATTCACACAAATAGTCTGCCCCAAGAGAAATCCGACGCAAGAGTACCCAAAATGCTTAAAACATTTCTCTGCGGCAGAAAAGCCCCACAGCGCTTGTCAAATCCTTGTACAATAAATTAAACTTCCAGACAAAGTTTTTGTGAAGTAAGATTGAGAACGATTGGATGTTATTAAAACGTATACGATTCATTACTAATCTCAACTTTTTTGGCGTTCAATCGAAAGAGACGTACCTATTTTTACGTCAAATAAAAATGTGGGAGGGTGAAAATCGGTTGTTAGTGAGGATTAGGGGTAGGGGGTAAGGGTGATGCTAGGGAGTTTCAGTCGTTTACAATCTGATGACGAGTTCCATTACATTGCTTTCACAGTCGGGTCAATGAAGATTTTGAATTATGCCTGTCCAAAACAGAAATGAGGCTCGATTCGGTGTCTGTTGGTTTTCGTAATTGTTGCGTCAGCAAAAACTTGAGCTCGTTGAAAGTTGATTTGGCGTTTGAGTTACAATAAAAGTTTAGTCTTAGCAATCTGATTCGATGTTTATCAATATACGAAAAAAATAATTTGTATCAATAATAATATACATAATAGTTAATTTTTATACTTATATTCTACAAATGCATTTTCATACCTCCAAACGAAAATATGTCGACAACTACCATATAAAAAATAAGATTGTACTTTTACCATGCAACTTTATTCAGTACTCTTGTATAAAACAATATATACACAGAATGATTTAACACTTGTTTAGATAATTAATTAGAATAAAAAGAAAGTTTTTATTTTATAGATACAGTACATACCGTTACTAGCGTTATTCGTGATAAGTGTGGTGTGAAAGATGATATTGTAAGAAAGATAGAAAAAGGAATGTTGAGATGGATTGGGCACATAGAGAGGATGGATGATAGAAAATTGGTAAAAGGGATCTATAGAGCTAGTGTGGATGGTAATGTTAGTAGAGGACGACCACGGAGAACACACTTGGACCAAATTGAGAGTGTGCTCAAAAAGGCTGGCGTCCGAAGTATGAAGAATAAAAGAGCATGTATGAAAAGATTGATGGATGTAAACGAAGCTAGAGAGGTTTGTCAGGATCGTACGAAGTGGCGATCGATAGTCTCTGCCTGCCCCAATGGGAATTAATGGCGTGAGTATATGTATGTATGTATGTATGTACATACCGTTGTATCTTTAAAATATTTAATACATTTTAAGCAAAATATGATCCAAAGTATTATTCTTGAAGCTGAGTTTTATCAATCAACACTTTTTCTTTTAAGACATGTTGAAAATATTAAAACGCTGTAAATAATAAAACGTTACGTTTCTATTATCAAGAAAAGTGAATATAGATTAGCAAAAACCAAGTGTTTTTTGAGAATAATGTTTTCTGTCTTTTTATTTTACAAGTTGCCCACTTAGTCACTTTCTGCTTTCATAAATAGCTGATTTCGTCTTGTAAGTACGCTATTTATCATTTTGAGTATTCATTTGTGAAAATCATATTATTTCGTACCAAGAGACAACCAGTATTATAAAAACTAAGTAGTGTACCTTAAACCATCATTTTATTTATAATTTTAACATAGTTCTACAAGACAATTAATACCGTTAAAATTGGCGAAGTGCGAGTCAGACTCGGTCATTATGTGTTAAGTATTAAGGTGATGGTTCGTTTATTAAAATTAACACGTCACCTGCACTAGTAGCATGAGGCTTATGAGAGTGCGTATGTCACATGAGAAGTGAGATTACTCATACAAAATCTGTCAATATCTTACTTCTCACATTGCATAGACGCTCTTACACGCCTCATGCTACGGGTGCTGATTGTTATTACAATGGTAATATTATTTATATATATATTTATTCAAATAATATATTGCAACTGATTTTTTTGTTCTAAGGCTAACGTAATTTAAGTACTATGCCAAATAAAAAGAAAAGAAAAGAAAAATACGTTTACGTCAAAGTTATGCCTTAGCTGCTAGAAATAATTGTTTCACGCTTAATTCAATGAAACGTGTCCAGTCTTAGTTCATACAATAATAAAAGGAGAAATATGTTTCAAGCAAGTGTTCCTTCCAAGAACTTGTATCATTATAAAGTAACAAACTTGAGCTCTACACACTTGTTACCAACGGTGACATGCTTACTTCAAAGATTCTAAAATTTAAACTAACTTTAAATCATAAATAAAAGATGTTATTAAAGGAAAGAAAAATTTCGACACTGGCGGGGTTCGAACCCGCGACCTTCGGGTATTATGAGTAATAATCCCCACATGAGGAATTCATGTCAAAAAACATTAAATTATGTGATAGTTAGGCGTTTCCAACATTTGCATTCTATCTGAAAAGGTAGACAAGTGGCCGTCCGAATTAGTTAAAATTCGGAGGTAGGAAACACAAACACTACTTGAACGTGTAAAAAAGAAACAAAGGATAGAGAAATTTCGCGCTGGATGCCAACTGACACTGTAGCTCAGTTGGCAGAGCGACGGGGGCGTATACCCGAAGGTCGCGGGTTCGAACCCCGCCAGTGTCGAAATTTTTCTTTCCTTTAATAACATCTTTTATTTATGAGTAATAATCCCCACATGAGGAATTCATGTCAAAAAACATTAAATTATGTGATAGTTAGGCGTTTCCAACATTTGCATTCTATCTGAAAAGGTAGACAAGTGGCCGTCCGAATTAGTTAAAATTCGGAGGTAGGAAACGCAAACACTACTTGAACGTGTAAAAAAGAAACAAAGGATAGAGAAATTTCGCGCTGGATGCCAACTGACACTGTAGCTCAGTTGGCAGAGCGACGGGGGCGTATACCCGAAGGTCGCGGGTTCGAACCCCGCCAGTGTCGAAATTTTTCTTTCCTTTAATAACATCTTTTATTTATGAGTAATAATCCCCACATGAGGAATTCATGTCAAAAAACATTAAAATAACTTTAAATCATCGCTGCCTTAGTTGAAGTAGTTAACAAAATATGCTCAAAGACATACTTTGCCGTGAAGTGCTGGCTTAGAATGTCACTACCCCTTTCTACCTACGGGTGTAATAACTCTCTGCCTCTGGCTACGCTTTTTTTGGGATTTAAGGCCGTGATTATAAGTATGACTGTATGTACATGCTTAAAATTATGTATTTTACATGCATACATATACTTACGAAGAAATTCCACAGCTACTCTCGGAAGTCGTGTGAAACCGCTCGTCGCTGTAATCTTTTAAGTAAATTTATTTTAGCATGGAACTCTGTATTTTATTACTTAACGAAAACCTTATCTAAAATTGTAATCTCACGTATCTCCGTGGAAACCTTATACAACCGCCCTTAAAGAATAGCCTACATTAATTCCTTGGGAGGTTTAATATCCTATAAAACGGCAATAACGACTAAAAAGATTCAAATAAAAAGTGTTCGTTACGATTTTTATAGACATTTTACTCGTAAATCGCACGCGGATCAAATATTAGCATTTATGTTAAGATTTCTTGATGTTTTAATATTGCCATTTGACCGTCATAAAAACAATACTTTTGTTTTAAGAGCAATGGTTTGAATTCTTATAGCTCAGCTTTTTGCTTTACCAGCAGCTTATCAATTTAAAAACTAAATCACCGCTTTTAACGTATGAAATTATTTCAAAGGGTGTTTTCTGAATCTTATAAGATATAATCTGATTACTTGGAGCAAAACAGTCTCTTATTGTAGATTATTTTTAATTGATGAAGTTTAAATCAAATTCAAATAGTTCTCTTAAGTACCGTTTTAATTTATATGTTTTATTCAGACATTATATTTTTCACTCTGAACTAGTCCATGGGAAAAGAGAGATTGTTATGCCTAAAAACCTAATGTTAAACTTGTGACACCCGCGATAAGAAATGGATTAAAAATATTCTTCTTTATATTATATATAGATATTCGAAGCCAGAAAAACAAAAACTAATACAAATATGGAAATAGAAATGTTGCTATAAATGTTGTCTTCACAAAACAACGTATCCTTCTTAATATGAGTCACAATCCGACTAATACCAGCCATAAATAATGTTGCCGCTATTTATCATGTCTTAAAACTAGACACTAAAAGTGGATTATAGTATATGGCTGATTTCTCTGCTTATTACAAACAAGAATAACAAATGTTTACAGTGTAATTTTGGTAGTAGGCGTATCAAATATACCAAGCATTAACATAATATGTCATTCAAAAGTGATTAGTTACAAAAAACAGTATCAAAAACATTTTCTTTACATTGAGAGCTTCTTTAGAATACAGTTCGGTTTTCTTAAGTTCGGAAAAGCTTTTTCTAATACTAGAAACGTCTCACAAAAGCTCGGCCAAAACCAAATATATACTCATCAAAAGCTTCTAAGAAGGCTTGGCAGCCCACTTTATTTCCCTACAATTTAGCTTCTCAGTACATTGAGAGGGCGAAGGTCTCCTTGAAAGCCTCTTGTGGTCACCGCAGGCCGAGTTGTGTTTATTCAATTTGTTACCTGCTTACACAACACAGGTTCAAGAGGGCCCAATAGAGTTTGTGTGTCGAATAACCAGAAAAATGCTATTTTTGTATATTTACAAAAAAGAAAGAGTGTGTTATTTTTTTATTTTAGCTATTTTTAACAAGAGTTATTTTATGTGTAGTAGAAAAAATACAATTGCAATTACTATCTGAATTATCATTTTGCCAAACATGAATATCGTTAGACAATATTGAATGCCATGAGCTCAGTGATACCACCACTCGGTGTTCAAACCCTGAGTCGGGCCTTCACCAATTTGTCTTTTAAAGTCATATTTGTAGTTTATTTATAATGGTTGGTTACAGTGACAAAACCAAATCGTGAAGAAACTCGCATGGCCAAGTTGTATTTAGTCATGTTACAATACTTTCGCTTATCATGCGATTGTGCTACCCAAGCAGATAATCTTAATTTACCAATCAATTAAGGAAAGAAAACATTTCGACACCAGCAGGACTCGAACCCGTGACCACTCTTTGTGTAACTAGTCGTCTAATGTCTGAATAATACATACAAATTAAAACGGTCTTTAAGAGAACTATTTGTTTTTGATTTAAACTTCATCAATTTAAAATAATCTGATAAGGGAATGTTACAATACAATACCTTATCACGCGATTGTGCTACCCGAGCAGATAATCTTAATTTACCAATCAATTAAGGAAAGAAAAAAAATTCAAAACCAGCAGGATTCGAACCCGCGGTCTACGCCCATTTGACCGGGAGGTCGCGGTACTTAGCTCAGTTGGCAGAGCGACCGAGCGTAGACCGGCGCCCTGATTACGTATCTTTTGCGACTGACTATTGTGTCGCAAGTTGCACGATTGTCGCTGTAAATGTCATAAATTTGTATGCGATTTCACACTTTTGACAGCGACAATATTGCAACTTGCGACACAATCGCGGTCGCTAAAGATACATAATCAAGGGGCGGGAGGTCGCGGGTTCGAGTCCTGCTGGTGTCGAAAATTTTTCTTTCCTTAATTGATTAGTATAATAATCCCCACAAGAGGTTTCATGCACAACAAAACTAATTATTAGTACCTCTGCCACATCCTTGGGAATATACGGCGTGAACATTCTAGTTGAGTTGAGTTGTGTTGAGCAGAAGTTAATCAATCAAGTTTGCAGTGTCTGACAAGGTGGATGAATGATTATGAGTATAATATGCACCTTTATATATTCACGGCTATAAAGGTCTAAAAGGGGTAGCCAGAGCTTCAGAATCAGAAAATTCTTCAGCCACTTTTGGAAGTGGGGAAAACTGGAGGGTTCTCCAACCGCATCCCCCAAAAATCACTTAAAAAGCCCATAAACACCTAGTCACCTATTATAGTCACCCATGGGTAGTAATGTGAAATGCTATTCTAAACAGATGCACTGCAAGTCATAATGAACGTTAATGAAGACTCTATAATAATTGAATCGTTGTATCAGTAGAGCAAGTTCGTCGTTTGATCATAGTGACTTTGTGACTTCGATGTAATAAATGAATCAATGTCTTATAACAGTATTTGTCTTTGAAAGCCTTTGCGGGTATGTTGATGAAATTTCCTATTGGATTTTTGGCTCAACCCTTCGAAACTATTTTATTAGACATTAAGTTATTACGATCTTGTCCCCTATCAACTTCCAAATGTGGCTGAGGAATTTCCGGCTCCAAAGCTCTGTCTACCCCTTTTTGGAATTTATGGCCGTGAGTATATGTATATAAGTTATGATTTGAATATTTTGATTAACTAAAACATTGCAGTTATTATATATGAGATACTGACATTCTTTGTTTCTTCAATGGAGGGTAGATGTAAGTTCTCTATGAAACAAGATGACCGACGCTGATAAATAACATGTATCGATACTATCTATATAGTATGCTTCAAAATTCATAATTTAACTTTCGTTTTAGTAGCACATTATTAGAGATCTTAATTTACTTTCGAGTGATTAATTATGAAAAACACATATATTATAACCTTCAGACCAGCTGCAAAAGCGCTTCTGAAAGTTTTCTGTGACATACATACAAATGTATACTCACGGCTACAAATCCCTAGATGGGGTAGCCAGAGCTACATAACAAGAAATTCCGCAGCCAGTTTAAGACGTTGAGTGGGGAAAAGATTGCAAAATAAAATAAAGGTTGTTGGTCATGGGTCTTCAACTGCTTTGCCCAAAATACTCAAAAGCTCCAATACCCTAAGTCGTCTGTTATAAATGGGATAGTGCTATTCTAAACCGACACTACACATTAAATAAGTTACAATTGTTTTGTATTTTTACACTAGACTTCGAAATTAATTACCAGATAACGAATAAATATAGGTACAATTGACGATAACCCGCCGCAATGGCGGTCATAATTAAAACGGTCCTTTAATATACTGGTTTTAGCTATTTGTCATAAAACCCTCACTGACCACTTTGCGAAGAGACTATAATGTTTTCGAATGATAAAATTATTAAAACGTTTATCAAATTTTTGGTATGGATAATATTGCAGAGGTTATATGTGGTCATATTGTACAGATCAAGTTACGCACTTAGCTTAAAAGTAGGTATTTTAGTTCAAATATCGTAAAAAAATACGCTAAATTGATTTTTTTACTTTTTAGATGTTTTTAACAACACAAGTGTGTAAAATGAAAATCTTAGATGGATTTACCATCTTAAGAAATATTTCATTTTGTGGGAATGATAACCTTAACCAGACAATTATATTAGGAAATGACGAGGGAATATAATAGCTTTTCAAACAAGGCTGCCCGTTAATTCATCACAAATTTTTTTAAGGATATGAAGTAAATATTTTGAGCAATTTTAAATCTCACAGGTTTTTTCAGGTTTTCTTACATTTATTTTTTTATTTTCTGTAATTACGAGAATTAAGGAAAAAGTAAAACATTTACCACATCGTTTATACTGAATTGTCTATGTAATACTTATTCAAATCCCTCGTATTTTATCCAATACGCAGTCGTTGTAAATGATAAATTTGGTTTAACACTGGTGTAGGAAACCGTGTTTGTCGAATTGATATAATTTTTAAAATGAGAATGGTTGTGAAATAGTATATACAAATTGAAGTTTGTTTCGAATTTCTATTGGTAATCTGAGTGTGATGATAGTGGGTGTTATTATTATAAATTAGCTCATACCTAACGACGGACAACATTGCTATCTTCTCATATCTTTTACTATTCAAAAACGGCAAAAAAATCTACCTTTTCCCCACGCAACTTACAAAAGTAGCTTTAAAGGATTTATAACTGTGAGTATATGTATGTATATTTAGCAAAAAAATGTTAGGTTAGTTTAGTAATCTAGTAATCACGTTTACCTTAATTTTGAATTAAGATATATTTATCTTTTTAGAGAACTGGGCGGAATTATAGTTTACCTTTTAGTTTCCTTTAATTTTATTAGTATAAGTAAAATTTACATGATAGGAACATTGTAACCAAAAGTTTTACTAAGATGTAAAATATATTGTGTTTACCTTTCTTTAATGTTTGAGCAGTAAAATTTACGACCGTTTTATACCACACGGTTCTAACACTACAAAACTATTCTGTGTATTTCTGTTTAAATGATACGATGCAATAGTTTGCCCTTCATGATTCAAGTTTCTTCTGGTTGATAAATAAACATATTTGGACTTCAAGAAAATAAAAGTCAGAAATATCTGAAAAGTCCATTACCAACATGAGGGTTTCCGCAAGATGCTATGAAACGGTAGTGAATAAACTTTATTTCAAAACTTACTCATGTTATTTTAAGAGCGGACTACAGATAACTTCTCAAAATACGTTTGCTGGGACGCTCTCGCACAAATATTGCAAAAACGCAAGCGGTGTGACGAGGGCTCTATAGAAAACTTTACCGAACAATATATTTTTTTTATTTCTTTCTTAACTCAGGTTGCCGTAGTTAAGTGCTCTATTTATTTGCTGAATTTTTTCTCGAATCGTGAGCAGAATTTACGGTTGAATTTACAACAAAGGTCGCACGGAAATATTCGGAACGAATGTGTAATTTCGCTAAAATATCTTTTGATATTTCAGAAAATGTTAGTTGCTACACGTTCGTTATGTTTGTGGCTAGTAGCATATTCTATGAACGATTAATCAGAAACCTAACAAAGTAATATGTTCGGATGCGTGCTATAACTCAAACGTTCACACCGAATATCCCCGAAGGGTTTGGCAGAGGTACTAATACTACTGAGCATCACGTGACATTGTCACCGGTTGTTCAGAGTACTCAGGTTTTGCTTGGACCGTGAAATCACGTGAAAGGGGGCAGGCCTATTGCGGTTTCGTACGATTACACTGTCACATGACTAAGTACAACTTAGGCGCGTGGGTTTCCTCACGACGATCTTTTACGGTTGAAATTACAACAAAGTTCGCACGGAAATATTCAAAACGGGTGTGTATTTCACTAAAATATCTTTTGAAGTTTCAAGAAATGTTAGTTGCTACACGTTTGTTATGTTTGTGGCTAGTAGCATATTTTATGAACGATTTAATAGAACATTTATAAAATAGTTTGTTTTAGATGCATGGAATGCTGTAACTGTTAGGTAAAAGTTTTATTATTTAAAAATTAACTTGTGAATCTTCATTCACACACACGTCATACTCAACGCAGGATAAACTCCAAATATGAATCCCAGAAGCGGTAGAGAGAGTTTCAGTTTTTTCGCATCGGTCACTTACGGCAGTTAGGCAGGGAAGTTAACTCCATTTCTGAAGTAGAAAGTATTGAGTTAGTATTAATCTTTATAGTTTTGAAGTTTGTGATGTAATAATTGAAAAGAAAATGAGGTGCTGAACTTCCTTCAGGAAATATAGAAACTTCTATATAAGCCTGCTTCGTAAAATCAAAGAAGATTACGAGAAAAGGGAATTAACAGATAAATCCAAAAATCCTCGGAAGCTATGGCAATCCATTAAAAAAATTTGTCACTTAAAAAAACCCAACGATAACATAGCAACTGAATTAATTGTCCCTAAAATAAATAATGAAAATTCCCTGAACGACTGTAATTCATTCTTTGCTACTATTGGGTCAAAGCTTGCTAATAACTCAATGATAAATAGCAATACCACTGAGGCTCAATTAGTCAAAAAAGTTAAACTCCAAAACAGTCCCTCTTCTTCCTTCTTTCTGACTCCAACGGACGAGCACGAATTGTCCTCCATGATATCTTGCCTTGAGAATGATAGCGCCCCAGGCAAAGACGATATCAGTGGCTTGCTGATCAAACATATCAAATTTGAAATAATAAAGCCACTCACTCACGTCTTCAACCTCAGCCTCATAACAGGTCGCTTCCCCGATACATGGAAAACCGCAGTCGTCTGCCCGATCCATAAATCTGGCTCCAAGCGGGACCCATCTAACTACAGACCGATTTCTCTGCTATGTATTTTCTCTAAACTTCTAGAACGACTAGTGAACAAACGACTAGTGAACTATCTTGAGTCCAACAATCTCCTTGCTCCCAATCAGTTTGGTTTCAGACGAAACAAATCAACAGTTGACGCCACTAAACTCTTGACTAGCACTATAGTAAAAGCACTGGACTCTAGAAACAAATGCTTAGTAGTGTTTCTGGACCTTTCCAAAGCATTTGACTCCATCTCAATCTTAATTTTGCTCAGGAAACTTGAGTCCCTTGGAGTGCGTGGTGTAGCGCTGGAGTGGTTCAAAAGCTACCTGGAGGAACGTAGTCAAATTACAAAGGTTGGGTCAATCGAGAGTGACCTAGCAACAGTCACTTTTGGAGTCCCACAGGGTAGCATACTGGGTCCTACTCTCTTCTTAGCGTACCTAAACGATTTACTTACTTCTGAACTGGGTACCTCTAAGAAAATTTGCTACGCAGACGACACGGCTCTGGTTTATCAGGGTACCACGTGGGAGTCGGTGAAAGCAGCAACTGAAAGAAGTTTACCAATTGTCCAGCAGTGGTTACAGGACAACTTGCTAACTTTAAACACCGATAAAAGCCAATTCTTATGCTTCTACAAGACCAGCTCTTCAAAACCACTGTCCCTTGACACTGTAAAAATGCACAAGTGTGGTGCGATTACTGATGTCTCCAGTTCATGCAACTGTAGCGTTATCAAAAGGTCTCCCCACGCTAAGTACCTCGGTTTGATACTTGACGAGCGTCTAACTTTTGAAATGCATGTACTCAACCTGGCCAAGAGAATACGTCGACTAATAGGGGTGATGTCACTTCTCCGAGGTGCTGCCGATTTTAAGGTTTTGCGCACAGTTTACTTCGCCTTGTGCCAATCCCTTCTCACATATTGCATTGAAATATGGGGAGGGGCAGCCAAAACATATATGCTAGGACTCGAAAGATCCCAACGCGCATTACTTAAGGTCATGCTTAAAAAACCCCTGAGTTACCCCACGGACCTTCTCTATAAAGAAGCTTCAGTACTAAGAGTAAGGCAATTGTATGTCCAGCAAGTTTGCATTTCCTTACATAAAAGCGTTCTGTCCTCGAAGGAACTAAACCTTCTCAGGTCTTCTCGGGTATACCAGATAGTGGTTCCCGTGGTAAAGACTGCCTTTGCCAGGCAAAACGGCCTGACGGCCTTCATATCTATATACAACAAAATGGCACAAAAAGGTGTCATTCACAAAAATGACTCCATCTACCAATTAAAAAATAAACTGTATAAGTGGCTGCTCGATACAGACTACAACGACACAGAAAGCATATTACATCCCTGTATATAATAATAATATATCTATAATGCATATTTATTTTTGAAAAAAGTTTATTCATTTATATATTATTCATTTCTTCATTACTAACCCGACTAACCCCCCTGTAAATATTATGTTGTTTAGTTTTAGAATTGTTTGTTAATTTTTAACCAGTTACTCAATTTTTTCTAATTTTTTTTTCTACCTTAAATAGTATTGTAACATTTAAATTCTACTGTTAACTGGTTTCCCGAAATACAGGCCTAGCCTAGTTTGAGAACCCCTGTAAAATTCAGCATAAATGTAAATGTCTTTTTATGAAATAAACATTTTTTTTTTTTTTTTTTTATACGAAATACACATCTCCCATTCCACAATGATAAGACAAAATATCTTCATAATTTATTTTCTACGCCTTTTGCTAAACAATAGCTGTGTACCTCAGCTAATAACCAAATCATATCATTTGACGCTTGTCAGTGTGTGTCCTCAATCAAATCTTCTTGGATCCAATTCTAAACGTCATTAGCTAAAGTGACCATATCAGGCGACAGGCAGTGGACCGTGTTAAGAGTAAACTTGGTTAACTAACCAGCAGTGTTACGCATGATTGATCAGTCGTGACCGTAAACAATTACATTTACTGGAAGGGGCTAAATTGGATTGGGGATGTAACTCCCTGTTTAGTATGCAATATTATAATAGGAAAGCATTATTATGACAGCCGTGATGGTATAGACCGCCCGTCAATACATACAGGCGTGAGTTCAAATCCCGGATCGGGCTGCATCACGTGTTGACAATGTCACGTGATGTTCAGAAATATTAATACCTCTGCAAACCCTTTCGGGGATATACAGCGTGGACGCTTAAGATTTGAGTTATTATTAAACATACATATACTTACGGCTATAAATCCCTTAACGGGGTAGCCAGACCTTTGGAATGTTAAATTCCTCAGCCACTTTTGGAAGTTGATTGGGGAAAAGATGGTAATAATAAATGTTTTTGGTGACGGGTCTCCAACCACATCGCCCAAAAATAACTTAACAAGCCCCTATACCCTTAGTTGCCTCTTACAATTACCCACGGGTAGATATGGGTTAGTGTTATTCTAAGCCGACTCTACACGATATTATTATATATGTGTAATATACTTTGCTTAGAAAATAAGAAGTTGAACTATCAGGTTCATTTATTTTTCCTCATTCTTCAACGCATGGGAAAATATTGTGCCGAAACCTACGGTTTATTTCGTTTATCCACCCTAAAAAATCCTCCCTAAGGCGGATATTCGGAAACGCGTGTCCGTCTATCCACCCTGAACGGGGTGGATATCCGGAATGCATATAATATGGTTATTCCGATTTTCTACCCTGCCTACGTACAGTCATTTACAGAAAAAAGACCCTAAGTTTGTAAGATATTTTTATTCAAACTGTAAGTAAGAAAGTAGGTATGTTTATCTTAAGTATTTTAATGTTCACGATGTTCCTTGGACCCATTTTGTGTTGTGTATGTTTCTGTAAATTACTGTACTTGGGGTAAAAAATCGGAAGAACCATATTATATGCATTCCGGATATCCACCCCGTTCAGGGTGGATAGACCGACACGCGTTTCCGAATATCCGCCTTAGGGAGGATTTTTTAGGGTGGATAATCGGAATAAGCCAAACCTACAAGATTGGGTTATATCAACTAAAATAAAAAACTTTTTTTTTACTAAAAACATAAATTTACAATTAAGTTTTACATTTGCCCTCGAACTAGGCTAAGCCTGTATCGCATGTAATTTCAGTTAACACATATTCAGTTTAGTGAGTGACAGATATTTGTACAAAAAAGCAAAAGATCTGCCAGTTAACACTGTCTAAGCAAAATGTGGGTACTCACTCTGAAATGCAGGGGACAAAAAATATACATAATGTTCAGAAATATTAGTATCTCTTCGGGAGTTTGCGGCTCTTCAATTGAGTTGAAAACATCATAATCTAAAGGATGCCATATATATCACATACTTGAGGGTGATATATTTTTGCTTTGTTTCTTACTGTACTATTTTTATGCACGGGTTAAATGGGGTATCTTAAAAAAAAAACATTGAAAATGGCAGTTAGGTTAATTTGTCGGTGATATCAAATAATATTCACTGTATTTCTAAGATGGATGATCGTAAATTGGTGAAAGAGATGTATAGAGCCAATGTGAGAAGATGACGACCACGGAGGACACCTCGACCAATCGGTTGGATTTCTGTGGCGTGTCAGTTCCAGCACAAATGCAGAAAGCGGTGTTGCTCGATGCGGCTCGGATTGTTTGTCGGTTCTTGAACCTGAGTCCCTGACCCCGACCGACTGTGCTATTATCGAGGAGTACCACTTCTCCCATTTAAAATTCTAATTTTCATTTTCGGCCGTGGGAGAGGCGAGAATCTAATAAATGCCCCTAAAATAATAATAATAATCGTTTATTGCCATCAAACATTTACATAAATAGTAATTACCAGCGGTTATATGTCTCTAACCGCATCACTTAGAACCCACTTCAATAAGCCCCATACCCTTATTTGCCTCTTACGACATCCGTAGGGAGAGAGGAGTAATGACACCAGTCTAAGCCGGGACTACATGGCAAAAGGCAATTAAAAGTAATCTCAACCCTAAAATTTAAAATGCCTTAGGTCATCATTTAACACCGAATACAATTAATTTAGTACTAATCGGACAAGAGTTCCATTGCTGTTCCAAACTTTCAATTGAACCTGGAACTAGAAAGTATAAAATAGTAGTATCAGTTTGAAAACACGAGCATAGTGAATTGCGATGCGTATTCAAATTGTGTGAATCCAATCTGTTCCACATGACTGCACAGCGCTAAGCTAAGCCATGCTCGCTTGCGCTGAGTGACTCTGAACTATTGTTTTATAAGCAATTGTTTGACTCATCATTTGTGTAGCTAGAAAATTTAGCGCACATTTAGCTAGATTTGCAAGGCCTTAATGAAGTGGTGATCAATTTGACGGTAATGAAGCGTAATTTTTAAACGATTTAGTTTAAGAGATACATTATTGTTGAGTTAGTATGGGAGGATTAAGTAAATGGACGAAAATAAATTGGCAAAACAAATTGAATAAGGATGATGCGATGATGATCACCCTTCCTTATTCTCTACAAATAACTATTAGTAGAGAATACGGTTACGTGAAGGCCAAATAACATAAACTTAAGCCCGGAAGGACTCCGGGATTTACTTTATCTGACATTACTGTTACAAACTTTCAATTGAACCTGGAACTAGAAAGCATGAAATAGTAGTATCAGTTTGAAAACACGAGCATAGTGAATTGCGAAGCGTATTCAAATTGTGTGAATCCAATCTGTTCCACATGACTGCACAGCGCTAAGCTAAGCCATGCTCTCTTGCGCTGAGTGACTCTGAACTATTGTTTTATAAGCAATTGTTTGACTCATCATTTGTGTAGCAAGCCGTTAGCACGGGTGTCGTAAAAGACAACTAGGAGTATGGGGCTTTTTGAAGTGGTTTTTGAGAGAGAATTGTTTGTAAAGTTTATATAAAATAGTAATGAAACGGTATTTGGCCATGGGTCTCCCGCCACATGGTCCATAATATATTCTTAATTCCTTAGTGGCCGTTAGCGATACCTGAAGGAAAATTTAATACATGTCATTCTGAGCTTCAATCAAATTTAAACCAGATTTATTTATATATTGCTGTGTAGTGTCGGCTTAGAATAGCACTACCCCATTTCTTGCGAACTAACGGTATTGAGGTTTTTAAGGGATTTTCGGGGGTTGAAGTTGGAGACCCATCACCAACAACCTTTATTTTACCATCTTTTCTCCACTTAACTTTCCGAAATTACCAGAGGAATTTCTAATTCCTTAGCTCTGGATACCCCATCTATCGGATATCGGATTTGTAGCCGTGAGTATATGTATGTTATACATATATCGTTAGTAAGTTATAAAAGAAAATAATAGGAACCGCATCCCCTTTAATTAATCATTCTTTCATCGTAAGGGAACCATTGTGAGAATATCCACATGACAACTCACTTAATCTTACTTACTTAAATATAGTTTTACTATGCCAATATGTGTAGTGTCGGCTTAGAATAGCATTACCCTATTTCAACCCGTGGGTGATCGTAAGAGGCAACTAAGGGTATAGGGGCTTTTTGAGTGATTTCTAGGCGATGTGGTTGGAGACACTCTACTTCCAAAAGTGGCTGAGGCATTTCTCAGTATTGAGCTCTGGCTACCCCGTTTAGGGATTTATAGCCGTGAGTATATGTATGTATGTGACCAAACGAATGCTACCGCAGAGTCATAAGATCAAAAGTAAAGCTTGTTTCAAAAGTGGCATTCACCAGTTAAACACGCGTGCGTATAGATTGTATTAACTAGCGCTCAATCCCTATTGACCCCAATGAAGATTAATGATTTAGTAGTGTTTGTATGCTTTAATAATTAGACAGATTAATTCATAACATAATTTGATTCATAGCAACAATGTCAAACATTGTTCCGTGTAGCCAACACGAACAAATTATTTCATTTTGTCTCAATAATATTGCGATAGATGTGATAGCTCAGTGGATAGAACAACGCTTATCGTACAGCAATGAGGGTTCAAATCCTGGATCTGGCCAAAGCCAAATTATCTTTTCTAAAAATATATGTGTGGTTAATTTATCATGGTTGATATCAGTGAGGGAACACATCGTGAGGAAACCCACATGACTGAAAAATCTTAGTCATGTGACAGTGTATTCGTACAAAACGGCGATAGGCTTGCCTTCTATCACGTGAGTATACAGTCAAAGCAAAACGTGGGTTCTCTGAACACCAGGAGGGCAATTCTCACACGGTAGATATTATATCACTTTCGATATTTATCACTTTTGTGATATATTGCGATCGATATTTGACTTGAGCTATTCTCACTCCATCCGATCGATATTTTTCTATTGAAAACCAGCCGATATGATGATATATATCAAAGGATGATATCGTGTGGTCACGATCAGACGATATGATGATATTTGAAGATGTCGTGCCAACGGTAGCCATTTTGTTTTCAAATTTTGTTTGAATATAGATAGAAAATTAAAATGTATGTAGATATATTAAATGGATCATAGATCAAAAAGTCTTAGAAGTTGTTAATAATGTCTACTTGGATCAACGTTAATAATATTATTAAAATATATTATTTTTTCCATTATAAAATTTCCAAAACTAAATTCGGTTGTCGGATGGTCCATTTGGGAATTCAGACTTTGCTAGTTACCGGCAAAGTACACTTAAAGAAAAATTTAAACAAACCAAAACATATGTAAATATTGATAGATATGAAGACCTTTTCATAACTAAGATGACAGTTAAACTGACCTTTCATTCAATTAATTCGCTTGGATCATTGATTTCGGTCTTCGTTCTTTAATGTTTAAGGAAAAATTACTACCGTGTGCGAGAATACAGTTTCAATCTATCAATAGAAATATATTTCACTTTGTGATATTTTGCAGACGACATTGAACACTTGATATAATTTCTATGATAGGAATGATATCGAACTTGCGAGAATTGCCCTCCAGGTGACAATGTCACATAATTTCCAGAAGTATTAGTACCTCTGCCAACCCCTTCGGGGATATACGGCGTGAACGTTTGAGTTGTTTTGAAATATGTATTTGGATATCATATATATTTTTTTCGAATATATATACAAATTTGATTTCTAAATACGTTATAATGTATCCCAGCAAATAGTGTCAACAGGAGACCGCAGTAAACTATGGAGTTGTAAATCTATTAGTCAAAGTGCGAAATGACATGTTGTTCGTATTCATAGCCGCGTGTTTTGTGTAGGCCCACGGGGTGAGGGTGGCGGTCGTTTGTCAACACCAGTTTATGACTATGTAAGGCGTGAGAGATGAGAGATAGCGATGATGTATTGTACAAGTTTTGGGATATTTCAATCTTTACTTATAGTACGCCGAGATTTGGCTCGTGGGAGTATTTATGGATTAATGATGTTTGAATATATTTAGCATATTTTGAAAAATAGATTAATAATGAATACTTAATACTTCATAGTCTAACGACTAGTACGTCGGTGTTTACGATGCTAGAAAGGCAGTCATCATACTGTTCTAGAGCTTAGGTTTCATATACGACAGTGAAAATTGAGTTTGGCAAAAGATTAAAGGAGAGTAAATGCGTAGAGATGCCTCAATTTTAAGACGTAATTTTATCAGATCAACATACATATACTCACGGCTATAAATCCCTAGATGGGGTAGCCAGAGCTCAGGAATTAGAAATTCTTCAGCCACTTTTGGAAAGTTAAGTGGGGAAAATATGATAAAATACTGGTTATTGGTGATGGGTATTAGATCAAGAGAGATATTTTTTAATAAATAATACTGTTTTAACATTTATAGTTTCAATTTTAACAAGCTCGTGCACCTGCTTGTATCTGATGTCTAAGTGCTTGTTGGTTACGATAAGTCTTGCTAGGGTTGCCACAATTTTAATACAATTGTCGCCACGCTTTGTATCCTTAGAAATTTCATAAATAGTGAACGCGCTATTCATCTTTGTACAATTGTTTAAATCCTGTGCATAAAGGTTCATAGTCTCAATATTATTAACGTTTTTGCTAAAGACTGGCTTAATACTAAGATTTTATTCGTATCTTTAGTTTACCTATACTAAGGATAGATATTATGAAATGCAGCTGTAATAGCTAAACTTATAATATTCTACAATAAGTCTTATCTGTCAATAATATTACCAACGACAAAATTTAAAATGATTTTCCCGCTTCAGATATTACATAGCTTGAATTTAAAAAAATGGTTCGCTATCTTGTATGGTTTGCGCCTTTTTTCAGTAACCACGCGTTTTCAGCAACCTTCCCATTCCAAGCATAGTTCAGTCAACTGCGTATCTTTCATAGTACGTGAAAATGCACACTATACGTTTATACGTAAACTATCTGGCGCCCGCTAATTTACTCGCATTCTTGTTACAAAATGTTAAGCGATGCCAGAATACTCGGAAAATTTTTAGCTACACTGCCAAGATTGAAAGAAGCGTGTTTTACATATTTATTTATATAAATTACAAAATATACTCATAGTTAAAAATCTTTTTAAAGGGGTAACAAGAAATTCCTCTTTATATTAAGAAACTCCTCAGCCTCTTTAAATAAGGGTTGTTAGTGGTCTCTAACTGTATTGCCCGATAATCACTACAAAAGCCCCAATACCCTTGATCGCCTCGGAACACCCAAGGGAGGAAATGGGGTAGTGCTATTCTAAGCCGACACTGAGAGCTATAAGTCGCCATGCGCTGTAAAAAAAACCCCACTCACCCAGTAAAATATTAAATAAATAAATAATTTCCACAGTTTATGAAATTTCTCGTAGGTGTGTCTTCCTAATTTCATCCTGGGGAAGTGAAGCGACCTGTAATGGAAGTTTTCGACAACAAGTTTACATAATTAAAACCTTTATTTTTCTTTTTGGATTGGATGATTTCTCATTCATTTATAGTTCAATTAATTTTATTTTCATTAAGTACAGCATTTTTATTTAATTTCTATTTTGTCGAATAAAAACATGTAAATTTTGTTTTTTATTAAATGATTAATGTAACTAAGAAAAGGATTCTAACTTTCTAGGTTATAACAAAAAGATAAACTCGGGATCCCCAAACTAACATGCTCGAGAGAAAACTAAAACAAAAGCAACCCAAAACTAAATTCGGTACAACTAAACTTTCTAGTGAAACCTGTTGACTTTAATTGTATAATTATTAATTTGAGTTTCAGGATCAACGATGTATTGGTCTTAATAGTGTTGGTATGTGTGTCAACATTAACTAAAGAAAGCAAAATATATTGATTTGCCATTTTTCGAAAAAAAAAACTATTAAGAACAAATTAAAATTATTTTTATAATAACATAACATAACATAAACGTTCACGCCGAATATCCCCGAAGGGGTTGGCAGAGGTACTAATACTTCTGAACACACGTGACTTTGTCACCTGGTGTTCAGAGTACCCATGTTTTGCATGGACATTGTACTCACGTGATAGGGGGCAGGGCTATCGCCGTTTTGTACGAGTACACTGTCACATGAATAAGTACAACTCAGTCATGTGGGTTTCCTCACGATGTTTTCCCTCACCGTTAACAACCATGAGAAATAAACCACACATATGTTTTTTTAAAATCTTGCACTATAATCGTTTTTTTATTCCTGTAAAGTTTAGAAATCCTCAGCCATCGCCGAAACTTAAGTTGGAAAATGATTGTACGCTGATGGATTTCCTGCCACATTGCCCATTAATCACTATACCCATAGTCAAATTATACGATACCCTAAAACAGAAAGGGGTTAGTGCTATTCAAAGCTGACACAACCTAGCAAATAATTACATAACAAATTCTTTCCATCAAAGATTTACACAACCTATGGTAACTGATTAAAAAACAACGTGATGAATGTAGGTTAGTAATCTTATGAATAATAATAAGTATTCGATATATTAATAATAATAATATAATTGGTAGTAGTTATTAGTAATAATAAGGCAGTATGCCTCCAAATATTATAGTTAAGACAACCGTTTTAAAATTGCGAAGTGAGAAAAGGCATACATACATATACTCACGCCGTTAGTTCCCATTAGGGTACGCAGAGACTATCGATTGCGACTTTGTACGATCCTGGCAAAACACTCGTTCACATCCATCAATCTTTTCATACATGCTCTTTTATTTTTCATACTTCGGCCACCTGCGTTTTTGAGCACTCTCTCTAAATAAGAAGTTAGAAATAAATTGATTGAAAATTTTGTGATAGTTTCTAGAACTTCATAATAAAGAAATACTTTCTATAAAATTGTAAGCATAAGCGAAGTTGTTTGAAGTTTCTTTTCCATCTGACAAAAACAGTTCCTAGCTGCTGTACGGAGTCTGGGCTTCATAAACAGTCAACTTTATTATTCTTTTGTATGTTTTTATACCGTTTCTACTTCTGTTACATCATTTTCAATAAAATTCTTGAAAGGATTAATCAAAAAGTAGTTTTGTGAATAAACTAGTTGAATTTTTAGAATATCAGTGTTGGTTATTTTGTTGTCTTTCAAATAAAGGTATATTAATATATGGTCAGAACATGATAAGGGAATCTTCCTTTTTTGGATTTGTCATCTAAAAATCCGCACTAAGCGCTAAATAATGCTCTTGACACTTGTGTCAAAAATTGACATGTTATATTCAAAGTTGATTATTAGATTAGGTTATCACTTCCCTTGCCGCGACCCTTTCGAAGACATAAGGCATTAATATAAAGAAGAGTACTTTTGTAAGGTGACATTATAATATATTAATTACTTATGTGTGGTTAATATATCATGGTTGTTAATGGTGAGGGAAAACATGACGAAACCCACATGGCTGAGTTGTACTTAGGCACGTGACAGTGTATTTGTACAAAACGGCGATGGGCCTGCCCCCTATCACGTGAGTACACTGTCCGAGCAAAACGTGGGTACTCCGAACACCAGGGGACAATTTCACGCGATATTCTTAAGGATTAGTACCTCTGCCAACCCCTTCAGGGATATTCAGCGTGAACGTTTCAGTTTGCATATTTAATCCTGACCAACTTCTCTCATTCTCTAAACATTCACCAAACATTAGACTCTCAGAATAATGATGAATCATTTTTATGCATTGATAGATGGATAGGGGTCTTTTAAATGATTTTTGGGCAATGCGGTTGGTACCCATCACCAACGATACTTTGTTTCTTCCATCTTGTCCCATATCACTTTCCAAATGTGGCTGAGGAGTTTCTAGTTCTAAATAATAATAATAATAATAAAATAATAAAAAAACTTTATTTCGGATATACAAGATCCATATGCAGTTAGTAAGTTAGTAACATCGAAATACTTATTTAATATGTTAGTTTTTGTTAGTATGTCATTATTTTTAACTTAAAGATTAACTATTACTAATAAAAAGAAATAAAACGAAATAACACTATTTACAATATATGCCGAACCTAGCATGAATCGGTTCCCTAGTATCCTGCTGCACATATACCCAGTGTTTATACATGGGATCGTCATACTTATCGGCCAACACCCTAACAAGTGTATTCGAGCTGTCCCAAGTTCTGCGCATAATGGACGCGACACGCTTCCGGAGGATAGCGTAGAAATCATCCACGCGCCCCTCCGCAAACATGCCAGACGCACTGCAATACCTGGGCAGCCCCAACAGCACTCTAAACGCGTTATTATACTGCACACGTAGTGCGTTGTATGCCTTCTGTGTATATGTGACCCACAGGGAGCAAGTATAAAAAGATTGGCAAAAGGCTCTGAATAGAGCGACTTTTACCTCTCTAGAACACCGTGCAAACCTGCGAGCCAACATATTGCATCTGACAGACAGCGCCCTACGTTCCCTGTTTATATCAATATCATCATTGAGGTCCGAATTGATACAATGTCCAAGATATTTGAA
Organism: Bedellia somnulentella; assembly: GCA_963576735.1. Lineage (NCBI taxonomy): Eukaryota > Metazoa > Arthropoda > Insecta > Lepidoptera > Bedelliidae > Bedellia > Bedellia somnulentella. Next base: position 8,010,787 of record OY755190.1, read on the forward strand.
TTCCGTTACAGTACTAAGAGGATTACCGTAGAGCGCAACTGATGGTATGTGAGAGTATTGTTTGCCTTTTGACTTAAAAGCCAACAACACACTCTTTTGGACATTGTACCTTAGGCCATGTTCGGATGCATAACGCTCACACACTACTAATAGACGTCTTAATACACTGATCGAAGGGCTCAGCAACACCATATCATCAGCATAACTTATGTTATTGAACATCAATCCATCAATTGAGCATCCAAGTCCGGTGTTACTGAGCTCCTCGATCAACTCATTCACATATAAATTGAAGAGTTTTGGCGAGGTTATTCCACCTTGCCTCACCCCGCATAACAATTTGTAATCTTTTGAATAAACATTGTTCCATTTAATAGTATTACTTTGATTGTTATACCAATACTTTAACATATTTGTGATGGCGCTGGGTACCTTGGAAGTTGACAATTTCTGCCAAAGCTTTTCATAACAAACAAGGTCAAAAGCTTTCGACAGATCTAAAAAGCACGCAAACACTGGTGTGTTTCTGTCAGCATAGTATCTGACTGTTCGTTTGAGACACAAAATTGCACTTTCGGTTGACAAACCTGATTTAAAACCAAATTGCTCGTCACGGATTTTCAAATATGTGTCCAGTTGTATATCCAACAAACAGTCAAACACTTTTGCAATCACACATGCCAGGGATATGGGCCGATAATTATGACTGTCCGACAAATCACCCGTTCTGTTCTTAGCTATTGGAGTCACTACTGTTCGCATAAGATCCGCAGGTAAATACGAGTGACTCACACATAAGTTAAAAAATAGAGTTAACACCCTGGGTACCTGAGCACCAGCACATCTCAAATGTTCTACACTTAGGCTGTCAATTCCAGGTGATTTACCCCTTTTCATCCCATTTAAAGCTTTATTCACCTCTTGTAATGAGAATTTAAATACCTGACCTAAATTAACCGAGCTCATGGGTTCAGCAAGCTGAGTGGACAGAAAGGGTTCCACCTGAAAACGTTCCCGGAACAAGTCAGCCACGTTTTGATCACCACTTACGCCATCAACATTGAGGGGTGTACTAGTCTTAGGTTGTAGCTTATTAACCTGCTTCCAGAATTTACTAAAATCCTTAGAATCATGAGCAGAAGCAAGGATGTCCATTTTAATACGGTCTTCATTATTCTGGCACCATTTCAACTTACTTTTAAACAACTGCCTAGTTTCACTCATCTTATTAAACTCTACACCATGCCTAGGTTTGCCATGCCACACCCAGTTCTGGAAACAAGCGCGAGCATCCCTATGTGCCTCTTTAATATATTTATTCCAACCTATTACTTGACGTACCCTATTTTTATTATTTACAAGACTATGACTAGATGAGGCCGCATCTTGTAGTACACACACAATATTTTTATACATATTATCTAAAACTAACTTATGTTCTAATTTATCACAAAAATTATCACAGCAGTCCACTAACTCTGAAGGATGCATTATAGTTGCTAAACGTACATTACAATTATCATAATACTGCTTGACCTGTTCATTGCTCCTAGTGCCCCAGATAATTTTATTAATTTGTTTTGGCTTCGAGTACATGATTTTTGGTAACAAATTTACATCACATAACACCTGCAGTGGAAAGTGATCCGACCAAGTAACTTCATATAACACCTTTACACTATTAATGGTTAAACTAGCACTTTTTGTAGCTAAACAATGGTCAAGCCAGCTCGTAGTACCATGCGCTTCACTTAAAAATGTGTAAGTGTCACTGGGTAATAGTTCAAGGTCAACACATGTCAGACTTTGCTCGCAGGAAAACTGCAACATTTCCCTGCAAAAGTTCTCACCTGGATGTGCATTAAAGTCTCCAAGCATATACACTGCTTCAATGTCACTGCTCTCCACTATAGCACTCATTTCCGCTAAGCAGTCGGTAAACTCTTGCAGGTTTTCTTGAGCGTCAGCGCCAGTCTAAAGCACTGGCTACCCCTTTTTAGGGTTCCGTAGCCAAATGGCAAAAACAGGACCCTTATAGATTCGTCATGTCGTCCGTCCGTATGTATGTCACAGCCAGTTTATTCCGAAACTATAAGAACTACATTATTGAAAATTGGTGCGTCGATGTATTCTGTAAACTGCATTAAGATTTTAAAATAAAATCTGAAAAAAAAACCAAAATTTTTAGGGTTCCCCATACATAGAACTGAAACTCAAATTTTTTTTTCATCAAACCTATACGTGTGGGGTATCTATCAAAAGGTATTTGAAAATGATGTTGAGGTTTCTTATATCATTTTTTTCAAAACTGAATAGTTTGCGCGAGAGACTTTTCCAAAGTGGTAAAATGTTGCCCCCCCCCCGTAACTTCTAAAGTATGGGCATGATAAAACTGAAAAAAATATATGATGTGTATTACTATACAAACTACTAACGAAAATTGGTTTGAATGAGATCTAGCCAGTAGTTCTATTTTTAAACGTCATAAATCAAATAGCTTACCTAATTTATTAATTTCACTGAAATATATAACAATAATTTTACTATCACAGGCCCTACGCATAAAACGTGAACCATTGTATTCTTATAGTAAATAGTGATAAGTAAATAACATTTTAAACTAAACATTTTAAACTTGTATATTACTATGTTACCTACCTGCTCCTAGTGCTGCTACGGAACCCTTCATTAGCGAGTCCATCTCGCTCTTGGCCGCTTTTTGAGATTTGGGGAAGTGAGTTGTCAAATGAATGATAGCAGGCTGTTGTGCGCCTGCTGTTCGTTCACGGAGTTGTTCCGCCTAGTGGAACCTCTCGAAGGTTGGTGTTCGTTGGAGAACAATAATAACAGATCTTCTTGTTGCGACTTGTTTTATTGCTTGAAACTGTATTATTATAATGAATATACAATATAATATATTGACTTAAGGAAATAAATCGCTTCTCTTCCTCTCCGTGTCTTCTTGTGGTAAATGAGATAAAAAAATATATTGTCGTATGTAAGCAATTTTTTTACCTCTACACCTCGTTTAAATTTGTCATCTGAATTCAATATAATGGGAAATATATCAGACACGAGTCCGACTGATTTAAAACGGTCAAATAAAGTACAAAATCAACATGCTCTTTACTCCATCATCGTTCCGACCCTTGCAAATAAAACTCCACACCAATTCATTTCGACTGAAACAATTAATGATAATGAAAGCCTACTTCATTTGGCACCCGCTTTAATGATTCTATATAGCAGCTGCTCGATAAATCAGTCCAGTAATTATCATTTTAAATCATGCACAGCTGCACAATGTAACATGGGGATTATGTTATATTTTAACCATGTTACAATCATTAGTATCCGAATATTTTCCATTATATTGTAAGTATTTCAATTTATCAAATGCTGGTACAAGATGACTAGAGCAAAGGCCAAACGCTCGAGGCTTAGTCGTGATTGCAAAATACGGCCGTGGATAGAAATTGGTTTTTTCATAAATATTTTAGAGATGGAGAATAAAACTAACTCTTATTGGTCTGTCGGTTAGAGTGTTCGGTTAACGATCTGAATCTCTCGTGTTATATTCCCGAGGCTCAAAATCATCAGTTTAAGGACAAAAGAAAAATTTCTATGGATCATAGGTCGGGGTTTTCAAAAAAATTTAGAATCGTTTAGAAAATGCGATAAATACAAATTGATTAAATAATAGAATATAAATAATAATATAATACATTACATACATACATACATATTCTCACGCCGTTAGTTCCCATTGGGGTAGGCAGAGACTATCGATCGCCACTTTGTACGATCCTGGCAAACCTCTCTGGCTTCGTTTACATCCATCAATCTTTTCATACATGCTCTTTTATTCTTCATACTGCGGACACCTGCCTTTTTGAGCACATTTTCTATTTGATCCAAATGTGTCCTCCGAGGTCGTCCTCTACTAACATTACCTTCCACATTGGCTCTATATATCTCTTTTACCAATTTACTGTCATCCATCCTCTCTATGTGCCCAAACCATCTCAACATTCCTTTTTCTATCTTTCTTACAATATCATCTTTTACACCACACCTTTCACGAATCACATCATTCCTCACACGATCACATAACCTTACATTACACACTTTTCTGAGGGATCTCATTTCTACTGCATTCACTCTACTTTCATGCTTCTTCTGCCACACCCAACATTCACTGCCATACATAAGCGTAGGAACGAGGACAGCATCATGCACAGCCATTCGGGCCTTTTCAGACACCGACTGACTAGACATTAGACTATCCAGTGCTCCATTTACCGCATTACCCTTTTTCACTCTTCTCTCGATATCTTCATCACACTTTCCATCCCTAGTAAACAAACTTCCCAAATATACAAACTCTTTCACTTGTTCCACTTTCTTACCATTAATCTCAATCACGCATTCGGTCATATTCACCTCTCTTTCAAAAACCATAGTTTTTGTTTTATCCACATTCACCCTCATTCCCTTTTTTTCAAAAGACGCACATGCAATATTCATCATCTCTTGCAGCTCTTCCACCGATGATGCAAGTAGCACTTGATCGTCGGCATATAAGAGGCATTTAATGATGAATCCACCCATTCTCAATCCATAATCACTTTCACGCAACTCTGTTAAACAGTCATCCATGAACAAATTGAAGAGCCACGGGGAAGCTACACAACCCTGTCGGACACCCCGAGAGATCCCGAACCAGTCAGTATTTTCCCCGTTTACTCTCACACATGCACTGGAATCCTCATAGAGTGATACAAGTGCACGTATAAGTCGACTCCCCAAACCGAACTTGGATAACACCTCCCATAAACACTTTCTTACCACCCTATCATACGCCTTCTCTAAATCAATGAAGGAGCAATACACCTTTCGGTTCTTAGCTAAGAACTTTTCGGTGATGCTCCTTAAAGAGAAGATTTGGTCCATACATCCCATTCCCTTTCTAAATCCTGCTTGCACATCCCAAATTTTATCATCCGTTTCATTCATCACTCTTTCAATCAAAACCTTTGCATACAATTTACCGACAATGCTGAGTAGGCTAATTCCACGGTAGTTTCTAGCCTCCTGGTGTGACCCCTTTCCTTTATGTAAAGGCACAATTACCGCTTTGCACCAGTCTTGTGGCACTTTGCCACTCGACCAGCATTTTTGGAAAAGGAAGTACAACCAGGAAGCCACCACCCCTTTACCAGCCCTCAGCATTTCAGTGTTTATCCTGTCATACCCTGCCGCTTCCCCTAGTTTCATACTTTTCATTGCTTTCATTATTTCTTCCATACTGATCTCACTGTCACTAAAGTCACCCATAACGTCGTTCCAATCAACATTACTGCCGATTGGCGAAGAAATGGATGTATCCTCTTTTTCAAAGAGTCCCTCAAAATAGTTCTTCCATACTCGTCTTATGCTACTTTCATCCGTCGCCAATTCACCCTGTTCATCTCTCACAACATTCACTCTCGTGTTTTGGGAAACTCCCTTTTCTTTCCGGATATATTTCCAGAACAACTTTTGGTTATTCCGGAAATTATCGGAGAGTTTCCTCCCACACCATTCTATCAGATCACGCTTTTTCTTTTCTATTTTCTTCTTAACCTCATTCTTAACTCTCTTATATTCATCTTCACTATTCTTCACTACATCATCTTTTACTCTCGCATCCATTCGTTTACTAGCTTTAATCGCTAGTAAATCTAACCAAGCTTTCTTCTTATCTCCAACTGCCTCTTTCACATCTTTATCCCACCAACTTGTTGGTGGTCTATTTGTTCTTTTACTCAATCCACATACTTCCGTCGCACATTCAACCATTGACGATTTGAGCACATCCCATACTTCTTCTATTTCCATTTCATCACATTAGTGCTGTGCTTTACATATACTCGTAAAGCAAGCAAATCCATTTACTCTGTGTAATAATTTATTTTATTTGTTTTACATTAGATTAGGCAAAAATAACGATACTTTATAAACATAACATAAACGTTCACGGCGTTTATCCCCGAAGGGGTTGGCAGAGGTACCAATACTCCTGAACTCACATGGCAAGCGCCATCTAGTTCCCAGAGAAGGTACCCACGTTTTGCTTAGACAGTGTACTCACGTTTTAGGGGGCAGGCCTATCGCCGTTTTGTACGAATACACTGTCACATGACTAAGTACAACTCAGCCATGTGGGTTTCCTCACGATGTTTTCCCTTACCGTTAGCAACCATGATAAATTAACCACACATATGACTTTAGAAAAGACAAATTGGTGTAGGCCCGTCACAGGATTGGAACTCACGCCCTTCTGTTTTCGGGCGGGTGTTCTACCCACTGGACTATCATGTCGCATACTTTATAAATAAATGCTTAATATAACTCGGAATGAGCTGTGCATATACAGAGAAAGGATGTTTTGAATGTATGTTCGTTGCATTTGTATTGTGTGAGAAACAACATAACATACAAAATATTGAACGCGATAGCACATAATTTCCTAGAATATTAACTCGGATTTTTTAATATGTATAATTACTACTCTGATTAGATTCCTCCTACCGAAATGATAGGGGTTATAAAAACCTTTCTCAAACATTGGTCTATATATAGTATTGATAAAAATTAAAGTACATACAATCAAATAAATAATAATTGTACGAATCTTTTCACAAAATAAGAGTAGTTCAGCTTCATCTATCTTCTATACTATAATAAGACTGTACCGAGGTCGAAACTGTACATTGAAGAAAAAAATAATAAAAAGCGGGGGAATATTGATAAAGAAAGGAAAGAAAAATTTTGACACAGGCGGGAATCGAACCCACGACCTCGGGTATACGCCCCTGTCGCTCTGCCAATTGAGCTACCGTGCCAGTGCGAAATTCTTCAATCCTTTGTTTCTTTTACACTTTTAAGTAGTGTTTGCGTTCCCTACCTCCGAACTTTTTTACAAATTCGGAAGGCCACTTGTCTACGTAAGGCGACGGGGTAAGCGTCAGGGACGTAGTTTGCTGTGTAGTGTCGGCATAGAATAGCACTACCCCATTTCTTCCGGTGGGTGTACGTAAGAGGCGACTAACGGTATTGGGGCTTTTAAGGGATTTTTGGGCGATGCGGTTGGAGACTCATTACCAACAACCTTTATTCTACCATCTTTTCCCCACTCAACTTCCAAAAGTGGCTGAGGAATAGTAATTCCTTAGCTCTGGCTACCCCTTCTAGGGATTTATAGCCGTGAGTATATGTATGTATGTATGTATAATATTTATAAGCCCAAATAAATCCAGATTTGTTAACTGCACTAAAAATATTTAGAAAATACTATTCATTATAGTAAAAGAAATATTATTCCTTCTTAGATCTGGAACAGCCACATAACATATTATCTATCTTATTTGATTAAAGCTAAAAATAGACAATGATAAAACTATAGCATATCGATCATCCTTATAAAAACGACGTTGAGAGAGTGACCTCTCCAAAACAATTCCAAGTTCATAATGTCAACAGCTACCCGTATCAAAGAATCGACAAAGTGTTACAAAGTCTTAGAAACTTGTGGGCAAACCAACATTTTCGGTCTAACTTGCCACGTCCACTTTTTATGGGAATACTATTCTCAATCATCATAAATAGTACCAGAAATGTATTTAAACTATTACCTTGTTAAACTGTGCCTTCATTTCAGTTAAAAGTAAAAAAAAATATATTCAGCCCCTTATAATGATACAACCATTTTTTTTTTCAAATAAATTATATATGTAATGAGAGCCTAATAGGCTAAAGCATAAAGCTCTATTACACGCACTTAAAACAAGTAACGAATTATGAAAATTGATCAACGTATGAAATTTCTGCTGTGTAGTTTCGGCTCTGCTGTGTAGTGTCGGCTTAGAACAGCACTACCCCATTTTTTTCTGGTGGGTGTACGTAAGAGGCGACTAACAGGATTGGGGCTTTTAAGGATTTTTGGGTGATGCGGTTGGAGACCAATCACCAACAACCTTTATTTTACCATCTTTTCCCCACTTAACTTTTCAAAACTTAACTTTCCTAAAGTGGCTGAGGGATTTTTAACTCCTTAGCTCTGGCTACCCCTTCTAGGGATTTATAGCCGTAAGTATGTTATGTATGTTTGTATGAAATTTCTTGGTTAATACTTATTATGGCCAATATTCAAACTCAACTCAAAATCAAAACAGTTTCTTCGTATAACAATAGTACTATGGGGATGCCCTATTAAAAAATTCACAGATTTAAATCATTTTTGAATGCTACCACGGTTAATTTACTGCATTATTTGATACTTTCGCGATAAATATTAATAAACATAAACGTTCACGGGTTGGCAGAGGTACCAATACTTATGAACAACGTGACAGCGCTACCTAGTGTCTTAAGTAGGTACCCACGTTTTGCTTAGACAGTGTACTCACGTGATAGGGAGCAGGCCTATTGCCGTTTTGTATGTCACACTGTCTTATGGCAAAGTACAACTCGGCCACGTGGGTTTCCTCACGATGTGTTCCCTCACCGTTAACCACCATGATAAATTAACCACACATATGACTTAAGAAATGACAAATTGGTGTAGGCTTGACCAGGGATTTGAACTCACGCCTGTCCGTTTACAGGCGGGTGTTCTACCTATTGGACTATCATGTCGTCAACCATTAATAAAACTTCTAAAAACACACTAGTATTAAGAAAACATAGAAACGAAGAGTCACGTCTAAATTGATGTGAGCACAAAAGTACTTCTGAGAAGTAGGTGTCATTGAGACCGGTTTTATTTCACGAACGGTATTTGTACAAACGGTCTCGAGGCACCGCAATCAATAGTCCTCGACTTGATCTGTTTTCTAACGGAAGTCGAGACCACTGGTTTTAGACTTATTCGATTTATGTAGTTTTACACTTTTTACGAAGCATTTTGTGATTTTTAGGTCAATTTACGTCCTGAAACTTTGTGCTAAGTAATTTTATGGTACATTGCAATTTTCTCAGTATCTGAAATTTAAAATTAGAAATGCTAAGTTGTGCTAAAATTTAAATGGAGCCAAAACCGTTATTATATTCGATCCAAGTGTCAATTAATAACCCATATTTTTCCATGCATTATTTCTGGATTGACTATCTAAAAGGGATTTTTTTTTTAAATTCTATCGATACAATTTATGCTGCTTGTGTACAAATAGCTTCAAACCCATACAAAATTGGACTAGTTCCTCGACCGTTCTCTAAGAATTCAAATATTTCTAATAGATTTTTTATTAATTTTATATTATTAAACATACTTATAAGTTATTTTCCTCAAAAGCTGATGTATATTATTCTAAACTACCGGTTGTAGCCTGGTTAAAGTTATGTAAAATAATATTTTGTATAGTTGTAAAAGTTATAAAAAAATAGTCTAGAGTACGTTTGTTATTATTCAATTGGCTTACACGTTGTTGGCAATAATTAACAGGATACATTACAAATCCCATCATCTCTATACAACACAAATTCACGTAATCCTACCTAAGCCGTAAGAGGGATAATAAGAGGTCCCCTTATTTACTAAACAATAGTCTCAAGACACCGAGTTATAAAGGAAATGGGCAGCGGGTTGGAACTTTGTCTATTTAAGTTGTTTGTAATGTGGTAAAGGTTTGCCAAAACTTTTTCGTTCCATCTTTTGTAGTTATACACAAGTTCAGTTCTTGTTTAGTTTGAGTTTATTTGAGTGTTTTACTTCGGCTTAATAATCGATAGGAGCCCAATCAACCGTGATAAAGATGAAGTTTACGCATTATTCAAAACTTTTCCATTTGAAAACTAAAAAAAATAGATTTTCGAAGTCTTTGAGCTCTTGGAGTTATACTGATTTATATTCATTTGCATTTTCAGGTTTAATCATGATAAAAATACTGCGTAGTTTAAAATTTTGTATGAAAATCCACCTTTCTCCGTATACATGTTTAAATTATAGTAACAAACGGGTACGTTAATACGATTTTATTTAAACAAAAAGGACGGATTAATAATGAAGTATGTGTAAATTGGCAAAAAATGAAGATGCATAGGTTTAATTATTACTTAGGTTAGTCAATGTGTCTTTGTTTCATAATAATTGTCCTCCTTTTGCAACAAAACTAAATGTAACAATATCTACAGTGCTATTTGTGGGATTTCACAGTTCACATTACACACATACATACACTCATGTACTCACGGTCATAAATCCCAAAAAGGGGTAGCCAGAGCTGCAGAGATAGAAATTCCTCAGTCACATTTGGAAGTTGATAGGGGATACGATGGTAGAAATAAAGCATCGTTGGTGATGGACTAAATTTGATTTATAATAATTTTATGAAATAAATATTTTTTAACAAAAAGTAAACCGACTTCATACTTGAAAATCCCCCGAATAAAAAACAATCAAGTACTAAAAAGAAAAAAATAAGTTTTTTTATTAATTATGAGTACTGTAATTAATAGCTTAGGAATTTCTTTATTCCACACGCGTCAGTTCAACCTACCTAAATCGTAAAATTCTCTTAAATTAATTTGTGAGCCGATGCCAGCCTGCGTGATAATTGATAATAATAAGTGTGTATTTCGTACATATATAGATACACAATGATACCTACATGGTATGGTAGGCGATAGATAAATATTGTTTAGATTGTAATAATCAGAGATAGATAGTAGGGTGAATTTAGTTTTGTTTGACTGGCACCGACTCAAAAATTAATTTAAGAGAATTTTAAGATTTAGATAGGTTGAACTGACGCGTGTGGAACAAAGAAAGTCCTAAGCTATTAATTACAGTACTCATATTTAATAAAAAAACTTATATCTTACTTTTTAGTACTTGATTGTTTATTATTCTTGGGATTTTTCAACTATGAAGTCGGTTTTCTATTTGTTTAAAAATATTTTATTTTACGAGTTTTTGAGATGGGTATACCTGGCAAAGATGCCTCTCAGATGAGGAAACGACGGTTACTGTATTCTTCTTTGTATTTCCGGTATTTCTTTTATTGTACGAATTGAAGATTTTGGCATATTGCACAGTATTAAATAAGCTCAACCATATGTAACTTTACATTGTTCTTGAAATCCCTCAAAAGGCGATGGTCTACAATTCTACACCTTGGCTCAAAAAAGACTCAAATATTCACACCGAATATCCCGAAGGGGGTTAGCAGAGGTACTAATACTTCTGAACATCACGTGACATTTTCACCTGTTGTTCAGAGTACCCACGATTTGCTTGGACAGTGTTCTCACGTGATACAGGGCAGGCCTATCGGCGTTTTGAACAAATAAACTGTCACATGATTGTGAGTTTCGACCGCCCCCTCGATTTCCTGGGATCCCATCATCAGATTCTGATCTCATGGTGCTTTCTCGGTACGGTAACAATAACCTAACAAAAGAAATGTTTAGTGAACCTGTACTTCTCCTGCATAAAAGCTACGAAGAGGAGTATAAATCTATATAGAATGTTGAAAGAACTATTTCCTAACTTCTAGTGATTGAGGACCTAAACCTTTCATCATCAGCTCAGCAGCATAATATTATGATTTTCAGAAGCAATTGCCAATATAACTTCAGAAAATATGTAAAACGTGTTACATTTGCCTATAAAATTTGAGGGTTCCCCTCGATTTCTCCAGGATCCCATCATAAGACCCTGATATCCTCATCATGGTATCATTCCGGAAGTATTTTCTTTCTAACTAAAAAAAATTATCAAAATCGTTTCATAAATGGCAAAGTAATCGGTGTACAAACATAAAAAAAAATAAAAAAATATACGTGTCGAATTGAGAACCCTCCTTTTTTTGAAGTCGGTTAAAAAACACAATTTAGACTTCAATACCAGAATTAACGAAAATAGGCCAATTATTTTTGTTCATGTTTGATATCTTACTTTTATAAGCAATGTTTTATTTAAAGCACTATGTTGAAAGAATTCTATTTTTAAGACTCCAAAACCCGAGAATGAACTTCATTTAAGAAGTCAGCAGTCTTCCAGTTTGGTTTTCATAAATATCAACGATTCTGATCCTTATTCCTTTTCTAGAATTCATACATTTTGGCTCTTAGGATTGCACTGCCACTGTGAAATTTTATTTAAAACCTAATCCCACTATTGGTTCACATTTTTATAATAACTTGTTTTCATGTTTTTGATTTTATTTATTATAAAAACTTGATTAATTGCAACAAGGCTACACTCATTTTGTTAGAAACCATGAATCTAAAACAATTACGTAATATGAAAATTATAAAATGTAATTCGTGATATAACTTCTAAAATACCAAAAGTATTGATTACACTTTGAAATTTTGCTCCTGTCCAATTTTAAGATATTTAAATCTGATATTCTAGAACATTAATTAGATTCATGAAAACAGTTGTACAACACGAAGTAATAAATGCAGAAGACTTACTGTCACAATATCAAATGTTTCACGATAAATATGCTAAATTAAAGGTTATGGCTTTGCCAATTCAAATAAAGCCTTATTAGGGAGCAATAAGATTTAAAGTGCGTGAAAGAAAATTATTTTAACTTCTGTTTATTGTTACAGATCCAAGACGCTACATCAAACGAAAACAAACAAATAATGAAAATAAAAAGTAAGAAAATGAGGCACAAAAAGTACAAGAAGCGATGAAAAAGACTTATACAAAAATGCTAGTATAAACATAGCAAAATGCTCGGCGACACAAACCAACCCAATTTATACAGTAATGAGCAATATTCTGATCGCAATAAATGTTGTTCTAGCTCGGCAAATAACTCTGGAGATACGCTGTTCTGTTGTCGATGCGCTCACAAAAGAAAAGCTTCACCACTGACGTGTATTGCAATTTGTTTTTTAGTTCTTACTTACAATCTCTTTGGCGGTTTCCTATTTTTGGCTCTAGAAGGGAGTAGTTCTGAAGAAACTTCCGTCGCAGCCTCAATGCCGAACTTAAGCCATTCCCAGGGACTAAGTCAGGAGCTTAGGACTAAAACAGTAGAAAAACTTTGGTCCATCACTGAAGATTTAAATATTTTGTACAAAGAAAATTGGACGAAATTGGCTGCTAAGGAGCTTGTTGACTTCCAAAAGGTTCTATTAAAGACTATGAAAGGAGGATCCGTTGTTGAGAATCGTATTACCTTTGAAGAAGGGGATAGATATAAATGGACGTTTTCTACGAGCATTCTTTATGCGCTCACTTTGATCACAACTATTGGTAAGTATTTTAAATGGTTTTACATTGAAATGACTAAATTAAATACAACTTACTTACTTACTTATACTCACGTTGTTGTTTCCATTGGTGTAGGCCGAGACTATAGATTGCCACTTTGCTTCTGTCATATTCATCATTCTTCTCAAACATTTTTATTCTTTGCACTACGGAATTTCACCTTCGTAAGAATTTAATTGATAATATTATAATACGAAATTTGGCATTCTGAAACTCTGGCTACCTTTTAATTTACAGCCGAGAGAAATTGTTTGAATGTAAAATTCGATAGATAATTTGAATATCTTGAAAGTTCTACGCAAGACAAGGGTATTTCTTGTGAGATAAAGTTCCGACACATATGTCGACGAATCAAAACTTGCGAGAGGCACGTAGTAACCCGGCTCATGGCAGAAGTAAATTTTGATGAAAATTTAATTAGTATTAGTAAAACTTCTTTTACCCGTTAGCACGTTACAGCATACAGATAGAAGAACAACAAAGCAAACTCATGGAATTAAAAAACTAAACGATATTGATTCTTGGCTCTCGTGCTCTGCCGAACCTGGCATTAAAGTTGCCTAAATTACTTCTAGGTAGTACAAAACAAGATAAGACCAAAAAAAAACAAGATGACACCCGTGGACGAGTGCCGAGTGAAAGAGTCCGGAGGTTGGGAGTTCGATCCCCGTTGAGAACAACATTTATATGATGAGCATAAATGATTGTTTCATAGTCTTGCATAATATATATATATATATATATATATATATATATATATATATATATATATATATATAAATCCCGCTACCTATTTGGCGTCTTTTCACTTCGCATCGTTTTGACGTCCACCAGATAACGTTTACATAGCCTCAATTTTGCAGCATATACTGATCCAATTATTGTTGCTGAGGACCGTAATCTAATTTATTTTTTAATAAACCCATAATTGTTAATATACAAATATATGTATATTAACGTGCATTGTCCAACCCATCTGAACCCACTACCACATCAATGTTAACCTGACCTCCGTTGTATAATAACAAATTTATTTTATATTCATAGGCATCTAACGTCCATGTTTTTATGCGACGTTGCCACCTTTACAATAAATTCAACCGTATAAAATGTAAACGCTAAAGCACCTTGCTAATTTGAAGAAATTCCTAATTTGTTGATAATATAGAAGAATTGCTGTTTGTTTCCATTTGTATTTCTCGCTGGCTTTATGCTTTGTCTAAATATAAGATTATTTTAGTAAGGGGCTCTGAGTGTGTTAATGTTTAATTTATCATTTTTTTATGAACATTAATGTATATGTGGGTTTGTTTGTATGTCTGTTGGCCTGTGGTACGCACCGTACGCATTGTGTTTTAAAATAAAACAATCATTTAATCTCTGCTTTATAATAAACTAAGTTAAGTGGTAATGGCACTTTGTGCTTAAACATAGAAAACATAATAAGATAAGAAGTAGGAACTTTGGACGAGATGGAAGATCCGACATTTCAATCATTGAACTATTATTCCGCTACTAGTTATATTAATCAATGATTACAATACAATGGACATTCACACATTTGCGGATGCCAAATGCAATACGATATGAAATTATTTTCACATATGGCATCCGTATATCGGTTAGATACTATTATATAAAATTATTATGATATATAGATGAATATAAGAGAGTTAAGAATGAGGTGAAGAAGAAAATAGAAAAGAAAAAGCGGGATTTGCAAGAGTGGTGTGAGAGGAAACTTTCTGATAATTTCCGGAATAACCAAAAGTTATTCTGGAAGTATATCCGGAAGGAAAAGGGAGTTTCCCAAAACACGAGAATGAGTGTAATAAGAGATGAACAGGGTGAATTGGCGACGGATGAAATTAGCATGAAACGGGTATGGAAGAATTATTTTGAGGGACTGTTTGTAAAAGAGGATGCAGCCATTTCTTCGTCAATCGACAGTAATGTTGATTGGAACGAAGAGATGGGTGATTTCAGTGACAGTGAGATTAGTATGGAAGAAATAATGAAAGCAATGAAAAGTATGAAATTAGGGAAGGCAGCAGGGTATGATGGGATTACTATCGAATTTCTGAGGGCTGGTAAAGGGTTGGTGGCTTCTTGGTTGTACTTCCTTTTCCAAAAATGCTGGTCGAGTGGCAAAGTTCCACGAGACTGGTGCAAGGCGGTGATTGTGCCTCCATATAAAGGAAAGGGGTCACACCAAGAGGCTAAAAACTACCGCGGCATCAGCTTACTCAGCATTGTTGGTAAATTGTATGCTAAGGTACTGATTGAAAGAGTGATGAATGAAACTGATGAGAAAATATGGGATGTGCAAGCGGGATTTAGGAAAGGAATGGGATGTATGGATCAAATCTTCTCTCTAAGGGGCATCACTGAAAAGTTCTTAGCTAAGAACCAAAAGGTGTATTGCTCCTTCATTGATTTAGAGAAGGCGTATGATAGGGTGGTAAGAAAGTGTTTATGGGAGGTGTTATCCAAGTTCGGTTTGGGGAGTCAACTTATACGAGCATTGGTATCACTCTATGAGGATTCTAGTGCATGTGTAAGAGTAAACGGGGAAAACACTGACTGGTTCGGAATCCAGGGGTGTCCGACAGGGATGTGTAGCTTCTCCGTGGCTCTTCAATTTGTTCATGGATGACTGTTTGACAGAGTTGCGTGAAAGTGATTATGGACTAAGAATGGGTGGATTCATCATTAAATGCCTCTTGTATGCTGACGATCAAGTGCTACTTGCATCATCGGCAGAAGAGTTGCAAGAGATGATGAATATTGCATGTGAGTCTTTTGTAAGAAAGGGAATGAGGGTGAATGTGGATAAGACCAAAACGATGGTTTTTGCGAGACAGGAAGATGTGACAGAATGCGTGATTGCGATTGATGGTAGGGATGTGGAACAGGTGAAGGAGTTTGTATATCTGGGAAGTTTGTTTACAAGGGATGGAAAATGTGATGAAGAGTGAAAAAGGGTAGTGCGGTAAATGGAGCAATGAGTAGCCTAATGACCTGTCAATCGGTGTCTGAAAAGGCCCGAATTACTGTGCATGATGCTGTTCTTGTTCCTACGCTTATGTATGGAAGCGAATGTTGGGTGTGGCAGAAGAAGCATGAGAGCAGAGTGAATGCAGTAGAGATGAGGTCCCTCAGAAAAATTTGTAATGTTAGATTGTGCGACCGAGTGAGAAATAGTGTTATTCGTGAAAAGTGTGGTGTGAAAGATGATATTGTAAGAAAGATAGAAAATGGAATGTTGAGATGGTTTGGGCACATAGAGAGGATGGATGATAGAATATTGGTAAAAGGGATCTATAGAGCTAGTGTGGATGGTAATGTTAGTAGAGGACGACCACGGAGAACACACTTGGACCAAATTGAGAGTATGCTCAAAAAGGCTGGCGTCCGAAGTATGAAGAACAAAAGAGCATGTATGAAAAGATTGATGGATGTAAACGAAGCTAGAGAGGTTTGTTAGGATCGTACGAATTGGCGATCGATAGTCTCTGCCTACCCCAATGGGAATTAATGGCGTGAGTATATGTATGTATGTATTATAAAATTTTAATATGGAGTCAATTTTAAATTACAATCATTAAGTATTTACTTAAACAAAAGTCAGTCAGTAAGAAACAAAACAACCATATGAACAATATGTTTCTGTTTTAAATATAGCTAAAATTGCTTACATACGGACGTGATGAGTATCGACCTTCCTTTTTTTGACGTTGATTTTTAAAAACAGGTCATTATGCATGTAAACGTACTTAAAATATTTAAAAAAGTATATGATTGAAAACATGACTGCGTACCTTACCATATTTATAACGCAAAAAGCGTTTGTTTTTTAAAGAAAAAGAGATAAATGTGTACAAAAGTTAAATCAAACATGATGTGGAGAGGTAATCTGGCAACATTAATCAAAAATTATGCAAGGAGGATTATGGAACTACAATAATGCGGTATAATATATATTGAATGAAACAAAATAAATAAAATTAAGGTATACGGACGCCAAAACAATTATCATGTATTCGATTTTACGTTATCTGACGTCCGTATACTTACTGGTGTAACTGAAACTGGTAATTTATGTTGGTTTTGGTCTACAACTACATCATCAGCTGAAAGTATAAACAATCGAAGATAGTTCTCAAACCGCATCGCCCAAAAGCCCCCTTTTAAGAACCCCGTGAGTAGAAAGTGTTAGTGACATTCTGAGCCGGCACTACACGGGACTTTTACATGCATACATACATATATTTATAGTAACACTTCTAATTTAGAATACATACATACATACATATACTCACGGCTATAAATCCCTTAACAGGATAGCCAGAGCTTTGGAATGAGAAATTCCTCAGCCACTTTTGGAAGTTGTTTGGGTAAAAGATGGTAATAATAAATGTTTTTGGTGACGGGTCTCCAACCACATCGCCCAAAAATCACTTAAAAAGCCCCTATCACCCACGGGTAGAAATGGGGTTGTGTTATTCTAAGCCGACACTACATAGCAAATAAAATTTAGAACAAAATCTATAATATCACATAAACAACTAATCGTATAACCAACTTAAGCCAAAAAATAAGAAACAAAGGGTTACAATATTGGCATACTTTTCATTGATGAACATGTCTAAATCTAATGTTGTTTTATAATATGCAATAATATACAACATAAGAAAATACTAAATTGCTGACCCGAATTTACCCTAATAATGCAATATACCTATTGTCAGGCTAATAAATATGAGATTTTAAGACTAGCAGCACATGGATTACCGTTCACAATATATTTACATAACATAACATAAACGTTCACGCCGCATATCCCCGAAGGGGTTGGCAGAGGTACTAATACTTCTGAACATCACGTGACTTTGTCATCTGGTGTTCAGAGTACCCACGTTTTCAATGGACAGTGTACTCACGTGATAGGGGGCAGGCCTATCGCCTTTTTGTACGAATAAACTGTCACATGACTAAGTACAACTCAGCCATGTGGGTTTCCTCACGATGTTTTCCCTCACCGTTAACAACCATGATAAATTAACCACACATATGTCTTTAGAAAAGACAAATTGGTGTAGGCCCGACCCAGGATTTGAACACTAGTCGTTTGTAATAAATAAAGGAAAGAAAAATTTCGACACAGGCCTCGGTATAATCGGAAATGTTCATTCACACAAACAAATCATAAAACAACCCGCCGATGCGATGGCACAAATGAATAGGTACTAAAGTATCGCTTACAAGAGATTTGTCAACGTCGCATTTGATTCCAAAAAATGCGGGATGCCAAAAACGCGGACCAATGAAAGTAATGTTTTCAACAACAGCGCCATCGAAATTGTTGACGGAAAGTGCTGGAACTCCGTTCAAATAAGACACATGCATATTCATGCAAAATTGGCGTCCAAAAAAAAATTTTTTTTTTTAGTTTCTCTTGGTCAGGTGATCACAGGGAAGAAGAATTTCGGTGTTTCCCATTCGACGTCCGTATATCGGACGCCAAAAGCAGGTGGACGCCACATTATATGCAAAAATTGACATAATGGACGCACAATAGGCTGCAGGATATATATATATATATATATATATATATATGTGTATTATATCATATTAAATATATGGTTGAGTTAGTTTCCCATAATACAAGTTCATAATTAGGTTTGGGGCTAACTTGATCTGTGTTTAATATGTCAGTATATTTATATAAGGCAAAGAAGGGATTCGGAGTTTTTATGTAAATTTTAGCAACCTACTCCAACGAAATCAGTGAATTTATTATCTAGTCTAGAATTACTGCGTTTTTCATGAAAGAACGAAATATTATATATATATTCATAGTAGCATACAGATAGAAGAACAGTATAGTTTTTTTTTTGTAACTAAACAAACTTAAATACGTACACATACTTACGACATTGTTTCCCTTTGGGGTAGGCAGAGGCTATAGATCCCTCATACGATCCATCAATCTTTTTATATGTGCTCTTTTATTCTTCAGACTTCGGACACCTGCCTTTTTGAGCACACTCTTGGTTTGGTCTAAACGTGTCCTCTGTAGACTAAATGTGTCCTCCATGGTCATTCTCTACTGACAATACCTTCCACTTTAGCTTCGTTCAATCTTGTGGAATTAAAAAATTAAGCAGTATGATATTAGAAAAGGAATATCTTGCAAATTAATCTTTTGAAGATAATTATTACAAAATGAGCTAAGCCGTAAGCTATCGTAAGACGTTTTATTAAAGAAATGGGAATTACGGAAACATTAATAAATCATAAAGTTTAATAACATTGATGAGATTTTTCTTGTCATTTTTACGGAAGTTTCAGTTGAAGCGTAATTATACTTTATTGGTGCGTTACTTAGAACTTTTACTCTTTTGAAAGTAGACGTAATGTAAATTTTTAGTTGATGATAGATATCCTAGTGGGTAGAATACCGCTTTGTCTTTTCTTGAGTCATATCTATCATGGTTTATAACGGTAAGGGAAAACATCGTGTGGAAACTCACATGGCTAAGTTGTACTTAGTGATGTAACAGTTTATTCGTACAAAACGGCAACTGGCCTCTCCCCTCATCCAGTACGCTGTACAAGCAAAACGTGGGTACTCTGAACACCCAGTGACAATTTCACGTAATGTTCAGAAGTATTAGTACCTCTGCCAACCTTTTCGGAGATATAGGGCTTGATCGTATGAGTACTTTTTATGTTGATTTGAATTGATGATAGCTTGAAATCTCAACGATTGCTCAATTAAGTCTTAGTATACCACTCTACACTATTATTAAATATCTTTGTATTTATATCCAAATAATTTATACAATGGTTTGTTTTTTACAAGGTTCAGTAGCTAAAGGTGAAAACGGGACCCTCAACCTCTTAAACCTGCTCAGCCACATTTGGAAGTTGAAAGGGGACAAGATGGTGGAATAAAGTACCGTTGCAGCGTAACAACTTGTAGAAAGACCCAATATGCAAACGCCCACAAATGATTTCCTATTCCAGTTTTATTAAGTTTTATATTTTATTGTTCGCAGGTCACGGGAACGTGACTCCGAGGTCCCAAATTGGCAAGATGGTGGCAATTGCGTACGCTTGTGTCGGAATTCCACTAATCATGCTGTACCTCTCAACTATCGGAGACATCCTTGCCAGAAACTTCCGCGTACTCTATTCGAGGGTCAATCCTTCAAGTATCAAAACGACTGATTACCACACTAAAGGCAGTTGCATCAATAAAAGGAAGACCTCAACTGAAGATGGTTGTACGCAGACTCCATTCCACGCAGCTCTGAATTTAGATAATATTAATGGCGGATTTCATTGGATTTGCAGGGACCATACAAGAGTGCCAATCGCTCTAAGTTTGCTTCTCATTTTCCTCTATGTAGGGTTAGGGACAATTGTTTTCAATAAAACTGAAAGATGGACTTACATAGATGGATGTTATTTCTCATTCTCCAGTTTAGCTACTATTGGCTTTGGTGATCTTAAACCTGGTTTATATGCCAGTACAGTTTCAACCAAAGCTGAAGATTTAGCTGTCGGAATATGCTGTATTTATATCTTAGTTGGTATTGTGGTAGTTGCAATGTGTTTCAATCTTATACAAGAAGATTTAGGGAGTATATTAAGAGGTATGACATTATTTTGTGGAGGCCGATCTAAGTCTAGAGTGGTGCATGGAGAGAACGTTTGTGAAGATAGAATAGGGATGTCCCTTGTTTCCTGAAATAAGCCACCGGCTGATATAAAGCCGGTGGTTATAGAGAAACGTCATCAAGTAACATTTAAAGTTGATAGTTTAAATCCTACAAGGTTTAGTAGTCTGCCAAGACGAAAATCACACTGCGAGGATGGTTTTCATAGAAACACACCAATACGGAGATCAGCAGGACACGCTGAAAAATGTGTAGAATATTTTGTACCAAGAAGTCTTAGTGAGTTTAATTTAAGTGGAATGTGTGGTGAACTATATGAACTGTCTTCGTTCACCTCAGATAAAAAAAGTGTAGAAAAAACGAAAGTTAAAGACAAAATGGTGACTTTTGAGGATGATAGGGCCCAAGACTTAACTCCTGGAGATGATATTTTTATGTGACGACAATGTCCCAATATGATTTTGTATTTAATAACTCAAAAACTATTTGTTACTTAATAAATATTTGAATATGAACGTTGTCAATTAATTTAATAATCCTGCAACCAAAACCGTTGTATCAGTGCAAAAATTTTAATAAAGAGGTCAGAACATTTATATTTTGTTTATGGTCTTCTTATATTTTCTATCTTCAGATACATACATTTTGGGTTTAATAAGTAGTTAAGGGTCCAATGTGTTGTAGATTTATTACAAGGCACAATGTATATTAGTCAAACTTTGCCTTAAAAAGACTTGGTGAGATATGAAATTTAAGGTAAAGAAAAAAAGCTAAAAAATGGTAAAAAAGTAAGGGATTGATACTAATAACGAAATCCTGAACCGATCATTACTCTCTAATTAGCATAGCACTCAAATTTAGTACAAAACTCTAAGTATCAAATCGCAAACACCCACGAAGTGATAAAACTATCATTTTTTATTAAGAAAGAAGAAATATACGAGTAAGCTTCTTTGATAAGTGGCATTAACCAGCCAAAGCAGTTTAGCTCCAGTTCAGGTCATTAGTTAGTAGTAAATTGTGGCCAACGGTTTCTTGCACTATCATTACCTCATTAGACATTTTTGCTAGTCTTTAGAAAATGAAGAAGGTCGAGTAAGCAACTTTTACTAACTCAACCCACTAGGGTAGATAGAAACAATTTAGAGGGTCTTATTAAATAACCCGCATGTCATTTATAATCATTAAGATTTTCGTACCTTTTCCGTGTAGTGTCGGCTTAGAATGTCACTTCCCTTTCTACCCGCGGCTATCGTAAAAGGTGACTAAGGGCTATGAAGCTTTATAAGTGATTTTTAAGCGATGCGGTTCGAGACCTATCGCCAACGATACTTTATTTATACGATCTTGTCCCCTATCAACTTCCAAATAAGTAATAGATAGTAAGTAAATGTAAATAGTCACTTTGAGAACATTTATTTACAAACTAGCTTTTTGCCCGCGACTAAGTCTGCGTGGACTACATTTTTTGCATCTATCTTAACTTCTGTTTTTTTATATTTATATTCCCGCGGGTGTTGTAATAGATATAAAGAAAATTGAGGATTTGTAAATGATTATTGGGCGACGTAGTTGGAGACGCACCCAAGGTAGTCAACCTTTTCCCCATTCAACTTCCAAAAGTGGATAAAGAATTACTATCTCTGAAGCTGTGTCTACCCTTTTTTGGGGTTTATAGCCGTTAGTATATACTTATGAATGATTGATAGATGGATTTCATTTATTTCTTTTTGTAGTGGTTATATCATTCAATGGCATAAAGTTTCAGATTTCTGGATACAGAAATGGCAAAAATATGTATACTATATTTCAATCCCCTAGAGGGTGAGTTCCAAAAAACCTTTTTTACTGTTCATAACAATCATGACACAAACAATCTTGTACCAAGTTACTTTCTTCAAAAATGAGAATATCCTTAGAAAGTATGGATATAGCAGTTTGACGCTGCGGTGTCGGTCCGTTGCTGCCCCCTACACTGACCGTTGGTATTGAGTGAGAGATTGCAGCCAATCAGTCAAGAATTTGGGAGTTATTATGGACAGTACATTTTCGTGATTGCCCCAAGTGGAAGCCGTAAGTAAAAAAGTCTTTGCATCCTGTCACTCATTTAAGCGCTTGCAATTTTTCCTGTCTCACCACACTATGATTACGCTGGCGCAGTCTCTACTGCTTTTGATTCTCGATTACTCAGACGTAATCTATTTTGACCTCACAGAGCTACTTAAAAAACTTGAACGTCTCCAGAATTTATGTATACGATTTATTTTTGGATTACGTTAATACGATCATATTTCTGAGTACCGAGCTCAACTAAAGTGGCTCCCAATTCGACTTCGGAGGAATACTCATATTCTCTGTATTTTATATAATGCCCTTAATAATCCTGCTGCCCCCCATTATCTTCGTTGTTAGTTCACATACTTGTGCCACGGCCGTGCCTTGCGATCACAGGACAATAAGATGTTGAGTGTACCTTCTCATAACGGTGCTACATATATTGATTCCTTTGCAGCCAAATTTTTGGAACTCACTACCAGTTGACATACGTCTGTCATCATCATTAAAAATATTTAACAATGAACTAAAATCCCATTTTTTTAAAACCTTGGGTTGGTAGATTTTATAAAGTTAGGTATATGTATATAATATTTGTATTTATTATGATAAGCATTATGATGAGCAACCGTGATAGCCCAGTGGGTAGAACACTCGGTTATCGTGCAAACGAATAGTGTTCAAATCCTGGGTCGGACCTACACCAATTTATCTTTTCTACAGATATATGTGTGGTTAATTTATCATGGTTGTTAACGGTGAGGGAAAACATCGTGAGGAAACCCACATGGCTGAGTTGTACTTAGTCATGTGACAGTGTATTCGTACACAACGGCGATAGGCCTGCCCCCTATCACGTGAGTACACTGTCCATGCAAAACGTGGGTACTCTGAACACCAGGTGACAAAGTCACGTGATGTTCAGAAGTATTAGTACCTCTTCCAACCCCTTCGGGGATAATCGGCGTGAACGTTTATGGTTATGTTATGTTATTATGTATTTATTATATTATATAAGTATAAATATACATGTTTATTCATTAAGATATTGTATAGTATATTTGATATAATAATTAGTATAAAAAAACATATATATAATTAATATACAGGTTGTAAATAACTTGTGTTTAGTAAAGTTCTATTTAAGTTGCATATATACTTTACCATAATGTTTTAAAGAGTTGTCTATTTGTTCCTCACCATAAAGGTTGACTGGAAGAAATCGCGTTAAGGCGATAAGTCCACCTTTGTGTACATATACTGTTGTACCTATTCTGTAATATACTGTTTGTGTGTTGTTTTATATGCAATAAAGTGTTTGAATAAATAAATAAATTGCGGTACAAAAGCATAAATAAATTCGCAAAAAGATTGTAGACACCGAGATTCGAACCGGGGCTTCCGTTCGATAAGTATAAGTTAGTGTTGGCGTCAAATTTTTGATAATCTATGTATCTAGTGGTCATGATGAAACCGTTATTTTTTCCAAAAAGACTAATAATGAAGAATCTGATAAAGTCATTCGATGAAAAAAATAATCGTGTAAATATGGGGAGCCATATAAAATTTATGTTTCTTTGATGCTCCTGTGGGAACCCTTGCAAAATCCGGGACAAATGATGATCCTATATGTTGGCCAGGAGTATAAGCTTCATTCATACCAAATTTCTTCAAGATCCGTCAGGTAGAATTAACGAGATGACCGGACATACAAACATACAGACAGTAATTTTTTTCAAAAAGCACAAATTTGGGTTCAGCATCGAAAATTAAACATATTCCACCGGTTTTAATTTTTTTTTCTTCAATGTGCATTTTTGACCTGAATTAAAGTTTCTCGGCCACTTTTCGAAGTCAAGTGGGGAAAGAATTGTAAATAAAGGTTGATGTTGAATTAAAGAAGACACTATTGTAGTTCGAGAGAGAGGAAAACATGATAGAATATAAAATTTAATTAGTATTCAGAATATCGTAATTAGTGGCACGAACTTTGTATGTGTGTTTACATTTCTCATTTTCTTTGACCAGAACCTATCGATCTAATCAGATAGTCCATTGATACTTCAAAACATGTGCAAAATCTAGGTACAAAACTTTTGAATGGAACCTAAAACATAAATACATTAAAATGAGATTGTATCAGCCAAACCTTTGATGGAAATCGATTAATATCTTTCAGCACCCTTCCTTTTGACGACAAAGTTAATCCCTAACTTTACTTAATGTGTACGACCATTTATATTTCACCTCTCATTAAACTAATTGGATGGGATTTAAACTACTAATTTTACAATCAAAGCAACCACTTATGGATTTAACAACTTTTAAATTAATGGTTTCAAAACTGGTTTAGAGTGGTAGAAATAAAATAGTGGTATAAATAAAATAGTTTCGGTTAGTAATAGTAAAATAACCACTTATATCTAAGTGCATATGCTTTAGGTATTCATGGTTCTCAAACCAACATAGCATTATTTTATTTTATCTGTAAGTCTGGTCATTTTCAAAGCACTTGGGCGGATTTTGACGCTGAGACTTTTACTGGCCAAACCTCAGCAACAATTTTTCCGTTGAGGAAATTTCGTGGTAAAAAAATGTTTTTATCAATAAATCATGCAGTGCCATCCTCATACTGAAGTGTGAAGGTCAACGTTTGGTTTCCGTCCGGTCCTGGGATACTCTCTTCAGCTAATGCGTATTGCTTTCCGGTGCAATCTTTGAAAGTATTGTTTATTCATTCACGAACGAAGTATTTGCCAATATCTTGTTGGTATTCAAATACAAGTTGTTCTCGACATCTTTGTATTTTTTGTAAATAACGCGCTTGCAGTTGCTTATGCAAATATCGTTTTTAAGAAATAATACAACGCAGACGTACAATAGTGTAGATAAGATAATGTATCAAAATCTAAGGTCAAATGGGATTTTAGAGCCGCATAAAGCGTTGGCCATTCTGGATAAACATATATACACTTATTTTTTTCAAAGTGATTCAAATCCGACGTAAAATAAACTCCTAGGTTAAAGAGCAAGCATAAGAATAATAATGAATGTAAGGGAAGCAAGAGACATTTGTCAAGATGGCGTGAGTATTGGTAAGTATGTGAGGTATTATTTTTTTTTTACTCCGTCTACATTTTTACCATTGTATATAATTTCCGACACATAAGCTGAGTTCTTAATATTTAGCCCCCACCAGCAGCTTAGATTTATTAAGACCATGTCATCCGTATTTTGGATATTATTTATCCGCTAAACGTTTAAAAAGTATCCCGTCTGGCTTATCTATACTTATAATAAATCTGTAGAGTGGTCAATTCTGTACATTAAATATATTTTCAAAATAACTATCAGGGGGTGATCAGTGATCGATACTGATGCCAAAAATGAAATCAGTAAAATTTTTGTCTGTCTGTCCGTCTGTCTGTCTGTCTGTCTGTCTGTCTGTCTGTCGGTTTGTATGTTCCTTATGGAAACAAAAACTACTCGACGGATTTTAACGAAACTTGGTAGAATTATTCTTCATACTCCTGGTCAGGTTATAGTGTACTGTTTAGCAGGGTAATGAAGGGGAATTTTGGGAAATTTTGGGAAAACGGGGAAAAATTACTCCATTTTTTAAGCTTCCGTCGCGTGTGCTGCCTTTATGGTTATAGTTACATAGAAATCATGTATGACGGAAATATTCTACATAAAAGTGTCTAAAAAATATCCTTGAACAGCATATGTCTATCTTTTATGGTTGACTCACAATGACACGTGTAACTCCTGATAGCTTAGCAGTTCGGAGCATTCTGATTATATTTGTTTACTCTTACGTATATAGTTCTCTCATTCATATCTCATTTTAAAAAGTTTACATTATTACCTATTCAATAAAAAAAGAGTCATAGAAATCGGTATAGAAATACCAAACTTATACATGAAATAAGCCATCGCGTCCTGTCGTCGCACGTGTATACTGAATCATGCTATATGGATTATTTTTTTAGTAATGGTTGCTCGGGCAAAAGATAGCCGTGAGTATATGTATGATGTATATATATATATATATGTATATGCAAAATTTGTAACTCTGTTTGTTTGTTTGCATGGGACTATTTTCGGAGATACTGAACCTTTCATTAAAGCGCTTTCACAATCACAAAGCTTCACTATTCAGGAGTGCTATAAGTTGCGCAAAATTTCACAAAGGTTGAGCAGTGATTGACCCGTGCGAAGCTGGGCCGATCTACTAGTCTTTCAATATATCAGTTAGGTATATATTAAAATTATTTGAATTCTAGAT
The DNA here is from genome assembly GCA_963576735.1 of Bedellia somnulentella. Taxonomy (NCBI): domain Eukaryota; kingdom Metazoa; phylum Arthropoda; class Insecta; order Lepidoptera; family Bedelliidae; genus Bedellia; species Bedellia somnulentella. The sequence continues at coordinate 8,038,094 of OY755190.1, forward strand.
TAAAACAATGTGCCGACATCACATCCCTGTATCTATCCATGTATACCAACCACGTCGTATTACTCTGTTTATATTATGTTTACAATTCTGGTAAAATACCATCTGCGTGAATTACAGCTTTATGCTTCTGTGAAAATGTGCTACAAATGCAAAAAATAAAAAAATATCTACTTACAAAACGCGAATACTTATAATTAAGTACTTAGTACAAATAAAAAAGGCACAGTAATGAAATTACACATAAAAACTTTGTGTAAATATTGTTCATAAGTTTATGTAGCCTATTGTTTAATTGGAGAAACATTTACTACCGGTCTAAAGAATGTCTGGAAGAAAAGGGAAGATCTTCCGCCAATCGCCAGGTGGTTTGCCTGGGGACCGCGGTCCAACTGTATTAAGTTGAAACTTTACTATATAGTAAATGTTTTAGAAACTTCGATTGCGTGATGTAAGATTTGTATGGCGAGGCTCGATGACAAACGTGACATATATTGCTTGCTTCATGTGTTGCTGTGGCATGTGATTCTTCTTGCACTGTCAGCGTTTCTATGTAGTGCCCATCATTGTGTACTGACAGCGCGCCGCTGCATTACTCCCCCGCCGACAGGAAATTTTGACTCCATATCTTCGTGCCAGTGTTTGTGAGCTCAACGGCCATGTCTGGCGAAACATCAATGTCAACTCCAGCAGTCACGGTATTGGTGCCCCGTTGCGTATCTCATTGCTGCCGTGCTGCGAGTCGTGTCTCTTGACCCGTGGATTCGAAGCGCTTTGTCTGCAGTCTTTTGATATCATTTTGCTGCTCGTACTTGTCTGGCCAATCCAAATGACTCCTTGTGCTTAGGAGGACGCCATCGTGCTCTGTAGTCGTAGGTCACCAATGTGGAGGAATATGTGGACTGGGGACCGCGGTCCAACTGGTTTTAGAGATTTCGATTGCGCGATATACGATTTGTATGGCGAGGCTCGATGACGAGTGTGACGTATATTGCTTGCTTACGTGTTGCTGTGGTATGTGATTCTTCATTCACTGTCAGTGTTTCTATGAGGTGCGCGTCATTGTGTACAGACAGCGCGCCACTGCAAATGTATGCTAGTTGAAAATTACTATTACAAACCAATATTACGTTACACTTAAAAGAATTAAAAATAGAACTCAAGCTCAAACTTTTATGCCCTATATCCCTGCAGAGATATTCTGAATATCACGTGACATTGTAACCTGGTATCCAGAGTATCCACGTTTTTCTTGGACAATGTACTCACGTGAAAGGGGCAGGCCTATCGCCGTTTTTGTACGAATACACTGTCACACGACAAAGTAAAACTTAGCCATGTGTGTTTCCTCACGATATTTTCCCTCACTGTTAACGACCATGATAAATTACCACACATATAACTTTAGAAAAGAGAAATTGCTGTAGGCTCTACCCCATGTTTGAACCCTCATTGTCTGCACGATAAGCGATGATCTACCCACTGACCTATAAAGATTAAAAATACAAGCAAACTATATTAACTCACTGTGAAATAGTTTAATTTCTCAGGTCAAGATCAGTATTGGATTTAGTCAATTACGTATTGCGTGATCTTATAGAAATAGACTTCCTGTTACTGTCTGTACCTTCCAGTAAGTTTAAAGAAATGAAGACAAAACAACGTTTAAAATAAAACCCAACTGTCTATTAGTAATTGCGCCCAATAAACATAATCGACATCGTTTTCGCTTTCTGTTAACGATGTCTGCATAGCTAGTACGAGTGACGTTAGAACTAGATATCGCATGGTATAAAACAGCCATCTCTTATGCACTTACTTAGTATCGTTTACTGTCATCTCATTCTAACCGATATCGTGACGATAAAATAGGGCTCGTGATAGGCCCCCTGATCACTTCAAGACGGAGTCAGCTGCTGTTAATTTTGGTGACAGGTGTTACATTTCACTGATTTGTTTTAGTTGCCAAAATTGCCAGCCGCTTTGAAACTCATTACTATTCATTGTTTTATACATCTAAGTTATTATTTGGAGTTCTTCAAACTTATGAAAATGATGTTTTTTCAAATATAGATTTCTGTCAAGTTTATTTGATGAATGTTTTAATGTGATCGTTGGAAAACGTGGGCATAATACTGAAATTAAATAAACTTATGTTTAGACGACGTTTTACAATTATTTGACTAATATTTCATCGAAATTCAAATATAATGCTTGCGCCGTACCTACCGTGCCGCGTACCTAAATTATTTTATAACTAGAAGTGGGTAGTTGATCGGACTCGTTAATCCCGTCTCATTCTATCCTTTTCCTTTCCTTGCCTGCGCGTGAGATGTCATACGAGGAGGAGGGATGACCAGGAAGGGGAGAGACGATCGAGCGAGTAGTAGCTCTTAGATATCCGTATCGAAAACCGCTGTACACCGCATCATCTGAACCGCGCCCGCATGTTTCATATTGAAGTTTATGACTATTTGTTTATTTGAATAAGACTGTGTAGTGTGTGGAAGTGTAGCCGCTTAAGAGAAGAACAGCAGCGTTGTTGACGGAGCCGCCGCCATCGACCAAGCCAAGTCGTCCGTTACGAGAACGAGGTGAGTCTCACGTTGCTTCCTATTTCCTATACCTTCGCCATCCGCTGAGCCTTCAACAGCTCTGGTCCTTCGTAGCTATCCCGCCCGCGCAACCATATAAGTTAACTATTGTTACCGATCCGACCAATTTAAATAGTTTAAAACCATTGATACTGATGTATGTGCAACCAATTTTAATTTCTCCGTTCATAATAGTTTAGAGAAGAAGACTTTATTTATTTGTTTATTTATTAGTTCGGAATACTTACAGGTAAATAATACAACAAGTGTTTACAAATTCAGTTATCGACTAAGCCAATAACAAGTATTCGCAAATAATATAATATTAATTCAATAAAATGTTAATCCGGGGGCACGACAGTGCCAAGTCCAGCGCTAAACATACGCTGCCGTACCATGCTTTACTGAAACAATTTCGCTGCAATTTCAGGCCCCTATTTGAAAACTTTTGAATGAGACATGAACGCATAAATTTTCGTCATCTATTAAACTATAATAATGTACTTAAATTCTAAAATTTCAAGTCTGTTGGTCTTTAAGTTCTGAAGTCAAGCGGAAGCAAAATTTCGTATGTACGACTGGCCAAGTACTTGTGTCTTGCATCCACTAACATATAAAGAATGTTCAACGGCTTTCATATAACATAAACTATAAAAATAAAGAAACCATACTAAGGAACCTTAAATTTGGCATGGCTAAGTCTAGATTTCATCTGTTTTTTGAGATAAACTTCATTCATATATTTATACTCACGGCCATAAATCCCAAAAAGGGGTAGCTAGAGCTAGAAACTCCTCAGCCATATTTGCAAGTTGATATGGTACAAGGTGGTATAAAATAGTATCGTTGATGATTGGGTCTCCAACCACATTGCCCAAACCCACTTAAAATAGCCCCATACCCTTAGTCGCCTCTTACTACACCCGTGGTATAAAGGGTAGTGACATTCTAAACCGGCACCGCTTTTTTGAACATGTACTTAAAAATAACAATAAATAATACGATACATAGACGAATAAACTAATTTAATAATAAAAACCTACAAATTTCAATAAAATGATTTTCCAGTTCAATTTCAATATTAATTTGTGTATTGCAAAGAAGCCAGATGTTTAGTTTCTTATTGAAAATTTCAAATAACAAAGATGAAAAGAGAAAATTGTTCTCAGAGTAAGTTGTTGTATTACGCGGCCCACTGATTGCGAAAACTGTTTTCTTTTAACGTGAAAATAAGATTTTTGTTTCTTTGACAATTATTTATAATATTAAAAGTCTGCTTGAGAGAATATTTAATGTATTTTTTCTTTAAGATCAGCCTTATCAAGAATGTTATCCCAAAACTCTAAACTGTAGTTAAAAATAGAATAAACCCATTTGGTTCCGAGGATGTGTCTAACGACTAAGCGACATGATAGTCCAGTGGGTAGAACAACCGCCCGAAAACAGAAGGGCGTGAGTTCCAATCCTGGATCGGGCCTACACCAATTTGTCTTTTCTAAAGTCATATGTGTGGTTAATTTATCATGGTTGTTAACGGTGAGGGAAAACATCGTGAGGAAACCCACATGGCTGAGTTGTACTTAGTCATGTGACAGTGTATTCGTACAAAACGGCGATAGGCCTGCCCCCTATCACGTGAGTACACTGTCTAAGCAAAACGTGGGTAACCTTCTCTGGACTCTAGATGGCGCTGCCATATGAGTTCAGAAGTATTGGTAACTCTGCCAACCCCTTCGGGGATAAACGGCGTGAACGTTTATGTTATGTTATGTTATGATGTGTCTAAATGATTCGGGAGTTTTAAAGTGATCAGTGAACTATGTAGTTAGAGATACATCAGTTTGAATTACCCCAAAGGGGTTGGCAGAGGTACTAATACTTCTAAAAATCACGTGACATAGTCACCTGGTGTTGAGGATACCCACGTTTCGTTTGAACAGTGGACTCACGTCACTCAGGCCTATCGCCGTTTTGTACGAATAAACTGATACATGACAAATTCAAACTTGCATTTCATCACGATGTTTTCCCTCACCGTCAAAGCTAAGGAATCATAAAATTCCCAAGCCGCTTTTGGAAGTTCAGTGGGCAAAAGAAGCTAAAATAAAGTTAATTTGTGATGGGTTTCCAACCGCAGCGCCCAAAAATCCATTAATAAGACCCTTAGTCCACCTTAGGGAAGAAACGGGGTAGTGCTATTCTAAACGAAGCGGACGGAGCGAAAAATTGGTTGATTTACAATATCTTTTCTACCATCTTTAATAAGGTTTGACCCATAAATATGGTTAAGTAAGAATCTCGATTATAATATTACACTCCATGGTCAAAGGGTTCACAATCAAGAGTGTTTGGGCTCGAATCCCAGGTTTAGAGTTACCCAGTTAGGTTTTATTGAACAATAAATAGTTTGGTAGAATATTACAGGTCCGAAACATCTTATTATAAGAAAATTTAAATGATTTCAATCTTCAGAGTGCACGTAAAGCCGTCAGTCCCGGCAACTGTCGCGGTAGTAGTACCAAACTGTATGTGCCAGCAACCTTGGCTTCGGTGGAAATGTACATGAGCTGTGATGCAGTGTTAACTGTTTATTATAACGACATGATAGTCCAATGGGTAGAACCCCCGCCCGTAAACAGACAGGCGTGAGTTCAAATCCCGGGTCGGGCCTACACCAATTTGTCTTTTCTAAAGTCATATGTGTAGTTAATTTATCATGGTTGTTAACGGTGAGGGAAAACATCGTGCGGAAACCCACACGGCTAAGTTGTACTTAGCTATTTAACAGTGTATTCGTACAAAACGGCGATAGGCCTGCCCCCTATCAAGTGAGTTCACTGCCTAAGCAAAACGTGGGTACCTACTTTGGACACTAAGTGGCGCTCTCACGTGATGATCAGAAGTATTGGTAAAACGGTGTGAACGTTTATGTCTTATGTATTTTATATGTTATGATGCATTTAATAGTCAAAAAATGTGTATCACTAGTATCTTTTTCATCAGTTCATACATTTTACAAACATAAATTTAATAGCTTTAAACGAAAAAAACGCGGTATTTTATATCATTGTTAGACTATTTGGTTTCTAACCCTGAACGTTTGAATCCTGAGCAAAAAATGATAATTTACAAGTATTTTAGTATCGTCCATATACCATAAGTACTTTATTAGTTCTGCACAATCAGCCATAGGCAAGTTAATTGAGCCTAATTAGTAAATAATTAGACAACCATTTGATTGATGCAACTATGTAACTGTTATTATGTATCAATTGTTCATAGATATACTCGTCTGCTGTGTAGTTTCGGGTTAGAATAGCACTACCCCATTTCTTCCGGTGGATGTACGTAAGAGGCGACTAACGGTATTGGGGCTTTTAAGATATTTTTGGGCGATGCGGTTGGAGACCCATCACCAACAACCTTTATTTTGCCGCCTTTTCCCCATTCAACTTTCCCAAAAGTTCCTGAGGAATGTCCTTATGAAAGGAAATAGTCCTTAGCTCTGGCTACCTCTTCTAGGTATTTATAGCCGTGAGTAAATGTGTGTATGTATGAATACGAGAGGCATGCCAATAGAAGTTAGATACTCTTTTTTCATTTAATTGAGACTGGCAAACTATACACCATCTTATAGGCTGGTTTTTTTATTGATACATTTGAATATAGAACACACTTCTTTTATTTATTTTTTATTTGAGTTAGCATCATTTTTCCGTGAATCTGGCTGGAATTCACTTGCAACAATGGAGCTCAGTCGACGTGATTTTCGCGCTATGATTTATTATGGCCCTCAAGAATATTTTGAACTTTTGGCTTCTACTTTTGGTGAGTCTGCTTGTTCCCGAGCTACAGTATTCAATTGGTTCGCTGAATTTAAAAGAGGACGAGGATGTCTCGAAGGTGAAGCGAAGACAGGACGGCCGCCAACCGCGGTCACGCAAGAAAACGTTTGTGCAGTCGAAAAACTTATTTGCGAAAACCGACGAATTACATATGTAGAGCTAGAGCGAAAACTAGAAATTGGATCAGCAGCAATGCAAACTATAATTCACGAACACCTTTCTCTCCGTAAACGTTGTACGAGATGGGTGCCGCACAAACTTACCGATGAGCAGAAAGACCGTCGGGTGGATTAATGCCTATTTATGATAGATAAATTCAACGGAGGCAAGAAAAAAACGTACATGATTTACTGACTAGTGATGAAACATGGCTATATAACTATGATCCCGAATCAAAGCGACAGTCGACTGTATGGTGCTTTGAAGACGAGTCAACTCCAACGAAATGTCGCCGTGCACGAAGCACACAGACACAAATGGTCGCCTTGTTTTTCTGCAAAACGGGTCATATTGCTACTGTTGTGCTAGAGAATGAAAGAACGGTGAACTCCAAATGGTATGTGACAGTTTGTGCTCCAACAGTAATATCAGCTTGGTGTGACAAGCGACCGAAGTCAGGAATCCGGCACCTTCTCTGGCACCACGACAATGCGGCGCCGTACACGTCTGCCAGAACACTAGACTTTTTCAACTCGAAAAATATGTCAATTCTCCCTCACCCGCCATATTCCCCTGACCTAGCGCCTTGTGATTTTTACTTGTTTCCAAAAATCAAAGAAAAACTAAAGGGGAAGAGGTTTGAAAGCAAAGAAGATGCGCTGGTTGCCTATAATTTCGAGATTTCTGAGGTATCTTAAGAAGAGTGGTCACAGGTATTTTCCAATTGGTTCAGACGTATGGAAAAGTGTATACGTGAGGTGAATATTTTGAAAAGATCGATACTTGTAATGAAGAATAAATTTTATAATTTTTGACTATCTAGTTTCTTTTGGCATGCCCCTCGTACTCGTATTTTTACAGACTAAGTAATTTTTGAACATATTTTCTTATGTTTTTGACTAAAAAAACACTACCCATTCTCTTTTTGTTAATGTCATACAAAGGAAGGAGCTTTACTTTGGGATCTAACTTTACATGAACTTATGTAACTAGGTGAGTAATAAAGCTTCACATGCCAAAATTAGAAGCGAAGCTCAACAAAATTAAAGACATAGCAGACTTTTTAAAATAGTTTCTTACAGACTTACATGGGAAACTTTAAAGCGTGATCATTCCTAAATTGCAAACATTTACCCGAAAAATCTCTCCGTCACAACCTGGTCGTTGATGCCTTTGGACATCAAACAAAATTTTGTTGAGGTTGCATATAACTTTTAGCAGGAGTTAGGTTACATGCGATATGCAAAAGTCGGGGATAAATGGAGCTTCACTCCTATAACATATAATCCTATCACACGACAAATTTTCTGTGTGTACTAAAACGTTATAGTGCAGAATATGCGAAAGTGTTTATTATTTAGTTAAACACACAGTTGTGGTAAAGTGGTTTTTGTAAATAGTATATCAAGTTCTCTAAAATCTGCAATTTGGCAATTTGATGAATATACTACAAGCTTAGGGGTTAGTGTGCCCATTTACTTATTTGTACAGTGTAAACACTTTAACACAGTTTAACAAGAAATTACACGGATTTTTTATATGCCTAGCGATCCAGTTAATTTTGAGAGTAAATTGATTTCAACGTTTAGTAAGTTACATAGTTTAACGGTAAAATTATATGGATAAGTGATTATGCTATTATTAAAGACATTAAAATAAATCGTATAGTGAAATAGTCCCACACTGCGTTGCCCAGTACATGGCCTCCACTCCATAACCTTCGAGCTCCAACTGTATCAGTTCTGTGTTTAATGTGGCCTGCCCAATGCTACCTATTACACTTTTTAATTGTCGCAGTTTATTGACATAACAGCACACATGCCTTAATGAAACACATTTTCGATTCGCGGAAACTTAAAAACGATGCTATTGGTTTGTGTTCCGTACTGGAACAAATTAGTTTATAATTTTCTTTATTAGGTGTGCACAAGACAACAAAACATATTTTACATACTTTTTAATTCACGTTAGAAATAGATTTATTTCATGTGGCTTATTTTCTCTAACACTACCTCGTTGATGCGGGAAACTGGCAACATTGACGTCTGACGTCTTTCAACTACATCCGTTTCCGCAAGTTAGTCTCTCTTTCTCAACACGCCGATGTGAGTGCACACGTTCGTATAAAAGTTACCAAATAAATTCCGAATCAAGTCTATTTCCCGAACAAAGTGAAAAAGGACTGAACCACATTTATCTATGGACCTATGGTGAAAAGTGTAAGCCTGCGCTGTGATTCATCAATAAACTCTCGAGAGTTCGAACGCCACCCCTGCCAGCCACGTGCCTGGTAAGTGTTTAAAGTTTAAATAAGTCACTCGCGGCTACATAAATTATTTTGATCCTATCGAACCGGATCCGATTTCATCTTTTGTTTTGTTGTCTTGTGTTGTGCAGTACTACGTACTCAGTAATTTCAAATTCATTTCAATCGTTTGAGTCGCCATCTTTGTTACGCAAAATGGCCGAGAACGATCATGTTTGTGAACAAGACATATTCGAAAGGGACTTGATTCTCGAAGAACTTAGGCGTACATTACAGTTTGCAACTACCGATGAGCAGCAATTTCGTTCGCGAACTATAGACATTTCAGCTCATCAGAGAAAGTTTACGAAAGTCCAGTGTAAAATAGAAAAAATATTGTTTAAACATAAGTGCTTTGATAAAGATGAACAAATAACTATTCGGAATGAATTTAACGATTTGTATTATGGCATCTTAGCTCATCTTAACGACCTTAAGCAAAAGGAGGAACGTGTCCGTCGCTCAAGTCGTATTTTTCTTTCATCGTCTGAGGCTCCTCAGCAGTGTCATCACAGTAAAACTTTGCCTACTTTACCATTGCCCTCGTTTAGTGGCGATCCTACGGATTGGCCATCATACATTGATTTATTTAAGTCGTTAGTGCATAGCAACAGTGCCTACACGGATGCCGAGAAGCTTAGGTACTTAATACTTACTGTAAAGAACGAACCTTTTAATCTTATAAAATCCTTGCCGATTTCCGAAGATAATTACGCCATCGCTTTAGAAATATTAATTTCTCGTTATGAAAATAAGCGAGTCATCGCGTCAAAACATCTCGATCGAATTCTCGACATCGAAAATTGCAGTGATAAATCGGTTCATAGCCTGCGTCGGCTACTTAACGTCTACCAAGAAAATATTAAGGCACTTGAAGCTATGCAGTTTCCCGTGGGCCAATGGAATTTCATACTTTTAAACATTTTACTACGTAAAATTCCAGTTGGTACTAGGAAGTGTTTTGAAAGATCGCTAGTGAAACCATCTTCTATTCCCGATGTAAACACATTGATCACATTTCTTGAAAAAGAAATTTCCGCTGACGAAATCATAAACATTTCCGTTGGTGGGCAGTCCATTTCACAACAAAATACAAAAGTGGGTAGTTCGCTATCAAGCCGCACTATCACGCAGCAGCGATCATTCAATGCATTAGCTGCAAACAATGTCGGCCTTCCTACTCGTCAAACAGACGAAAATCAACGTAGTTACAACGTAATTAAGAAGCAAACTTGTATATGCTGTGAAGCTCAACATTCGTTGACAAAATGTTCGAAGTTTTTAAATCTTACACCTCACGCGAGGTACAATTTAATTCAAAATAAAAGTATTTGTTATAATTGTTTAAATGTAGGTCACAATGTTATCAATTGCAAATCGAGTTATGTGTGTCGCTCGTGTCACAAAAGGCATCACAGTTTAATTCATTTGTCTAATCAAGCCTCGCCGGTAGTCAGTGACTCCGCTGTTATCACCCTCCCCCCTGCCAAGGTAGACCCAGTGCCGCCAACTCAGTCCGAGTCGAATTCTATTCATAATAATTGCGCTTCGAATTCCAATGCTCCTTCTATGCGAACTAGCACGGTGCTACTCTCGACCGCGCTCATCGATGTATGTGTTGGCTCTTCTATACTATCGACCGTTAGGTGTGTTGTGGACTCGGGAAGCCAGGCTTCCTTTATAACTGAGTCGTGCGCGCAAAGGTTAGGTTTAAATCGTAAGAAAATAAACATTCCAGTATATGGTATTGGTGATAGCGAACCAGTTAAACCAAAGGGTGTAATTTCGTGTTTAGTCAAACCCAAGGGTAAACAAAACCCTATAATTCAAGTAGAAGCTTTAATTCTACCAAAGTTGATGTCTCACATGCCGAGCGTACCACTTCCCCAGAAAGGGTGGACACATTTAACCAATTTGACCTTAGCTGACCCCGATTTTCGTACTCCACAACCCGTGGAAATGTTGTTAGGAGCGGATATACTATCCCATGTGTTATTAGGTAATATCGTTTCCGGTTTGCCTGGTTCTCCGATCGCTGTAAACAGTGTATTCGGTTATTTATTATTGGGTAAATTAAACTTAGATCCCGTGGTTTCGACTCCACCCCATGTGTGTTTTAGCTCATTCGACAATGACAATTTGCAAAGGTTCTGGGAGCTGGAGTCCCTTCCTGAGAAACGGAGTTACACTCCTGATGAAGAGTTATGTGAATCCCTTTTTCAAAGGACGCATACTCGCGATGGTATTACCGGCCGCTACGTCGTTTCTCTTCCGTTTAAACCCGATGCTCCGCCCCTCGGCGAGTCGCGGCAGACAGCCCTCGCGAGGCTTCATAAGCTCGAGTATAGGCTCGAACGTAATCCAACCCTCAAACGTGACTACCACGCGTGTATCCAAGAATATTTAGATTTAAACCACATGGAGCCCGTGACTAGTGATGCCGCCCTGGGCGCCCACTATTATATTCCGCACCACTGCGTGGTTAAAGAGTCCAGTGAGACCACACGTACCCGCGTAGTATTTGATGCAGGGTGTAAATCATCCAACGGAGTATCCCTGAATCAAGTGCTACTCACTGGACCCAAGCTTCATCCCGACATTGTGGATATCCTTCTTAAGTTTCGTATTCATCTCATAGGTTTCACATCAGATTGTAAACAAATGTATAGAAATATAGGTATGTGTAAAGATCATCTGGATTACCAACGTATCCTCTGGCGGAGTTCACCTGCGGAACCTGTGCAGGATTTTCGTCTTCGTACAGTCACCTTCGGAGTTAGCTCGTCCCCGTTCCTCGCTCTGCGTACTATTCAACAGTTAGCTCATGATGAAAGTCACCGGTTCCCGTTGGCTGCACCTGTACTCTTGGAATCTATATTTGTAGATGACGTGGTCGCGGGGGCCAATTCCGAGTCCGATGCCCTAGCGTTACAGCATGAGCTTATTGGTATTTGCTCCTCGGCTGGGTTTGAATTAAGAAAGTGGCACAGCAACTCGCCGGCGATACTTGCCGCGGTTGAGTCGTCATCTCCTCATGGTGGGCGGCAGGAAACCGTCTCCGTTGCACACGTAGAGAAGGATACACACACTAAAGTCCTAGGGTTACATTGGGATCCGCGAACTGATTGTTTTAAGTTTAATGTTCAGGTCAATTCTGAAAAATACATTAAACGGGCAATCCTTTCTGAAATAGCTAGGATTTACGATCCGCTAGGATTTTTGTCCCCTCTGACCTTATACGTGAAACATTTAATTCAATTGCTATGGGTAGCTAATATTGGTTGGGACGAAACCCCACCTATTGATATTATTAATTCATGGAGACTTTTTATTCAAGAGCTACCGATAATAAAATGTATTTCTTTTCCGCGTCACATTTTAGATAATACTTGTACCATACAGGTGCATGGATTTGCTGACGCGAGTGAAACCGCGTATGCCGGTTGTGTTTATCTTCGCTTAACAAGTAGTGACGGAGAAATTCGTACTTACCTCGTTATAGCTAAAACTCGTGTGGCCCCTTTACGGGTTCGTCTAACAATACCCCGCCTCGAATTAATGGCTGCCTTATTATTATCAAAATTAATAGACAAAGTTCTTTCAATCTACGGCAGTCGGGTCGATATGGATAACGTGTATGCATGGTCTGATGCGTCGATCGTGCTAGCTTGGTTACACCAACCACCTCATACTTGGAAGACCTTCGTCTCCAACCGCACCAGTGATATCTTGTCTGTTGTGCCCGCATCTCGTTGGCGCCATGTCCGTTCTGCTGACAACCCCGCGGACGTGGCCTCGCGCGGTGCACTGCCCCACACGCTACGCGCACACCCCCTGTGGTATCACGGCCCAGCTTGGTTACAACGACCTTCTCATGCATGGCCGTCTTTCAATGAACAATTTGATACCAATGAAGAGAAGCGTATGGTTTCATCAAACGCGTCTACGACGATTAATACAGATATTGAGATTATACAGCGTTATTCTTCGCTAGGTAAATTAGTACGAATCACCGCTTGGATAATTCGTTTCTACAAAAAATGCAAACATTTAACTAACCACCACTCAGATTATATAACGGTTCCAGAATATAATGAATCCTTGAAAAAACTCGTTCTTTTAGTGCAACAATCGGTTTTTACCGAAGATATAAATAAGATTTCAAAAGGGAATTTGCCTTCTCAATCATTAAGGCGTATTACACCATTTCTTCATAGTGACGGTTTGTTACGAGTCGGTGGTAGGATTCATAAGTCACTCTTATCTTATGATAGTAAACATCAAATGATTTTACCGAAGAAACATACATTAACTAACCTAATCATAGATGATGCTCATGTGTGTTATCTACATGACCGAGGCCCTCCTATTAATGAAGGCACTGTTGTTATTGTACGCGACGACCACCTGCCGCCGTTGCAGTGGAAGCTGGCTCGCGTGCACGCGCTCCATCCCGGGACTGACAACGTCACCCGTGTGGTTACGCTCAAAATGAACAACAAATTTTTTAAGCGGCCAGTGGTTAAACTGTGTCCGCTACCTATTGAATAGAGTACTTTATACATATTTCAATCATAGTCATAGGTTAGGTTATATTTTCTTTATTTTGTTAAAAGTAACATACTTTTAAGGTGAGCGGGTTTATGTTCCGTACTGGAACAAATTAGTTTATAATTTTCTTTATTAGGTGTGCACAAGACAACAAAACATATTTTACATACTTTTTAATTCACGTTAGAAATAGATTTATTTCATGTGGCTTATTTTCTCTAACACTACCTCGTTGATGCGGGAAACTGGCAACATTGACGTCTGACGTCTTTCAACTACATCCGTTTCCGCAAGTTAGTCTCTCTTTCTCAACACGCCGATGTGAGTGCACACGTTCGTATAAAAGTTACCAAATAAATTCCGAATCAAGTCTATTTCCCGAACAAAGTGAAAAAGGACTGAACCACATTTATCTATGGACCTATGGTGAAAAGTGTAAGCCTGCGCTGTGATTCATCAATAAACTCTCGAGAGTTCGAACGCCACCCCTGCCAGCCACGTGCCTGGTAAGTGTTTAAAGTTTAAATAAGTCACTCGCGGCTACAGTTTGTTTTGCGATCTTACGAAGGCATTTGATTGCGCAGATCATGAAATCCTTTTTATTAAATTAGAACATTATGGCATACAAGGTGACGAACTTACATTAATAAAGTCTTACTTTTCGGATCAGATACAGAAAGTTCCATAGTTAAGATAGTTACATGTTCCATAGTCAGATACAGAAAGTGCAAATCAATAATACAATATCACCTGGAACTCATGTAAAAATGGGTGTTCCGCAGGGTTCTATTTTGGGCCCATTTTTATTTTTGGTTTATATTAATGATTTGCCGTTCATGGTCGAGAAAATGTCCGAGATAGGTAGTGTTATTTGCTGATGATACTTCCTTAGTATTTGACGTTAAAAGAAATAATGAGAATATTGACGAGTTGAATAACACGGTTTCACAGATTTAAACATGGTTTGCATCAAAAAAACTAAATGCATTAAATTTGTATTAACCAATGTAAAGAGCGTTGATAAAGAAATAATTTTAAATAATGAAAATATAGTATATTCGGATTACACAGTTTTCTTAGGGATAACTCAAGACTCCAAGCTCCAATGGGGACCCCACATTAGCTCATTAGCTGGCAGGCTAAGTAGTGTTGCATATGCCGTTCGGAAAATAAGACATTTGACAGATGTACAGACAGTTCGATTAGTTTATTACAGCTATTTTCATAGTGTTATGTATTACGGTATTTTACTCTGGGGCAGAGCAGCTGATGTTGGTTCCATATTTATTCTCCAAAAGAGAGCAATAAGAACTATTTATAATTTGAGATCACGAGATTCCCTGCGAGAATTGTTTAAAACCATAAATATAATGACGCTGCCATGTCAATATATTTATGAAAATATTATGTATGTATGAAAAAATCAGGCGTCTTTTCTAAAAAATAGTGACAGACATATTCGAAATCTGAGAGACAACAATAAAAATTCAATACCTAAATACAGATTGTCAAAAGTAAATACATCTTTCATGGGGTTAGGCGTAAAGATGTATAATAAAATACCTGAGGACGTTTTAAATTTATCAGAAACAAAATTCAAAGCAGTAGTTAAAAGAAATCTTAGTTCGAAAGCCTATTACAAAGTTAATGATTAGGTACATTAATGATGAAGCGGTTTGGTGTCATCAGGGCTCTGTGCAGGATATTTCCGGGCTAACACCAAAATTGTAATGGACGTAAAAAAAGATGTGTGTTGACGAGTTTCTTACGGGTTCTTCTCTCAACAAAACACCTTCCGAATCCGAAGTAAACTTAGTATTAAGCTGAAATTTGACGTTCAAAAAACAAAGATTTATCTTTTTACTTTGAAATAAATGATTATTTTATTTTTATTTTATTTTATTGTTTTTATTAACGTACTGATCTCGCCATTCAAAGGTTGTCTGGAATAGATTGCTTTAAGCAATAATAGAATAGAATAGAATAACTCTTTATTGTACATCAAACACAAATTTACAAAAGAAATTATCATACAGTTTACAGTGAGGTACAATCGGCGGTCTTATCGCTAAAAGCGATCTCTTCCAGACAACCTTTGCGTAATACCGCAAATTGTGCTTCTGTTTGATAAATAATATGTATAAAATGTCGTAATCTGTGATGTACACTAAAGAGTTTTCTATGCTATTCTATTTTAATATATTTTTTAAATCAAAAACGTGAGATGTTTGCCAGACGTTTCGGGACACCTACTAGTGCCGTGATCATGCAATGTCATAACCTAATTGAAATTGCTACCTTGTTAATAATGTGAGGTATTTTGTTTTATAATAGTGATATTATATTGTAGTTTATATTTTATGTTTGTATTGGAGTACCTATATATCTATGGAATGCACATTATCGTTAACATCTGTTCAAAGCCTATAGGTAGTTAAGATTTAAGTTCAAACCGTTTCTGCCAATGTACTTTATTTAAATAGGGTCAAAATCGAAACATAGGTGTTTCGGAACGCCCGCACTCATTTTTATTGATCATAAAACACAACGGTAACCGATACCCAAACAGTTTAATGAAAATAACAAACATAAAATAGCTTTAAAGCAGAGCCTCTACCGTGTATTTCTGCGATTTTATTACAATTTTACTGTACACGTACGGTAACCGTTTTACAACTGTAGGATACTGTTAGAGAAAATATATAAATATTGATTTGTAATATAAGTGCATAAAGCGCCTCGGATTCTAATGAAGGGTAACTATTTCATACAAAGAGTTTTTTGGTTATAACAAAATAATGAAAACTATTTAATACACAGTAAAATAATGTTATTTTGTTGTTATAAAGGTAATTTAAGTTATAAATTCAGCCTATACATAATTATTATACGCTGAATTTTCATCCATGACCTTTCACAATACTAAATCTGATCCATTCTATCACAATATAATATATTTTTATGGTATTAGTATACTTACAAGATATCTTAAAAGTGCAATAACGAAGGCACTGAAATTAATTCAGAATGAGTGACTGATTCAACATATAAAATACTTAACTAACCACTTTCCAAATGTTTGGTATACCAAGCAACACGATTTTTAGTAGAATAAATTCCGGCTTAAACAAGAAAATTAACAAGGGTCTAACTAGTACAAGAATGGAATTAGGCTCTTCAGAGAATAGGGTTAAAATATGCGACCCTCACATAATTACAAGTTAAACCTTTAAAGTTATTTTCTATAATAGCACACTTAAAGCAGATTGCCTCTAAGTAAACTAACACAGTTACTAAGTACATCAATGAGTACATTGTTTAGAAAACAGAATGTGATAAGTTTATTTTAGTCACTGTGCACCATGTTCATTTTGTGACCACAATTGTATTGAATTGTGACGAAGAAGATATTGACGTCAAAGTGTATGATGAAATAAATATGGGAAAAGTTCTTTACAACTTAATATAAAATCTGATTTATTAGAAAAACTTTTTTACTAAAAACTATTTTTTTATTGTACGCGCACCAGAATAAATTGAGAATTGATATTTCATGTCTATATTTACATGCATATACATAAGCTCACGCCATTAGCTTCCATATGGAAAGGCAGGAAACAATATTTTTATACATTCTCTTTATTTTTATGCATTTTTCACTCTTTCTTTTTTACAACTCAATAATATTATATTTCATTCTACCCATATCAGTGATCAATAAATATGTAAAATTATACCACAATTTAAACTATCAAAAGCCGTATCCTCAGCAACATTTTTCATGTCGCCTTCCGGGGTAGTACTAGGAAACCAGCAGACCGGAGCAAGTTCTGCCGGAACTACTACCATCACAGTTTTAACGGGTTTTTGATACGGGCTTCAGTTTGTGTCCAATATTAAAACAGTTTGCTAAACCCTAACAAAACAAATTTCGTTCGAAGTTTGCTTAATCGTGACTGGACGGGGTGACGAAAGGGTTTTAAAGTGTTTGTGTTTGAATTCCATTTGAATTTGTTATCGTTAAAGGACACTACAGTAAATATGTACAATGAGCACTGTTTTAAATATGAAATGACGGAAGAAAAATAATAAATAGTGTATAGAAGTGTTCTCCAGATTTTTTTATTATTGCTATCTAAATTTAAACCATACTTATCTTACTGAAATCTCATAACGAAATTTCAAAAGCGGACATCATTGCTACACCATTAACAAAAAGGAAAATACTGGGCTGTGCCAAGTTCAATTCAGTCATATATACAAATAGTCATATTAAAAGTAATATTAACTGATATTGGGAGCAGAATCTTATTAACATCATGCAACTTCGTATCGTTGATTTGTTATATATTAGATTTCTAAATAACTGACCTGGATATTGCCTATTTGGATCGTTGTGCTGATCAAAAAATATAAATAGTACTTTAGTAAATGGATATTTATAGACATTAAATTCACATTGTTTTAATTTGAATGTTTTTGTTCATAAAAACCTCATGTGGGGATTAATACTAATAAATCGATTCGATTTGGGTTCGATTCCCGCCTGTGTCGAAATTTTTATTTCCTTTATTTATCCTATTTTTCAGATTGTTTTGTTTGAACCACAACTATTATTTCACATCAAATCCAAAAAAAATATATAACATATTAATCGATACTTAGTTCAAGGACATATAATATGGAGTAAATGCAATTTCTCAAGCGTCTAACTAACAACTAAGCGTCTTGCATATATAATCACCTATTAATCCTCAAACCGTTCTCTATCGTAGAACCAAAAAGCGACCTGCTGATTGCAACCCAAATCCACATAAAATAAAGGAAGGTTTATGAAAATTTGGTTCGCCATCCTAAAAACCGTCTACTCATTATTATAAACACAGTTTACGCTAGTCAGCGCTTAAATTAAGTATGTGAGCTTGTTTTAGCGTTCAGCGAATGCCGAATAAATTATCTCATGCATTTGAAAATTGCTTTTCTACGTGTGGGGTTAAAGTTGAAAATCATTCAAAGGAGTATTTTGGCAAATATATTAAGTGTTCGTAATGAAGCACAATTGTAGAATACTAATTTAAGCTGTGTTTTCTTAGAAACGATATGTTATAATTATGATATGATGTAAGATTAATTAATGATCGTTAGCTTCTTTGAGGAAAATGTTCGGTTTCATTCGGTAGGGCTAACGCTTCTATATGCAAACCACTTTTTGTTTTAGACAAAGAAATATTAAGTAAACTATCACTTTTATAAAACCGATAGTTTTTAATTTAGTTTGGCTAGTTACAAACGATACTGTCACTAAGTAAAAGTTACCCTATTGCAGCGAATAGAGATCACAAGAAAAATAACGACTTGTTCTTGAGAAATACAATTGCAACTCTCTATTACAATCATTATTAAAAAGACTCTTGCACGAGACTCAAAAAGATATAATTATTACGGGTTTATTCAACTCCTTTAATACCCATATATTCCACATATTGGTTCGTGAATAAAAGGCACTTTAAGTCTGATATCTAGTCGAACTCAACTTGGAGATATTTTCAACTTTCTATTGAAAATTTGATATCAATCGAATAGTTGTAGTATTAGACTGTGCGACAATGGGTCTTCACAAGAACTAGTTTCTAGCATTGCCAATACTCCTATTCAAATTTGAGTTCCAAATTAATTTTGGAAGAGCTCAATTTCATCTGTAATTATGGATTGATTAGTTTGCTCAGATCGTTTTTAGTTGAGTCAACCTCTTCAGAAATCATTGGTTAACAATATTTGTAAATTATTAATACGCTACTGTTCTAGTATTCATGTATTAGATGCGCCTTGTAGCTTGATGTAAGTATTCAATTGGATATCATAGAACCAATCACCCACACAGTATACCTATGCATGATTAAAAATCTTAAAACATAACTTAATTTCAGCTGAAATTCGATAAAATCTGTTTTGCTAATAATATAGTATTGTATAACATAATACTATGATAAGACCGGAGACACCTACCAAAGGAGTCATAAGAACTTACCTACTCACATACACTTGCGGCCTTGAATCTCAAAAAAGAGGTAGCTAGAGTTTCAGGGTTTGAAACTTTTCAGGAAATATTGAAAGTTTAATGTGAAAGAAAGTGCCAAAATATAAGAAAGTTGGTGTATCGTATAGCCGAATCACCAAAAAGTCACTTTTAATGCCCTAAAACTTTCAGTCATCTTTTACAAAATCCGTGGAAAGAAATGAGTTAGATCTATTCTATTTTAACAATTATCATGAATAGTACAACACAAGATTCGAAAGTTCAGGGCGTATATCCCTAAAGGCGTGGTAGAGGTACTAATACTTCTGAAAATCACTTTACATTATTGTAACCTGGCATATAGAGTACACGTGTTTTGTTCAGACATTGTACAAACATAATAGGGGAACAGCCTATCGCCATTTTGTTCGAATAGAATAGAATAGAATAAATCTTCATTGCACATCAAACACGAATTTACAAAAACAATAATATGATCAAACTGTTTACTGTGAGGTACAATTGCCGGTCTTATCACTAAAAACGATCTCTTCCAGACAACCTTTGGAAGGTGAGATCGCTTAATTAATTATTTGGGTAGATGCACAAAACAAGGTCAAAAAAATATTTTTTAACAAAAAGACAACCGACTTCATAGTTGGAAAAACAACCGAAAATAAACAATCTAGTACCAAAAAGAACGAAATAAGTTTTTTAATTGAATATATATAGGTAGGTTGAACTGACGCGTGTGGAATAAAGAATTAATCACAGTACTCATATTCAATTAAAAAACTTATTTCGTACTTTTTAGTACTAGATTTTTTATTTTCGGTTGTTTTTCCAACTATGAAGTCGGTTTTCTTTTTGTTAAAAATTATTTAATTTTACTAGTTTTAGAGATGGGTAGACCTGGCAAAGATGCCTTTCGGATGAGGAAGCGACGGTTACGTAATATTCTTCGTATTTCCGGTATTTCTATTATAGTACGATATTAAATAGGCTCAACCATATGTAACCTTTCATTGTTCTTAAAATCCTTCGAAAGGCGATGGTCTACAATTCTACATCTCAAGAAAGACTCAAACGTTCACGCAATACTCAACTCTAATATTCACGCCGTACTTGCCCGAAGAGGTTAGCAGAGGCACTAATACTTCTGAATATCACGCGTGACATTGTCACCTGTTGTTCAGAGTACCCACGATTTGCTTAGGCAGTGTTCTCACGTTATACAGGGCAGGCCTATCGGCGTTTTGATCAAATACACTGTCACATGATTGTGAGTTTCGACAGTCCCCTCGATTTCCTGGGATGCCATCATCAGATCCGGTCTCATGGTACTTTCTCGGTAACAATAACATAACAAAAGAAATGTTTAGTGAACCTTTACTTCTCTTCATAAAAGCTACGAAGAGGAGTATAAATCTATATAGAATGTGGAAAGAACTGTTTCCTAATTTTTCCTTCCATCATCAGCTCAGCAGCATAAAAATGTGATTTTCAAAAGCAAATGCCAATAAAAGTTCATAAAATATGTAAAACGCGGTACATTTGCCTATAAAATTTGAGGGTTCCCCTTGGTTTCTCCAGGATCCCATCATCAGATCCTGATATCCTCATCATGGTACCAATCCGGGAGTATCTTCTTTCGAATAAAAAAATAATAATCAAAATCGGTTCATAAATGGCGAAGTAATCGAGGAAACAAACATAAAAAAAAAATATACGGTCGAATTGAGAACACTCCTTTTTTTGAAGTCGGTTAAAAAACATAATAATCTATTAAGCTTACTTAAAACTAACTTATTTAATTTAAATAACATTATAAATATTAATCATCTATACTTATAATAAATCTGTAGAGAGGTCAATTCTGTACCTGAAATATATTTTCAAAATAACTATCAGGTGGTGATTAGGGATCGATACTGATGCCAAAAATGCAATCAGTAAAATTTTTGTCTGTCTGTCTGTCTGTCTGTCTGTCTGTCGGTTTGTATGTTCCTTATGGAAACAAATACTACTCGACGGATTTTAACGAAACCTGTTACAATTATTCTCCATACTCCTGTGCAGGTTTTTGTATACTTTCCAGCAGAGTAGTAAAGGGGAATTTTGGGAAAATTTTGGGAAAACGGGAGAAGTTACTCCATTTTTTAAGCTTCCGTCGCGTGTGCAGCCTTAATGGTTAAACTTACGTAGAAATCATGTATCACAGAAATATTTTTCATAAAATTATCTAAAAAAAAATCCTCAACAGTTTATGTCTATCTTTTACGGTTGACTCACAATAACACGTGTAATTCCTGATAGCTTAGCAGTTCGGAACATTCTGATTGTATTTGTTTACTCTTATGTTTGTAAACCTCTCACTCATCCCTAATTTAAATAAGGTAACATTATTACCTATTCAATAAAAAAAGAATCATAGAAATCGGTAGAGAAACACCGAAATTATACATAAAATAAGCCATCGCGCCCGTGACCAAAACCGATAGTTGCATCCTACAACACGTAATGATCTATTTTTTAGATTGTTATAAATACTTCATAGCGTTTTATTCCAAAATTTTCTATTAAACGGAAAAACTGAACCGTTCATTAAAGCGCATTCAAAATCACCAAACTACACTGTTTGGGGAGTGCTATAAATTTAATAAATTGAAAACATTGCGCTGAATTTCACAATGCTTGAGCAGTGACTGAAGAAAGAAACCTCAGATATTTAAAAAAACAACGCTACCCGTGCCAAGCTGGGACGATCCACTAGTACAAAATAATATAGATATTTAACGAATATGAACACATACATATATAACTACATACTTTTATATATACAAGCAATACAAGTACCTAAATAAAATACACATATACGTATTAGAAATATAATTAATATATAATGTTTAAAAAGCAACAGTATTACAGCGCTTCAGTGAGATAGTGTTGTTTCACCAGATCTTTGTACACATTCAGTGATTTAGCCAATCGCACCTCCACAGGAAGTGCGTTCCACAATTGCACAGCGTGTACAGAAAAAGAAGAGCCATAGAAATCGGTTGTATGAGAGGGAATAGATAATTGAAGATTATGGTATGAATGTAAATTAAGGTTATGGGAAGAAGAGAGGAATTGAAAACGTTCTTTTAGATAGAAGGGGGTGGCAGGATTAAAAAAGATAGAGTAAAGGAGGGACAAAGTATGCACATTGCGGTGGAGGCGAATAGGAAGCCACTTAAGTTTAGTACGATAAACGGACACGTGATCATACTTACGCAATCGAAAAACAAATCTAATGCATAAGTTTTGAAGACGCTCTAGTTTATAAAGTTGTTCTTCCGTTAAGTCAGGATAACAGGTATCAGCGTAATCCCAAATTGGAAGGAGTAGAGATTGAGCTAATGCAGTTTTGGTAGCAGTAGGTAGAAAATTATGCAGTCTCCTGAGGGAGCCCGCTGACGCAAATATCCTTCGGCTTACCAATTCTAATTGGGGTAACTGTAATTGAGGTGCTATCAATCATAATGCCTAAGTTCCTCACCACAGGGCTAAAAGTGAATATTCTATTACATGACTTAATACAACTCAGATGTGTGGTTTCCTTACGATGTTTTCCCTACCGTTCAAGAATAAATATAAGTATGAATATTCATAAAAACTAATTCGTTATAAACATAAATGGCGTCCCAAAATGCAAGTAAATCATAATTATATTGTTACAGATAAGGGTACGCGCCCACCAATTCAAGATGACGCGATAACGCGCGACAAAGCGATTGTAAACAGCTCGCGACCGCTCGCGGCTAGATAACGCCTGCGCTATTAAAATGCTAATTGTGGACCGCAAAGAAAGCTCACTCACAATGAACTGGGAATATTAAGCCACGAAATTAATAGCAAGCGATTTTAATTTTTTAAAAACCTAATTGTTATTAACATAGCAGTGGAGTTTATTCATACATACCTACATACACTTGGTTTACACTTAAATATAAAGAGCCTTAGAATTTGTTTTTTTTCAGGCGCTTTTGGGTGTTGAGCGGAGTTTAGTGATTGTAAAATAAAAATAAAATACCATCACCAACAACCTTTATTTTTACCATCTTTTCCCCACTCTACTTTCCAAAAGTGGCCGAGGAACTTCTAGTTCCTTAGCTCTGGCTACCCCTTGCAGGGATTTACAGCCGTGAGTATATGTATGTAAAATAAAGAAAAAACTCGTTAACATATAGGCATTATTAAAGCATTCAATATAAATGAACATGGGAAGGCTCACATATACTTGATCAGACTTTTTTTCACGTTTATGTATAGCCTCGATAATGCTCATATATTAAAAAACGTGTTTGTATGCAGGCAAATATTTAATAATTATTCTTACTTTTCTAGAAAATATGAAAGAGAAAAAAATTATGTTGTATAAGTGAGACCATTCAGGTAGCCATTTTAAAACACTATTTATTGGTGCCGTGTAGTGTCGGCTTAGAATAACACTACCCCATTTCTACCCGTGGGTGATTGTAAGAGGCGACTAAGGGTATAGGGGCTGGAGACCCTTCCCAAAAACTTTTATTATCACCATCTTTTCCCCGAATCAACTTCCAAAAGTGGCTGAGGAATTTCTCATTCCAAAGCTCTGGCTACCCCGTTAAGGGATTTATAGCCGTGAGTATATGTATGTATGTATGTATTTATTGGTAAAACATACATATACTTATACCATTGGCAATAAACATTATGTGCTTTATCATCATCATCAGCCAATAGACGTCCACTGCTGGACACAGTCTTTCTAAAGATATCCACAACGACCGGTCCCGTGCTGCCCTTAACCATTCGCTTCCTGCAACCTTGACCAAGTCTTGGTCCACCTTGTGGTAGGCCTACCCATACTGCGTCGTTCGGTACGTGGCCAGAACCTTCTATATCATAGCATGATACCTATAATAAAAATATTTAAAAATATATATGAAAAAATATGAAACATATTTTGTGGCCTCAACCGAAAATCTTAATGGAAAAATAATTGGATCTCTTTGGTTGTTTTCAGGAAGTGAAAAATATTGCCTTTACAGCTAAAATCTAAGCAAAAATATGGCTTTGATTTTATCAGTTTAGTAAGATAATTCAATTTGATGCACGTATACAGCAGATTTTTCAAATGAAGTTTTAAAAGTATATACACAATAGAAATAGTTATACATACATGCATAAACTCACGGCTATAAATCCCTTGATGGGGTAGCCAGTACTATGGAATTAGAAAATCCTCAACCACTATTGGAAAGTTAAGTGGGAAAAGATGGTAAAATAAAGGTTGTTGCTGATGGGTCTCCAACCTCATCGCCCGAAAATTCTTAAAAGCCCCAATACCGTTAGTTGCCTCTCACGTACACCAACCGGAAGAAATGGCGTTGTGCTATTCTAAGCCGACACTACACAGCAAATAAATAAAAAAATAGTTATATTATTCTTAAAAATCTAGTTTTGGTCTATGTAAAAGACATGCTTATTCTCAATTAGTAGCTAATATGCTAATTAAAAGGTAGCAATTTCTTTCTGTTTTTAGGGTTTCGTAGCCAAATACCAAAAACGAAACCCTCATGTTTTCGCCACGTCTGTCTGTCTGGCTTAGTCTGGCGTAGGAAATAATATTTAATATATATATTACCGAGAAAATCTGATTTTTCTCAAACCTTGTTCATCCTATATTTAATTACATAAATTTGTAAGCCTAGTCCAAAAAATGCCTCCTAATATCGACACGATAAACTAGTTTAAGCTCGGAAAAACTAGTCGATCCAGATATAAAAATGCACCGTCCAGAATAAACGAATATGGCCCAGTCTTAACCAATTTAAAGAAGTCGAAAGTAAATGTAGTGAACATTTGAGATGTGAATATCATCCCGCGCCGCCACTCACTCGATTTGATATACCTATATATAAAGAATGAAAAGCCGTAATATTCGGGATCATCAAACAACTGACGAGTCAAAGGTGATTTTAGAAATGTCATTGGAGTTATTCTTCAGGCAAGTCGGGAAGGTTTTTAAAAAGTTGGTACCAGGCATGGTGTACTTAAGAAACCATATTGATGGTTTTTTTATTGATCTATTATGTCACTATTACAGCATAAATAATATTACAAATTAGCTACAATGTTTTTTTTCCTGGCGAGAATTTGAGTGATAAATAAAGAATAAATAAAGGAAAGAAAAATTTCGGCACAGGCGGGAATCGAGCCTGCGACCTCGGGTATACGGGTATAGTATTGGTAATAATCCCCACATGAGGTTTTCATGAACAAAAAGATTTAAATTATGAGAATTTGAGTATTTTCAAGGTATATTTATTTATTTATTTACATAAGATTTATATGATGCAAATATTTCTTTGAAATATTACAGGGGATTGCTAGCTCATTGAGACATTCAGTTGAATTAGGCCACGATTTTGTGAGTTGTACTTTTACACATAATATGTGTAAAAGTACAACTCACATATTATGTAAAAATAATACAAAAAAAACCAAACCCATCAAAATTTTTTAGTGTGGTGTTCAACTGTATAATTATGAAAGGTTCTATTAATCAAATTATAAAAAAAAATATTATGAAGGTGTGTTAAGGTGTGTGATTGGTGGCCGTGAGTATATGTATGTATGTATGTCTATTAATCAACTTCTAACTTTGTAATATTTAATAAATATGATTATTATTATTTTTCAGTTCAGTTTTATTCAGTTTATTTAGTGATTTAGGTATTCCAGAATTTATTAACTAGGCCATACTAGATTATCCGGTACTGTGTGTATTTATTAACAGGATCAACTGGTTTGGCTTATCCTGAACTGGTTTGTGTCATTTGGCTTAGGACGCATTATTTTTGACTTAGCTATAATTTATTAACCCAATAGAGTATATGAAGAAATTGTTTAGCCAAGGCGTAACTATTTTGTCTTGAAATTATTAAACTTTAACCACTACACTAACGAATCAAAGCAAGAAAGCAGGTGAAAATATTAAAATATAGAGCATTACCTTACAGTGATGTGAAAGTTTCACATTTTGGTCTTTAGTCACCACAATACATTAACTAACTAACTATAATTTGAGTGTTGTTACATGTTTATTTCTTTGTAAATTATGTTTTTGCAATCATGTACATTTTCGTACAAAGTAGAATTAAAAAGTCTCCGTCTACCTTAATGGGAACTACTGGCGTGAATATGTATGTATACATATTTAAACTAAACGCAAATAAAATAATCAGGATCTCTACTTTTTTTTTAAAACCACGTCATCTAATATGAAAACGATGAAAAGACAATTTATAATTCCATTTGGAAATTCGCAAAAACTGTTCACTCGCATCAGTTAAAACGCCGCTTGCAAAATCGAGGCTCAATCGAATCTAATCTATCGAAATTACAAGAGTTGACGCATGTCAGTTGCCTCGCGATTATATTGGCGGGTTTTAGGCCGGCCGTACACCCGCGTATATTGCCATCGCGGCAATTGACCGCCATCTGACATTTGACAAATGGCCGCGTTCGCTCTTACCGAGCACTCTGCACGAGTACCGGTAAACGGACGATTCTGATGGCATTTTTAATCTGAATTTTGTATCGACAGACACATTTTTCGAATTCAATGAAGTCCAGCAAAATAGTATAAAATTTACGGTATTTAGCAATATTTGTTGTAGATTATATAGTAACAACCGTGATAGCCCAGTGGGTAGAACACTCGGTTATCGTGCAAACGACTAGTGTTCAAATCCTGGGTCGGGCCTACACCAATTTGTCTTTTCTAAAGACATATGTATGGTTAATTTATCATGGTTGTTAACGGTGAGGGAAAACATCGTGAGGAAACCCACATGGCTGAGTTGTACTTAGTCATGTGACAGTGTATTCGTACAAAACGGCGATAGGCCTGCCCCCTATCACGTGAGTACACTGTCCATGCAAAACGTGGGTACTCTGAACACCAGGTGACAAAGTCACGTGATGTTCAGAAGTATTAGTACCTCTGCCAACCCCTTCGGGGATATTCGGCGTGAACGTTTATGTTATGTTATGTTATTATATAGTAAAAGATATGAATCGATAATGATTTGCTAGAGGAAGTATAAATCACGATTGAGAGTCTTAACATATCAATGGCAACAAATGTCATACCTATCTCTAAGTATCATAGTTCTGTTACAATAAGATATATTCATTATAAAATTTTATTTGTACCTTTGATTAACAACACTTAATTAATTAATTCTTCATTTATATTTATTTATCCAAACCAATCGTTATCAAAATAAATTATTTATTGTTTAAGATCGCTTCAAAACCTTAATATATATTTTTTTTGACTCTGACATTCCATTTCACAGATATCACAAGCTAAAATTACGGCTAACTAGGTGTTGTAGAGTTGTCACTCAGACACGGAGGTACGGGGGGGGGGGTTAAGATTATGAAATAATCACGCTGCGCGGCCCACTCATTCAAAAAAATGTACAAAACAATGAAAAAAGTACAAATTAAAAGTATAAAATAATTCAACACGAATAATTGTGAATATGTGTGTAAATGTCAAGTTTTGTGCCCGTGCAAAGCTAGGGCCTAACTCTTGCCCATATGAACAAAAAGTTAATTATTATTTTTTTAACAGAATAGTCTCAATTATTTCCATTAGCCATTCCACAGCCGCGGCAGCGTGGCTGCGACGTCACGACGCGGGTGTGCGCCCGCCCTAATTAGCCGCCTCCTGTATTTTATATTTGCTGTGATGACGTGTATTGTTTGCTTTATAGAGGTGAGCTCTTTGTAGAATTCATTTAGAACTCCTTTGAACTACGCTACCCTAGTACTAGCACCTTTTTTATTTTTTTCTATTCAGCAGGCCCTGAAGAGAGACTATTACGTGCCGACTGGTCAAAGTCATTTTATTATGAACTAAGAGATAAATGAATATATTAGAAATAATTGAATGTAATATGTCATATACAATATTATTTAGATACATGTAAGCAAGGCTATAAAGTTGAATAAGACTCAAAGTTTCACGCCATTTTGTCCTTAAAGCGGCTAGCAGAGGTACTTATACTTCTACAATCACATAATTGTCACCTGGTGGTCAGAGTACTCACGTTTTCCTTAGACGGTGTACTCACGTGATAGAGGACAGGCCTTTTGCCGTTTTGTATAAATACATTGTCACTTGGCTAGGTACAACGTTAGCCATGTGGTTGTTGGTATCATCACGACGTCTTCCCTCACAGTTGCAACAACCATAATAAATTGTCCTAACATATGACTTAAGGCAAGATCAATTGGTGTAGACCAAACTTCGGATTTGAACCCACGGCTTCCTGCATGAAAGGCAGTTGGTTTATCTATTGAGTTATCACGGTTATCTACAAAATTCTGAAGTTGTAGTATAGCTATAGGTTATAGTTGTAGTATAATTAGTGTGTTATTTTATTAAGTTTTTTCAATCACTTCTTATGAATTAGAACTTGACGATATATAAACTACAGAAATAACTTAAGTTTGTCTGTTTCTATTGATTTTGTCATTTTGGAATTGGTTGAGAGGTTTTAGAGCCAATACTCACATAAATTTTTCCTCTTTATAATAAGTATAAAATAAACGGCGATAGGCCTGCCCCCTATCACGTGAGTACACTGTCCATGCAAAACGTGGGTACTCTGAACACCAGATGACAAAGTCACTTGCACAGAGTAAATAACACCACTTGTTGTTCAGAAGTATTAGTACCTCTGCCAACCCCTTCGGGGATATTCGGCGTGAACGTTTATGTTATGTATAAAATAAAATCGTTTATCAAATTACAAAATATTTTGTACCGTCAGAAATAAGACAAAAGAGTAGCAAAAGGTTGGGAAACAAAAAATCTTAAGGCACTGTTGGAACCTGATAGAAGAAAGACAAACTAAGTGAAAAATAGTTTGGTGATGGGTTTTCAAAGCAAATAAGAACTTTTCTTTGAAACTGGACGTAATGCGATAGTAAAACATCGGCTAAGAAACTCAGTACAAACTATTTAAGACTTTGATCAACTATACTGAAAGCTGTTAAGCTAAGTGTTGGCTTACAATAAAACTAAACAATTTCTATCTAGGGTTGTCGTAACAGGTGACTTAGGTTTTTGGGGACAATGAGGTTTTATAAGTAAATAGCTGCCCCAAAAAGGCCTTAAGGCGTTTTTCCGGTACTCTTAGTTCCGTACCGGTAATCAGGCGTGAATATTTTATTGGTCAAATAGTTATAGTAAGTCAATCTTAAGAGATAGACATATACTGTATACGGACATTATTTAGATCATTAAAAGAAGAATAATTCTTTAGTACATACTTTTTGGTTAACTTAAACTGTTTACGCAGCGCACACAACGGAATCTTGCAAATATTAATAATTTTCCCCGTGTTTGTAACATTTTTCACTGATTCTTTGCGCCTATTAGTCAAAGCGTGATGATATGTAGCTTAAAATCTTCCTTAATAAATGGACTATCCAACACAAATTATCATCTTTTTCCCACTTTACTTACAAATGTACCTGGAGGGTATGTAATTCTGAGTCTCTAAGCTTTTTTTGGGATAAATGGCAGTGCGATGTATGTGTATTATTTAAAGTATTTGAATACAACAATATAATGGAATATCGACAGTAAATGAAACAACATTAGAAGGCATAAGCAATAAGAATTTATTCGAGAAAAATGAATATTAGATATTCAAATTCTCAGACCAGAAAATCCGTATTTTGTTGACCTAAATATTAAGATCGGACCTGAAAATAAAATCCAGTACTAACAAGGGATCAGAAACTAAAATGAGAGAAAAGGAAGACCTCGGAAAGTATGTTAATACTGCAAATTAAATTTACTTGAAAATGTAAAGATAACCTTAGATTTTATATAGCCAAAAGGGTTTACCTGTTAAAGTGAAGAATAATTAAATGCGTATACTCATAGATGTAAATGTATTTTTAATTACATAAAATATAATAATAATTTATCATGTTTAATTAAAAATTTAAGTTAATTTATCATGGTTGCTAACGGTGAGGGAAAACATCGTGAGGAAACCCACATGGCTGAGTTGTACTTAGTCATGTGACAGTGTATTCGTACAAAACGGCGATAGGCCTGCCCCCTATCACGTGAGTACACTGTCTAAGCAAAACGTGGGTACCTTCTCTGGAAACTAGATGGCGCTTGCCATGTGAGTTCAGGAGTATTGGTACCTCTGCCAACCCCTTCGGGGATAAACGGCGTGAACGTTTATGTTATGTTATGTTATAATAATATAATTAAAATAAATTTGCCGTGTAGTGCCGGCTTAGCATGTCATTAACACTTTCTACCCACGGGTGTCGTAAGAGGCGACTAACAGTATGGGTCATTTTAATTGGTTTTTGGGCGATGTAACCAACAGTACTTTATTTCTATCATCCTCTTCCCTATCAAATGTGGCTGAGGAGTTTCTAGCTCTGAAGCTCTGGCTATCACTTTTAGGGATTTATGGCCGTGAGTATACGTATGTATGCAAGTATGTATAATTAGACAGTATAATTTCAGTTCTCCATTCATTACATACACATATTACATAACTAGTGGATCGTCCCAGCTTCGCACGGGTAGCGTTGTTTTTTAAATATCTGGGGTTTCTTTCTTCAGTCACTGCTCAAGCATTGTGAAATTCAGCGCAATGTTTTCAATTTATTAAATTTATAGCACTCCCTAAACAGTGTAGTTTGGTGATTTTAAATGCGCTTTGATGAACGGTTCAGTATTTCCGTTTAATAGCAAATTTTTAAATAAAACGCTATGAAGTATTTATAACAATCTAAAAAATAAATCATTACGTGATTCAGGATGCAACTACTCGCGCCATCTAGTATGTTATATGTAAATTAGTAAAGATTTGGTTTTCATCACGGGCGCGATGGCTTATTTTATGTATAATTTCAGTGTTTGTCTACCGATTTCTATGATTCTTTTTTTATTGAATAGGTAATAATGTTACCTTTTTTAAATTTGGGATGAGTGAGACGTTTACAAACGTAAGACTAAACAAATGTAATCAGAATGATCCGAACTGCTAAGCTATCAGGAATTACACGTGTTATTGTGAGTCAACCGTAAAAGATAGACATAAACTGTTGAGGATTTTTTTTTAGATAATTTTGTGAAGATTATTTCCGTCATACATGATTTCTATGTAAGTTTAACCATTGAGGCTGCACACGCGACGGAAGCTTAAAAAATAGAGTAACTTCTGCCTTTTTCCCAAAATTACCCAAAATTCCCCTTTACTACTCTGCTGGAAAGTATACAAAAACCTGCGCAGGTGTATGAAGAATAATTGTACCAAGTTTCGTTAAAATCCGTCGAGTAGTTTTTGTTTCCATAAGGAACATACAAACCGACAGACAGACAGACAGACAGACAGACAAAAATTTTACTAATTGCATTTTTGGCATCAGTATCGATCCCTAATCACCACCTGATGGTTATTTTGAAAATATATTTCATGTACAGAATTGACCTCTCTACAGATTTATTATAAGTATAGATAACATAACATAAACGTTCACGCCGAGTATCCCCGAAGGGGTTGGCAGAGGCACTAATACTTCTGAACATCACGTGACTTTGTCACCTGGTGTTCAGAGTACCCACGTTTTGCATGGACAGTGTACTCACGTGATAGGGGGCAGGCCTATCGCCGTTTTGTACGAATACACTGTCACATGACTAAGTACAACTCAGCCATGTGGGTTTCCTCACGATGTTTTCCCTCACCGTTAACAACCATGATAAATTAACCACACATATGTCTTTAGAAAAGACAAATTGGTGTAGGCCCCGACCCAGGATTTGAACACTAGTCGTTTGCACGATAACCGAGTGTTCTACCCACTGGGCTATCACGGTTTTTACACATATTCTCGCTATTATTTTCCATTGTGTAGTGTCGGCATAGAATAACACTACCCCATTTCTTCCGGTGGGTGTACGTAAGAGGCGACTAACGGATTTGGACTTTAAAGGGATTTTTGGGCGATGTTTCCTTAGCTCTGGCTACCCCTTTTAGGGATTTATAGCCGTGAGCATATGTATGTATGTATGTATTTTCCATTGGGGTAGGCAGAAACTATTGATCGCTACTTTGTACGATCTTGGCAAACCTCTCTAGCTTCGTTTACATCCATCAATTTTTTCATACATGCTCTTTTATTCTTCATACTTCGGACGCCGGCCTTTTTGAGCACACACTCTATTTGGTCCAGGTGTGTCCTCCGTGGTGGTCCTCTACTCACATTACCTTCCACATTGGCTCTATAGATCTCTTTCACCAATTTACTGTCATTTATCCTCTCTATATACCCAAACCATCTCAACATTCCTTTTTCTATCTTTTTTACAATATCATCTTTCACGCCGCACCGTTCTCGAATTACGTGTTACGTCTCACGTTCTTCAGTAAACTTTACGTTCACGTTCACTTCTTCAGTAAAGTCACATTGAGTAGGAATTCCTCAGAATTATCAATTGGCCAGCCACATAACACTAAATATTCATATTAATTAAATTATTCCTAACTTGAATAGTCAGGTATCTAAATATTAAAAAGACGAGCTTTAGTACACCACAAATGTTTATTTTGCCTTTTTTCAATTCCACTATCAATAAATTTAAAACAAATAAAAATTATACAATATTTATAATACCGCATGACTGTTTATTCTCATCGGGATATAAACAAACTGAATTGAAAGTGTAGAACAGGTAAAGCCAGTACCGTTTCGAAATGTATTCCAATTTCACATACTGCAAAACCAATAGAATTTGAAGCTATCGATTACACTGGTCAACCACATTTATCTAGAATGCGGCTCAATATTTAACCGCCGACAGTTCACTGCACAATTTAATTATAGGTTATTTGTTACAACTTTTGCAAACTGGATAATCCTTCTTATCAACCCGTGATTTAAGCCTTACCGTACCAAAAATATTGAAAGGAGTTTATTAAATAAAACTAAAATTTTCATACACAACATCGCTATAAATCCTAAATATGGGTAACTGAAATCTCAGAACTAAAAATACTCTGTCAACTTTTCAAAATTTAAGCTGGAAAAGGTATAATACGAGTTAGACAAAAATTTTTCAATGATGAGCCACATTGCCAGACAGTCACTTAAAAGACCCAACAATCTTAGTTGTCTCTGACGACACCCGCAGGAAGAAATGGTTAAGTGCTATTCGGTTCTACACATCGATCACTACAATTTCTACGTAATGCGTGTCCCATATTACATTACACAAAAAAGAACAGTAAGAGATTCAACATAATGAAAGAAGTTCTTGAGGTTTCAAGCTCAATCAGTGAGTAAATGAGTAATTTCGATTCAATCAATTTTCGTTCTATTGCGAAGAGAACCAATAAAATTTCTCTCCCCTGAAACTGCTCTGTAAAACCATTTGAATTATCCGACCGTTTTAAGATCTATTTCAATCGAACTGCGAAGTGAGTGATACTCGCTCTTTCCTACTTCATTGTGTTGCATCCGACTCTCGGACTATAACTATGACTAGTTAGCAAGTAGACATCTATTTAATATTTTATTATTACTGTGATTTACAACATCAAAAGTAAGTTATTATAAATGTTACTTTAACTGACTTTCCGGACCGGTCCCCATCACGCTGGCAGCGTTACCCCGCTGAACAGCTAGGGAGATCCTCTGCATCAAAAATGCCCCAGAACGGTAGTCCCAGCCACGGTTCCTCAGGAAACGACCTATCTCTTTTATAAAAAAAAAGCTTTCCCCTCTAAACCCCAAACTCCGGTAGTTTCTACAGCGAGAGGCACAAAGAAAAAAGAGGACATAAGCTGACTATACTTAGAAAGCTTATGTCTCGCAGCCGTTTCAGCAGCAGCCCCCGGAGCTGCAGTAGTAGATCCTACATGGGAAGGTGCAAATGTGCAGACGCAAGTGGCATCCCAAATCAGGCAACGACCTCTCTCCCACGGAACCAAGGTCAAACCATCCGGGCGCTTACCGTCACTCCTGAATAATCCCTGAGGCTCGAGATCGAGGAATGTCAGCAGAAATGAGAGCTCTGCGAACGATATCATTTATAGACTGGTGCCATGAGATTCTGCCTGCACTACGGACACAATGAAGCCCGTGTCGACCTAAAGAATCCACCTGCGCCCCACAGACACAGCGATGTGGTTGACAAATGTTGCATCCTAAGCGAAGTGCCAAGTTGTAAGATAGTTGCATCGAGTTTGGAAATCTTTTGCAAAAAGAAAAACTGTTTTTTTCAATCAGTTATATCGTAACTCTGGCTACTATTCAAACTCTCTTCTAAGGACATAAATTAGTAAGTTCAGTCTAAAGATATTAGATTTATTATAAATTCCTAATCCAACAAAAAGGAGTCCAATTATAGTTGCGAATGCTTCTAACATTTTAAATACAGGTTTTTTATATTAATAATAAAAATGGTCCTATATTATTTCAGTTGCTTTTAGAATTTGCGTTATAACACCTCGTATAGATCACAAAGAATCTGTTAACTACCGTGGTCAGTGTTACGTAAATAAATTATGAAGAGACTGCAAGCCTAGAGGAGGAATTAAGAGCACTCCTTTTGACTGATTGTGTTTCAAAAACCTTTGTCCCTTTTAAATTTTAAGTAACGAAAAGAGACAAAAACGTTGCTACCGTCAGTACGCATTTTTTATATTTGAGACGATCGTCGTAAAATTGTATGTTATATTTTTTGTTTGTGTTGACTTTTACATACAATTCTTTACATTTACATAAAGTAAGTAACGTGGCTTTAATTTGGTGTTTCTTGACAGAATTTAAACCAAGGTAATGTTATAGGTACTTTTTTAAATAAACGTATGTAATATGATTGTTAGTAAGTACGCAGACTATTTATATATTAGTATTATACTTTTTATTTTATTTACGGAGTTAGATGTTTAGTTGATTAGATTTCTACACTTTTGTTTGTTATGTTTATGTTTTTGCAAATATACAAAAATAAACACATTATATCGTTTTTCCTTAGGCCTATATTATAGGGGTGCTTTCAGTTCTATTAACCAGTTTCTGGGCTGCAGTGTTTAAAAGTATATTTAATTGTTAAAAAATCCTAACAAAAACATGTCAACGTAATGTAAATGAGTCCAAAAAAAACCCGTCTTAAAATATTTCGATGTGAATGAATAAATTTTATCATTTTTAGTAAACAATTTTTAAAACTTTAGATTAGTAACTGGAAATGATATATATAAAATATATAGAAACAGTAAGTCAAATGAATTAACATTTGGCTGATAAAAACGTGATTCTTAGTAACACAAACAAAATTTTATGTACTTTTATCGTAACCATGTGACATCTTGGCATTTCAAAGTCACGCTTGCCACTTGTTACTTCATGAACGTCTTTTCCGGTAAAGATGCGCTGTCGTGTGACAAAGTGTCGTCTCAGTCACAAGCTTTATAAATTGATTTCAAGTAGTTTTTTTTTCAGTAAATATGTTATCACAGCACATATACAGCTAGCAATCAAAGCTAGTAAACGGATGAATGTGTGTATGAATGATGATGAAGTTGAGAGATTTGAAGATGAATATAAGAGAATAAAGAAAATGGTTAAGAATAAAATAGAGCAGAAAAAGCGAGATCTGAAAGAATGGAGTGAAAAGAAACTCTCCAATAATTTCGAAAACAATCGAAAATTGTTTTGGAAATATATCAGACGTGAAAGGGGAGTTTCACAAAACACCAGTACAAATGTAATGAAGGATGAAAAAGGTGAATTAATGACTGATGGAATTAGAATAAAAAGGGTATGGAAGGATTATTTCGAGGGTCTCTTTGAAAAAGAGGATGACCCCACTACTTCAGCAATTGATATTAATATTAATTGTAACGAAGTGTTGGGTGATGTGTGTGAAAGTATGATAAGTATGGAAGAAATTGTAAAAGCGATGAAATGTATGAAATTAGGGAAAGCGGCAGGGTATGATAGAGTTAATATCGAAATGCTAAGGGCTGGTAAAGGGTTAGTGGCTTCTTGGCTGTTCTTCCTTTTTCGAAAGTGTTGGGCACTTGGCAAAGTACCAAATGATTGGTGCAGAGCGGTAGGTCCGAACCTACCTACCTTCTTCTACCAAGCGCGGATCCAGCCATATGGGCAAGATGGGCATGCCATACCATAAATCAACTAACGGTTTTACACATTTATGATAGGATGATGCTACTAACACTATGGCAAAGAGATTTTGAGGTGCCTATTTCCACAAACAATTTTTGAGGGCTAGATTCGCCCCTGACTTAAGCCATGTCTTGCTATAATCTGCTTGTTTTTTTCGGTACCAACGGCTTGACAAATCCTCGTTTAGTTGTTCATTGAGACGTTATATTGATATGGGGCACACCTATTTGTGGTGTCGGTTTATTCATCAAGTGTGTTTGTGCGTGAGGATATTTTTTTATATAAAACCACAATAGTTTGTTTAATATATTTAAAAGAAACTACTTCGCACCAAAAACTATTCTAGGTATAGTTTTAGTATTTCACTTTCCTTCTTTGCAGTAACTTCTTCACGTGATTAAGTCAACTATAGTCCAGAGACCAAGCGAGAGAGAGAGTCATAGAATTAAGAAAGTGTTAGATAGACATGTTTCAAAAAAGGTAAAATTATTAAAGCGTTCGAAAAAAAAGCGAGAGTTTTGCCCTCAGTGAAAGTGATGGTCGATAGTCCCTGCCTACCCCAAAAGAAATTAACAGCGTGATCAAATTATATAAACATAACTCTCCAGAGACATCACTACGAACTACGGAATGCCCGTCATGGACTTGGCCGATTTTTTCATGAAACATGTAATATGGGTTGACATAAATTATTTAATCATTTTTCAATCTTTGTTTTCTCATTAGTTTCAAAGCTGAAAACATATTCTAAAAACAAAACAAAAGGATATGTAAAATGGATAAAGTAAAGCTCAGCATTGTGTGCCGCAGACTGTGTAGATTTCAGAGGATTCCCTCTGGACTTTTCAGTTATCTCTAAATAATGATACTGAAATGTATCTTTTATGTTTTGAATTTTTATATTCCTTTATGGAGAATGTATAGTTGTCTGAATAAAACACATTATGTTTTGAACTTAAAAGCATTATCAGGTACACATACATATTTGAATTATAAAAATATCACTTTAGATTTCGTCCGCTCAACAACTCCAAAAAAATATGAAATTATTTTAGATCCTTTTTACCTGGTTGATGTACTAGCTTAGGATGTTGTTTGTTCGTTTCTTATACCCATGTTATTAAGGTGGTTCAGTAGCAGTAAAGAAATTATATTCATTAGAAGATTATTAGGAATAGAAATAAACTGTTGTTTTAATTCCTCTCCCAATCCCACGGGGATATCGATATTGAGTATATCGTTGTGTTATACTCGTATATGTAACATTTTATAATGGATTTGTTTTAGGCAAATAACCGCCACTCTTAATGGTTCTAGTTAATGTTGTTGAAGTGGCTACAGCTATACGGTATCCCAAATTGTTACATCACTAAATACGTTTTTTTTGCAATGTTATAAATCCAGGTTATTTAATCTAGTCCAATTCTGTATTATGAACAAAACTTATAATATTATTAAAATCTTTGAGCCTTAATATCGAATTAAATTTTACTGTTATAAAAACGAGTATTCAGATTTCATATGGATTTTCTTAGGAACGCACTGATAAAAATCTAACAAGTTGGAAAGTCATTACAAAACTTTAGTCTAACATGGCTTCTCAGTAAAATGATAGCTTGAACAGACCAATAACATCATTTTCTGGGAACAGGGATTTAGATTGCGAATCGCTTGCGTAAACTTAACTGTAGGGATCTGAAACTGTTTTTAATTTCATGCTACTGTAATCTTTTCGCGGATTACAAGGGTGCGTTGGCCTTTCCACTGTATTTTCTGAATTATTATATTGAGTTGGGAGAGATGAAAATGTTTTGATGTAATATGTTGTTAAGCTTGCGAGTAAAATTTTATCATGATTTTATGCAAAGAATTTATTTTTTACATATATTTTGTTACTGTTTTAATAAATAGAGGTATAGTTTATGCATACCTACATCAAAAGAAGAAAGACAAGAGACTAACAACGGAAATATACAATGTTACATACATAGTACCTCTATATCCCATCATAATGCTGTCATAAAAAAAATATGAAATAATAACTATCTTTGTGGCGCTTTAATCACAAATTTCATAAATGAGATTTGGAAGATTAGATTTATATTAGTTGTAGTATATTCCAGGCTGAATCCGTGCTTCGGCAGCACATTGAGCCGTCAGCACCGGCTCTTATCAAAGTGATATAGTCGTCAATCTACCAAAAACCTTAACTATTTATTCCTCATGCAACATTATAACTTCCGAAAGTGATTCATTTACAAGCTCTCGCGACCCCTTGTACTAAAACTGTAAGTGCATTATTTATTGTATTATTTTTTTCACCGTTAACCCTCGGCGTGCCTGGTAGAAAAAAGTTACATGGCGTGCCTGGTGGGTCGGTGAGACCCTAAATTTAAATATTTTTTTTCTCCTACAAATTGATATCAATGTAGTATATTTTTTGATTTTATAATAAAATTAAACATGTTTTTTGGGGTTTTAAATAAAACATGTGTTCGAATTAATAATATTTCCAAAAGATTTTTTAATAAACTTTTACCTTGTTTTTTAACGTAGAATTAAACATCTTATGTTCATAAACATGCAAAATCAACTAAAACTAAAGAAATCACAATCAGACTTTGGGGATCATAATGCACATACGTTATCTCATATTCTAAGCTAAAATAATTAGTCTTCTTCATTTCCGACATCATTTTTAGGAACATAGCAATTTCCACACTGGAAAATTGCATGTTCTATCACTTTGATGATCACATGATCCTTTCACTACTGGAGCAGGCCCCGGACTGAGGTAGAGGGCGGAGGGCGACAATCAGTTCACTACGGTCAGCTACTGAGAGCGGTTGCGCGCGAATTTCAAATTACAATGAATTATAACGGTTTATCGGCTGCGGTGGGTCTCACAGACCCAACCAGGCATGCCGAGGGTTAACGAGCTTATAAGAGTACAATCACATCAGATATGTGTGAGGATCCGTTGTTAGCGATGGGTTTTTAAAGAGCCGATTGCAGGATTGTTTCATTTACCTGCCGCGAACGATGACGCGACTCAGAACGCAAGGTAAGCACGAGCCGTGTTTAACCTTCCAGCGGTCGCACCATTACGCCACACTTAAGCAGTCGCGCGCGGTCTGTGATTCCGCAATTTTACGTGTCTAGTTTGAGAAAAAGGAGAAAAATTCATGAATTTGCGTAGCATATGATAAAAAGATGTCTTTTACCTGCATAGACATGCAGGTAATAAAAATAGCATAAGTTCTTCTTTGTTTTTTTATTTCATTACAATAATTAAAAGGCCTTTATAGACTAATATTTTTAGCATAACACATTATTTAAACTTTTTTAAACCAACAAAATATAAAATAAAATGATATTTTCTTTTTCAATGTTAATTATTATAACTACATTTTAATTATAATAGAGGTCAATCAACATTTTCATCAATTATACAATGTAATAGGAACTTTAAAATCACATTAATTTTTTTAATACTTTTTTATGACACATTCTAGATATTTGCATTTAATCCAATAAAACAAAATCTATCAAATATTTAGGCGCAGTACAATAATCTAGTCATTGTCAGTATCCATAATATAATATTTTGGAAATTCACAATCTTGACATTGGCACATCGGATTCAACTAAATTCTTTTGAATTTATCGTAACACAAAAAGTCGCGCGCGGAATCTGGGACCGCAAACACAAATGAATACGCACATGCACCCTTGCAGCAAATGCCACAGGGCTACTAAGGTAGTACCTCACCCCCTCGAGGATATCATGAAAGCGCGATCGTCTATTGTTTATAGTTTAAGTAAAAATAATAAAATTATTTCGCTGCGGACTCA
The DNA here is from genome assembly GCA_963576735.1 of Bedellia somnulentella. NCBI lineage: Eukaryota > Metazoa > Arthropoda > Insecta > Lepidoptera > Bedelliidae > Bedellia > Bedellia somnulentella. The sequence continues at coordinate 8,078,699 of OY755190.1, forward strand.
CAGACCGCGCGCGACCGCTGGAAGGTTAAACTAGTTATCGCGTGGGATAAAGCAGCCATCTCTTACGCACTTACTTAGTATCGTATACAGCCATCTCATTCTAACCGTTATCGAGTCGATAAAATAGCGCTCGTGCTTGCTCTTCTGATTAATCTATCGATTCTATTAGTTCTTCAGAAAAACATTAGTCTCGTACATCTCTGGTGAAATCTTTAAAGGTAAAATAAAGTAAATTTTGGTTAATAAACGATTCACGGAAATGAAAGAAGTTTCAGACTTCATTGTCAAAAACGTTTACCTCCCCAAGTTAATCGGATCTATTAACCTAATCATTGTGCCACTTTGTTAGGGTCAGACTTAAACTTTCCAGTTTTTCTATTTTACTGAGTACCCCAGTAATTTGGTTTGTTACTCGACCTTTTCTTGTGACAACTCAGCTGATATCATTATTTGATTACGGCCCTGAAATAAAGAAACTTTTTGGCTCATTTGTCATTGACTAGATATTTAAATTGTGGGAGTCATGTTAGAGCGCACACTACTGCGGACTCAAACGCACATAGCAGCGTCTCACTCATGTTCCTACATCGCGGAGTGTAAATGTTTCTCGAGTTAAGCATAGATACAAATTATAAGTTGGTACACAGCAGGGTGTACTGGCCAGTATATCTTTGCTGTTTCCACAGTGGTGACCCCTCGATAAGAACACACGTTTCCTTCTACTACATTTCTAGATCTACCCGCAACTTCTATTTTTCGCTTACCTCACCACACCATTCATTCAGCAGAGCATCTACAGGCATGCAATCACCGGCCTCATTGCTCACACTGAATTTGGTAATTGGTAATAGGTACCTCCTAGCTTTGATATCGTCGTATCGACTAGGAGGGGAGTACTGTGGGAGTCATGTTAGAGCGCACACTACTGCGGACTGAAACGCACATAGCAGCGTCTCACTCATGTTCCTACATCGCGGAGTGTAAATGTTTCTCGAGTTAAGCATAGATACAAATTATAAGTTGGTACACAGCAGGGTGTACTGGCCAGTATATCTTTGCTGTTTCCACAAAATAAAAGATGCCAAAATAAGAAATGCCGTGTAATGTCGGCTTAGAATAACACTACCCCATTTCTTCCGGTGGGTGAACGTAAGAGGCGCTAACGGTATTGGGGCTTTTAAGGGATTTTTGGGAAATGTGGTTGGAGACCCATCACCAACAACGTTTATTCCACCATCTTTTCCCCACACAACTTCCAAAATAGCTGAGGAATTTCTGATTCCCTAGCTCTGGCTAGCCCTTCAGGGGATTCATAGCCGTGTGTATATATATGTATGTATGAAAGATATTTGATTCGTTATACTTCCGGCATAACCAAAATTTGTTCTTGAAAATGGAAAGTTGGAAAGAAATGGTGTCTGCCAAAACACACAATGCAGTGAGAGATGAAGAGGGTGAATTAGCGATGGATGAAAATAGCATGAACCGGGTATGGAAGAACTAATATGCTTCGTCAAAAAGCAGTAATGATAATCTTCCTACATTTTACAACAGCAGTATATCTGTATAAATGGCATCACTTCACAGCTAATGTTAATAGCGCATATCATTTCAAACGTAAAATACGTAATGAGCTATTAAGTAATTCTGTTTGTACATTATCGTGTTATTTATAATCCAAAAACATATAAACAAACTATGCATTCGAAAATTTTGCCAAACATTGCTAAAAAGATTAGTCTATAATTAGATACTGTGATTTGAGGGTTTGTACCATCAAAAACGTAAGCACAAAAGACTAAAATAGTGGATTTTCGTCATTAATTTATTGGTATTTGAACATCATTTATTGTAGTGTGTCCCCAACGAGGAGCTCAAGCCTAACCAAGATATAATTTCGGCATATTTCAGCACGCCAAGGAATTTATTATTTAACTCTCATGTTTTGTACTTTAATCTATTTTCAATGTTTGAAAATACATAAGCTAATGGTAACAAACGTACCCCTTTTCAGAAAACGCAAAAAAGACTTAAAGAAAGATTTGACGAAGGACCTGCCAAGGAACTTAGAAGCTCCTGCAAAGACGAAGCTCTCAAAAAACAAAGCTAAGAACTCAGACGACGAAGATGGATACATAATGTGGAAAAAACCTGATCTCAGTACACCAATAGTTACTTTCACCCCACCTCCAGAAGTTGCTCCTAGCACTTCGTTAGTAGCTAAATTGAATGCGCTTACAAAAAAATGCTTAGAAACATTTAATGTAAAGCAAATTAATCCTCAACTACCCCCAGTGATAATACCAGACGGTGATGACGGTTTTGAGAGTTTGAACGGCAATAACTCCAATGGCAGCAATGGAGACAACCTTTCAAGACTTTTGAAGGAGAAAGCAAATAAAGCTGCAGAGGCTAATAAAGCTGAAGTCTGTGATAATGAAAAGGAACCTATAATAAATGACATAGAAGAACCTAGTTTAATACATATAAACGAAGAAATAGAATCGGATAGTGTTGAGCCCACGAGCAGTCCTCTTGCAAATAAAAGAGTTGGTGTAAGATTCAGAAGTTCTTGGGTACAAGATAGTATTAATGCTGATCCAAGTGATAATTTTTCTCCTGGTGTTAAGAAAAAGCAAAAGGTAAGCATTGTTTTATCTATCTACACAAGACTTGAGCTATTCTTTATCACTTTCTTAATTTATTAGTCTTAGGTCTCACTCTTTAAAGTTATAAATTGTGACTAAATCTGAATATCCCTATGAACTTTTCCACGATTTCAGGATTAAATAACCTTTATTAATTTATTGGATTGAATCAAGCGTTACTTTGCGAAAATCCATAGCAATACTAATATTAATAAGTTTCTTAATTCCGCTCAATATTTAGCGAAGAAACTTAATAATATTAGTATCCTTAATTAATTGTGAAAATAAGTACTTTTTGAAGAAAGGAGATCCAATGATATAATTAAAACAACTATTGACTTTTGGATATTTTAAAAGCGCGTTATTACATGTGTGTGAAAATAGTTAGTATTCAAATAATAGAATACAATAAAAGTAAAATGACAAATAAAACCTCAATCTTCCCTCGACCATGATAAGTGAAAATTTTTCGAAACGTCGGGCTTTAAAAAATCCATGTAATGACACGCAATTAAAATATCCGAAAGTGAGTAGTTGTTTTATTATAATGTGCAATCGTGAAAGACATAGCAAAACCTATGTTATTTTACTATAATTATGTTGTTTATTATAAGTACCTTTCAGGTTAAATGCAAAACATAGTATTATTATTATTATAATAAGAACAAGACAACGGGTGATTTGTATGAAAATTAGATTAGTATGGAATACATGCATACATACCAGGCCACTCAGAAAGTATTGCGAAAAAAGGTTTTAATGTATGAAACACTGGCCGGTTGTAATGTATACTGGAAATATGAGTCTTTATAAATAAAAAAAGGTACGTTCCAATTTTAAAATTTCTCTCTTTATTTTTTACGAGCTATTTTAAATTGTCGTGTCTTACTGAAAAATGAATCTGAGCCGGGAACATTTTCGCGCTATGTTTTTTTACGATTTCAAATGTCGCTTAAAACCAGACGAATTATACGATACACTTCAAATGGCGTCTATGGATGAAGGGCCTTCCAAGGCAACCGTGTATTGTTGGTATAACGAATTCAAGCGTGGTCGATTAACTTTGCGGGATGAAGAAAGAAGTGGTCGCCCTCTAACGGCTGTTACGGATGAAAACGTGGTGGAAGTGAAAAATTTAATTCATGACAATAGGCGAATAACGTATCTAGAGATTCAACACATTATGCAGATTGGATCGGGAAGCGTTCATGAGTTTACATTTACACGAACATCTTCACGTGAGGAGGATAGTTTCACGCTGGGTGCCACACAACCTCACCGAGGTACAGAAACAGGCCCGGTTGGAATGGTGTCGTGATATGAGTAATAAATTTGATGCTGGCTCGTCTCGGCGTGTTTACGACATCGTTACAGGTGATGAGTCCTGGATTTATCAATACGATCTAGAAACGAAGCGCCAGTCGACGGTTTGGGTATTTCAAAACGAAGCGACCCCTACCAAAGTGAAGAGATCTAGAAGCGGTGAGAAGATTTTGATCGCAAGTTTTTTCAATATGACTGGCTATTTGGTGTCAATTCCTTTACAAGATCAAAGAAGTATTAACGCAGACTGGTATACTACTAAATGCTTGCCAGTAGTTTTCTCAGTTGTGAGCAACAATCGACCAAACACAGGGCTCCGCGGGCTACTGCTTCACCACGACAACGCGCCCGTTCACACCACGCTCAAAACGACGGACTTCCTGAACAGCACGCCGGTCAAACTCTTGGGTCACCCTCCGTACAGCCCTGACCTGGCACAGTGTGACTTCTTTTTATATCCTAAAAAAAAAACAACTCAAAGGGATACAATTTTCATCGCCGGAAGATGCGCTGTCAGCGTTTCAGCGGACTGTAAATGAGGTGTCTGCGGCGGACTGGAAAAAGTGATTCGAAAACTGGTTTAGACGTATGAAACTTTGTATAGATGCTAGTGGAGAGTACTTTGAAAAGATTGTATAAAAACATTGTTACCCATAGAACATTTTTTTTATTTTCGCAAAATTTTCTGAGTGTCCCACGTACATATAGAGGGGTTAGCCAGAGCTAAGTAATTAGAAATTTCTCAGCCTCTTTTGGAAAGTAGGGTATTATAGTGAGGGAAAGATGGTAAAATAAAGGTTGTTGGGGATGGGTCTCAAACCACATCGCCCAAATCCTCTACAAGACCCAATACCGTTAGTCGCCTCTTACGTACAACCACGTACATATAAAGAATGAAATGGGGGAAAGCGGTAGGGTATGCCATGATAAGTATCAAAATGCTGAGGGCTGGTAAAGGGTTTGTGGCTTCTTGAATGTAGTTCCTTTTTCAAAAGTGCTGGTGGAGAGTAAAAGTAGCACAAGATTGGTGCAGAACAGTAATAGTATGTTAAAAGGGCAAGGGTCACAACAGGGAGTTGAAACTACCGTGGAATCGGCCAACTAAGGTCGGTAAGTTGTACACAAAGTTAATGATTTAAACAGTTATGAGTGAAACTGGTGATAGAATTTAGGATGCGCAAGCAAGTTTAAGAAAGGGAATGGGATGTATGGATCTAATTTTCTCTTTAAGGATCATCACTGACAAATTTTTAGCAAACCTAAAAGTGTATTTGTTCCATCATAGAATTAGAAAAAGCGTATGTTAGGATAGTGATAAAGTATTTATATGTCGTGTTGTCTTAGTTCGCTGTGGAGATTAACTTATACGTGCATTGGTAGATACCAATGAGAGAGATCTCTATGAGGATTCAAGTGCATGTGTGAAAGTAAACGAGGAAGACTTGAGACTCTCTAGTGAATGTTTTCCAGAGTTGCGTGACATTGATTTAGAACTAAGAATGTTTGGATTCGTCATTAAATGCGTCTTATACACTGACGATGATTAAGTGCTACTTGCATCATCAGTGAAAGAGTTGCAATAGATGGTGAATATTGCAGGTGCGTTTTTTGAAAGAAAGGAAATGAGGGTGAATCTGTATAAAACCAAAAGCATTGTTTTTGAAAGAGAGTGGAATGGTAAGAAAGTGGAACAAGTGAAAGCGTTCGTATATCTGGGAATTTGTTTTACTAGGGACGAAAAGTGAGATGAAAACATTAAACGGTGAGTGAAAAGGGTGATGCGGTAAACGGAGCAATGCATAGTCCAAGGAATAGTCAATCGGCGTCTGAAAGAGCCAAAATAGCTTTGCATTATCCTGCTTTGTTCCTTCGCTAGGTGTCGCGGTGAATTTTGGGTGTGGCAGAATAAGAATTAAAGTAAAGTGAATGCATTAAAAATGAGGTTCCTCAGAAAAAATATAGTGTAAGCTTATGTGATCGAGTTGCCAGGACCGTGCAAAGTGGCGATGGATAGTATCTGCCTATCCCAAATCGGAATTAACAGCTTGGGCATTTAATAAATCGAATAAAGTGGAATTATATACTCATCACATAAAATCATATACTCACACCTATAAATAGCCAAAAAGAGGTAACCAGAGCTTCGGAATTAGAAATTTATCAGCCACTTTTGAAAGTTGAGTGGAAAATTAATTAAAAATAAAAGATGTTAGGTGATGGCAAAACATTCCTTAAAAAATCTTCAAAACCCTAAGTTAGAATGTAAGTAATGAGTGTAGTATCGGCTTAGAATAGCACTACCCCATTTATTCCGTTGGGAGTACGTAAGAGGCAAATAACGGTATTGGGGCTTTTGAATTTTTTTTTGGGCGATGCGGTTGGAGACCCATCACCAACATCCTTTATTTTACCATCTATTCCCCACGCAACTTCCAAATGTCGCTGAAGAATTTCTAATGCCTTAGCTATAAGGCTACCCCTTCTAGGGATTTATAGCCGTGAGTATATGTATGTATCTATAAACATATAATAAAATTATAATAATTTCAATTAAGCTTTACAAAAGTCACTAACTCAGAACTTTATTTTTGCTTCTTAAAATCCTACAACGTGCCTTTAATATGTTCAATATATTAGTTGTGTTCATTGTAATACCAACCTGTCTCATTACATTACAACCCACGTCACTCATGTAGAAAGGAAAATCCAACGTAAAAAACTGGCACTAAATATACCAGACGGGTACTACTGTTGCGTTCAGTTTAATCAAATAAGATTTCAATTTGCCACCTCGATGCTCGCGTGTGTTAATTTATGGCCTGTGAAAAAATATATCGAACCCATCGTTGGAAAAGCTACTGAATTTAAAGAATATGTCAGTGTCAGTGACACTTGTTTTATGTGGAGTATGTATTTTTTGGGTAACATATAGTGCAAAGACTACTTAGTGATACCTTATTATTTTTATTGTCATTATTTAATGCTAATATTTATTAGTAAAACGTTTTTCTAAGAACCATAATGAGTTCAAAAGCGTCGATAATATTTTTTCTCCTATTACGTGGGAGTACTGTTACGGGGTAGGTCAGGAATAGCTTTTGAAAACAAAGTTTTAAGAAAAAACCCTTTATTAAATAGAATAAAAATCAACTACAAATATTCTTAACCCGACAAAAGTCCAATCCAATCTGATTTATGCACTAATTAATAAATCATGAGTAAACAGTTTTCATTGACATCAACGCAAACTGTTTAGCAATCTATCTAAACAACAAACTGTGCTCAGCACTTTTATTCTATGCTTACGGTGTAATTACCAATATAACAGTACGTATATTAATCTTGGAAATGACACTTGTAGATCAGAAAAACTCACCACATTTGCTATAAATTTTAATAATAGTATCTCCAAACAACCGTGATAGTTCAACGAATATGATTTTCCGTCTGTCATGCAGACAGGTGTGGGTTCAAATCCCGAGTCGGGCCTACACCAATTTGTCTTTTCTAAAATTACATGTGTGATAAATTTGTCATGGTTGTTAAGTCACCCTTGTAAGGAAGGAAACCCATGGCTGACTTAAACTTAGACTTGTGACATTGTATTCGTCTTAAACTTAACAGCGATAAAGCTTGCCCTTACCACGTGAATGCACTGTCCAATCAAAACGTGGGTATTCTGAACACCAATTAATATGAATATCATGTTCTTCTTTATGTGTATGATATAATATTAAATGTATTGTTGAGTAAGTATCCCATACTACAAGTCATACTTAGTTTAGGGCCAACTTGATTTGTGTATAATATATTTCTCTATGTATCACCTTATTCAAGTCTTAAAATATATTATATTATATATATTAAAATACATATGTATTGGTTGAGCTCCACACGTTGGCTATCCAAAATATGGGGTATTTTTGTCTGATTAAACAATGGAAGACACGGTGAAAAGTCGTTAAAATAGATATATAAGTTAAAAATAAAAAAAAAAACATAAATATTTTCTTTTCTACGATGTCTTTAGAAAACTTGTACGTTTGAAACATGATTCAAGTAAAACTTTAGAAGTTGAAATTAGATTCTGTGACGTTCCTTTTGAGATCGACTTCCTCTCTATAATCAGTTTTATTTACAGTACAACTTATCCACCTACCTATCTATACTCACAGCTACATAAATCTCATGATTGGCTAGACAGAGCTTCAGAATTAGATTGCCTTAGCCACTTTTGGAACAAAATTTTTATGAAAAAAATGTAAAATAAAAGGGTTGTTGATGGGTTTTCAGTCACATAGCCCAACCAACACCTAAAAGGCCCAAAAACTATCATTCGCTTCTTACTACCTAGTCGGTTCTTAAATACTGTCACTGGCCATTTATTTTAAAAATAGAACACCCGGATTTGCTTTTATATAACCATTCTTCTAAAATTTCTGTGTGGTCGTTATTTTGAAGCCTGGTTGGACATATTTTTATAGTAAGAAGAACACTTTTTGTGGTAGTAGTTGTCCGTTTCATGCCTGAAGTAGTTGGCTTATCTATATTGACAATTAACTGAAAATAAAAGATAATAACAAGAAAATCCGATTCAAATCATTGTCAAAAAAGTAACATTAGTACCGACGGGTAACATTTCGAAAATTCGAATATTTCAAATCCGAAATTCATTATTTAGAAAACTGTTCACATAATTTACGTATCACAGATGCTTTATTTTCCACAACTTCATTAGTACATAAATACATTTTCTAGAAGTATCACCGCCCAGAAAAACTAAAACCAGATTATTAAAATGATTTTTTTGCTTTTACCAACTATATCTTTTACTATAATCTCATTATTCCAAAGGTTTAAAAGACCGAAGTAACTTTATCTATAGTCTTACATATCGTAAATCTCTTTAACTAGATATTTTTTATGTTAGAAAAATTTTATAAATAGAACGCGGATGCATGCCTGTTTGTATGTATACTTGCTTGCTTGTTTGCATGCTTGGTTGCATGTAGGGGGGGTGCCCCCTGCAGACAAAGAAAAGTTAGGTTACATTCAGTTAGGTTAGGTTAGGTTAGATTATGTATAAAACGAGCGAGCGTAGCGCAGCGGAGCGAGCACCTAAATGCCTGATGCATGGTATACTACTAAGCGGGGTATACTACTTACTTAAAATATGCCTGCAAAATTATTCATAGGAGTAGGTATCATTCAATACATCTATATTTCAAATATGTGGAAAATGATTTTATGGAATAGTGATTATTCGGAAAAGCAATATTGCGGAATTAAGGTATATCTGGTTTTCGATTCTTTGGGAATCCGTTCTAGTGGTTAATCAAAATGATAGTAAACAAAAACAAAAACCAAACGATAATCTGGAATGTAAGAATATGGTATTTGAAATTTCGGTGAAACAATATTATGGTAATTAAAAAAAAGGCGATTAGTTTTCGGTAAAATAATATTCGGGTTTAAAAGTTTCGGACATACAGTATGTAACCGTACCGACGAGTGATCCGGTTACGCAAAATATACGTCTATGCGCCGGATATGTCGAAAGCACTAACCCAGAGGGAAGAGTTTTGGAATTTATTAGATGATGTAGTGAATGGGTGTGATTTGAATGTCGAGAGAGAGGAAAGTATGACAGAATGTGAGATTACAATAGGTGGCAAGAAAGTGGAACAAGTAAAAGAGTTTGAATACCTGGGAAGTTAATTTACAAGAGACGGAAAATGCGAGAAGATATTGCAAGGAGAGTGTAAAAGGGAAATGCGGTAAAAGGAGCCATAAACAGTCTAATGCCGAGCCAGTCCCTGTCTGAAAAGGCGCGAATGGCAGTCCACAATGCTGTACTGGTTCCTACGCTGACGTATGGTAGTGAATGTTGGGTATGGCAAAAGAAGCATGAAAGTATGCAGTAGAAATGAAATCCCTCAGAATTATATGTAATGTAAGGTTGTGCGATAGAGTGAAAAATAGTGTAATTCGTGAACGTTTAGGTGTGAAAGATGACGTAGTGTGCAAAATAGAGAAAGGAATGTTAAGGTGGTTTGGGCACATAGACAGGATGGATGACAATAAATTGGTGAAAGAGATATATAGAGCCAACGTGGAGCCATATGAGTAGAGGACAACCACGGAGGCCACACCTGGACCAAATAGAGTGTGTGCTTAAAAAGGCCGGCGTCCGAAGTATGAAGAATAAAAGAGCATGTATGAGAAGAATGATGAATTTAACAGAAACAAAAGAGATTTGCCTGGATCGTACAAAGTGGCGATCGATAGTCTCTGCCTACCCCAATGGGAATAATGGGCGTGAGTATAAGTAAGCGGTTCAGTATTTACAAACTAAGAAACATTGTTACAAATATTAATACTATTGTAATATACATATGATTATAGTAGCAGGTATTGTACCATTTAAACGGTAGTTTCAGCGTAAAACAATAGCAGAGGCTTAATTTAAATCATTTATTTATTAATAGTTTACTAAAACATGTTGGCATCCGAATCGGTAAAAAGAAAGGATCTGTTTAAAAGATAGATGGATAAAAGACTGCCATGTGAGTTCAGAAGTATTGGTACCTCTGCCAACCCCTTCGGGGATAAACGACGTGAACGTTTATGTTTATGTTTTATGGATGAAAGATGAATTTCAATCTACTATTTGTTAATAATTAAATAAGAGACATTTAGAATATTCTCATTTGACATCATAAGCTGGCACAAACTAAGCCCGTTTGTAAAAAATAATTGCACTTCCCAGTAGAAATCCTAGCTTTTTTAATCCTTTTGTTAATCTCAAGTTAACCTAAAGTGCCATATTGCAAAGGAAAAACTGCGGTAGTGGCGCCAATTTGTGTGGCAGAATAGCAGTTATTTCTTTTGTGCCCGGAGCGTATTTTGTCGCGAGCGAGTACTTTGCTTCAAAGCAGATTGCGGTCCGTACGAGCAAGATTCTAGAATATTCTGTAAAATGTCTCCCGAAAGTAAAGTAATTCAAAATGCTTTAGTGGCGTGAATTTTCGAGGAAATGAAACAAAACACTTTTCGCGGAGTAATTTTTCGTGCGGTCCTCTTTAAAGTTCGTTTATTTCGTTGGGATAGTGGTATTGGGTTTTCAGAAGAATTTACCTTCATTCAGTTGAAAATGTTTTATACAATTTTGTGCTCAGAAAGTGCAGAAAAGTTAATTAATGTTTCTCCCGGAATTGCTCATTACAAATTTAACTATTATAAATTCCTCAGAAAACACTTTATTAGATTTCATTAACATTTAACTTTGCCTTTATAGAAAAATCTGAAAAGCAGAGACATTAGTATTTTTCTTCTTATTCCTGTAGTAGTATTTTTCTACATACCTGTAGTTACTTTTACCTATAATCAGAAAAAAACCTAAGCATTAATTATTTATTACAGTAAACTAGTATATATAATCAACTAGACGACATGATAGTCCAGTGGGTAGATCACCCGCCCGTAAACAGAAGGGCGTGAGTTCCAATCCTGGGTCGGTCCTACACCAATTTGTCTTTTCTAAAGTCATATGTGTGGTTAATTTATCATGGTTGTTAACGGTGAGGGAAAACATCGTGAGGAAACCCACATGGCTGAATTGTACTTAGTCATGTGACAGTGTATTCGTACAAAAACGGCGATAGGCCTGCCCTCTATCACGTGAGTACACTGTCTAAGCAAAACGTGGATACCTTCTCTGGACACTAGATGGCGCTGCCATGTGAGTTCAGAAGTATTGGTACCTCTGCCAACCCCTTCGGGGATAAACGGCGTGAACGTTTATGTTATGTTTATGTTATGTTTATGTTATGTAGTTTTTATAAATTTTACAGTGGTAAATATGTTGACACAAAAGATTGGTAGCCTAATATATTAAATCACAACGTCTAAAAATTAAATGTCGCAGTATCCTAAATCATTTTTAACGCGAAATTACACGGATTCATTAATATAAAAGAAAAGACATTCAACCGAATTGAGTACCTCCTTTTATAAGTCGGTCGATAAAATCAACTTACGAGAAGATATGAACTATTTTAACAATATTTTTTTAATAACATTAAACCATCTTTTCTCCACTCAACTTTCCAAAAATGGCTGAAAAATTTCAAATTCCTTAACTCTGGCTACCCCTTCTAGCGATTTGTGGCCGTGAGTATATGTAACATAAAGTTTATTACTAAAAAATTTTTAAACGGCAAAAATTTAAATTTTAGGGATGTTAGCGCCTTGCAGCACGTATTTTCATCCTCATCACCAACTATTTCAACAAAAACACATATTTTTCATTCCATTAGGCACGCAAACTGTAGAAAAATTTGCTACCTACCTTCACTTACAGCTATATTTATAAAAAAACGATAGGCAGGAAACGATGATATAATTTTATCACTGTTGGCAGTTTTGACTATTCACAAAACCCTACAATATAAACTTCTTACGTCATGAATAGTGCCTGACTACACGGTAAATCCAATAAATTTCTCATAGCCTTTTTATTTTTTAATCTCACCTAACTTTTAAAAGGCTACTGTCATTTAAAAACCAAATAACCAATCAGTTTTCTACATAAATTATTTATTCATTGTATGTGACCAGGACAGCATAAAATAGGAAGAAGAATAGCACCCCTTGCTCTTTAGTAAAGATTACAGTCATCAACTCATCATGCTCCGACCGAAGCCGCCATATTTGATAAGCAGTCCACTTCCACCGACAACTACTAAGTTTGTAAACTATGCAGTGAAAATTTGATTTGATAATAGGTTTGAATTCAGTGTTTTATAAGTGTATTAATTAGATTTGGTTTGGTTGCTGTATGCTGTGTAGTGTCGGCTTGGAATAGCGCTACCCCATTTCTTCCGGTGGGTGTACGTAAGAGGCGAGTAACGGTATTGGGGCTTTTTAAGGGATTTTTGGGCGATGCGGTTGGAGACCCATCATCAACAACCTTTATTTTACCATCTTTTCCCCACGCAACTTCTAAAAGTGGCTGAAGAATTTTAAATTCCTTAGCTCTGGCTACCCCTTCTAGGGATTTATAGCCGTGAGTATATGTATGTATGTATGTATTTGGTTTTATTATTTATTTAATAGTTGTATTGCTGTGTAGAGCCGGCTTAGAATGTCGCTACCCCTTTCTACACACGGGTGTCGTAAGAGGCGACTAAGGGTATTGGGGCTTTTTATTGGATTTTTGGGCGATGCGGTTGGAGACCCATCACTAAAAACCTTTATTTTACGATCTTTTCCCCACTTAACTTCCAAAAGTGGCTAAGGAATTTATAATTCCTTGGCTCTGGCTACCCCTTCTAGGGAATTATAGCTGTGAGTATATGTATGTATGTTAATAGTTGTATCATAATAGCTTGCTTTAATTAAGGTCTTACAGTTATTTCAAACCCTTATTACTTCCGTTGACCTGTCTGTTAGTTGGAATTATTTATTCAGTACATGTTACCAGGGCAACATAAAACTTGAAGATGATAGTACTCCACGCTCTTAGTAAAGACTAGCTGTGCCCGCGACTTCGTTCGCGTGATTGTCGGAAACAAAAAAACGTCGTTTAGTTAAGAGTATATCACCTTTTTGAAATAAAATAAAGAACCAATGAAATCTAATGCGCACACTTATTGTGATGTAGGAACTATTGAGTATTTTATAATGATATTTAATTAATTACAGTAGCCATTATCCAGTTGAAATAATAAAAGGTCGTAACTGTGTGTATCTCATTTGAATTAGTGTTTATTTAGATACAGTTACAGGGTTAGCCGAAGATTAAGGATCGCTACCTTGTACGATCCTAGCAGATCTGCATAATGCATCAATATATTTATAAAGCCCTTTTGTTTTTAACACTTCGGAATTTTGCACATAGATCATATATCAATCCCGCCCGATTTCGGCCACAGCAAGTTCTGGTATCCGGCTATTAAGAGTGTGTTCATGTGCTCTCATGTGACTGACATAGCCAATCTTTCCGACAAATGTTCTATGACGTATGTTGAAAAATCAGTACCCCTCCAATATATAGGTAGTTATTATTGATGGCCGCAGGTGGTCGGGCCTTGAGCTCATCACTCTTTGCTTCGAGCTCATCACGTCTTTTCCTTCCGAAAAGAAATATTAACCGGTTGACAGGAAGGGGGTGAAAACTAAATTACTAAATTTCACTCAAGAAAGAATAAAACAAACGGGGTAAGCTAAATAAAACCGCTCAAAAAAGGTACTTTACTATTATTAGGGTTTACGGTTGTTGGTTGTACTATGATAATACATTGAATTAAATCGATTTATCAGTGGCATAATATGCACTGTAGTAGCTGTGTAGTGTCGGCTTAGAATAGCACTACCCCATTTCTTCCGGTGGATGTACGTAAGAGGCGACTAACGGTATTGGGGGTTTTTAAGGGATTTTTGGGCGATGCGGTTGGAGACCCATTACCAACAACCTTTATTTTACCATCTTTTCCCCACTCAATTTTCCAAAAGTGGCTGAGGAATTTCTAATTCCTTAGCTCAGGCTACCCCTTCTAGGGATTTATAGTCGTGAGTATATGTATGTATGTATAATATGCAAATATAACTAAATTAAGGTTAGTCACTAAGGTCACTACATCATTTTAGTGTTAAAAAAAGTAGAACTTAAAAGATGTCTTATGTTTCTGGTGTTTAATACATACATACATACATATTCTCACGCCGTTAGTTTCCATTGGGGTAGGCAGAGACTATCGATCGCCACTTTGTACTTGACACTTTTTTTATCGCCAATGTGGAAGGTAATGTTAGTAGAGGACGACCTCGGAGGACAGATTTGGATCAAATAGAAAACGTGCTCAAAAAGGCAGGTGTCCGCAGTATGAAGAATAAAAGAGCATGTATGAAAAGATTGATGGATGTAAACGAAGCCAGAGAGGTTTGGTGTTTAATGTAGACCAAAATTCAGTTTTTTATTATAAACGTTCACGAAAACTGGTTGTGAAGTGACGTGCATTTGAAGAATGGCTAAGAATTTCAAAATTATGCTCACCAAATTGGATTTATTAATAGGCAGACTATTTACATAATATATTAATATTAATAAGCCTAATTTAAGAAACTAAGTAAAGATAATATTTAAAAGCATTTCAGTTATTTTCATAGTCGGCGAATTCACTTGATATTGGCAGCTTGTATTAATTTCGCCTAGCTTGTTTCCTGTACTGCCGTCCCGAGACTAAACCGCAGTAATCGACATTTTTGTGGTTTTCAGTTTTTCGTAGATTCTAAGAGTGCAGTTTCAGAGCTATCTAGTAAATTGATCCATATATTGCTATGTCATGTAGAAGTATTTTATTTTATTTTCTAAAAATTTATACTGCATTTTAGACTCCCTCCTAAAAAACGCTAATTTTGATTTATTTGATCTAAAAAACTAACTAAAATGCAGTAAATCACTTACTTCCCGGCTTTTTTCAAGGTTCTTTGTTCAACGTCATTTTTACTTAAACTATCTAAAACGCAGTATTATTGAGCTTCATACAATATTTTTTTTACTGCTTTTAAAATAAAAGATTTTTGAGTGATGAAAACTGCCTAAAATGCAGTAAATTCAAATATTACTTCGCTTAAATATGGAAAAGCTTATATTGACAACACTCTAAAACCAACTAATACGCAGTATTTACATACATTACTTCGATTTAATTTGGAGAATCACTATCATATTTATTTTATGAACTAAGTAAAACGAAGTAACTTCTCATGTTACTGCCTTTTAGCTTGTAGTGGACAGTTATTATTCTCTTGTAACTGCAAGCAAAACAGGTATAATATATACACTTACTGCAATTAAGTTGGTATTGCGTTGCATTTCTAAATCTTAATACTGACTAAATGGACGTAATGAACTATTTTTATTGCGGTTTAATTTGTACTTAAAATAAATATTTAATATACAGAACACCCTAATTGTAAGTATTTTGAGGTGATTACTGCGTTTTAGTCAGTTTTTCTAGTAATCGGTTACGTTGTCAACATGAAGTTACGGCCTTTGCGCATCCATGAGTGAGTGAGAGAGTGACACATTCTTAGTCGCGGGAGTCGCGAGTGAGTCAGTCAGTCCAACTAAAGAATGACAAACACATTCTGTCAGTACTTAAAAAGTCTATTACAGATCAGTGTGACAAAAGAGATGGTCGCAATTTAAAACCCACAATTACTGACAGGGAGTTAATTAAACAACATATCGAATCGTTCAATCCAGAAGTGCATCATTACCGTAGGAGTCATGCACCTAATAGAAGGTATCTACCAAGTGATCTTACGATTACAGACATGTGCAATAATTTAATCGCAAAGTATCCGGGCTACTGCAGTATGGAGACATACAGAGACACTCTGTCTAACGAAATGAACATATCGTTCGCGAAGCTTGGCCACGAGCAGTGTGATATGTGTGAAAAATTTGACCTACACAATTCAAGTCATGTCAAAGATGGCTATGCTAATGACTGCGCGATTTGCGAAATGCATGCTCGCCACAAACGCCGCTATACCCAAGCTCGAATAAAATACGATGCCGATAAAGCGCAGCCATGTCCACCGGGTGTCACTTTTGTTTCTGTTGACCTGCAAAAAGTGATAATGCTACCCCGATTAGATGTTTTTAAAACTGTATTATTTTGTCCGAGATTAGTAGCATATAATGAAACTTTTGTTCCCCTTCACAATTTTAAATCCGGTGATGTCTTTTCTGCGGTGTGGCACGAAGGTATAGCAGGACGTTACCAAGAAGATCTCTTGAGTACTTAACGTGCATTTTTCCTCAGCAACCGGGACGCAAAACATATAATTTTATGGGTTGATAACTGCTCGGCCCAGAATAAAAATTATTGCCTATTCACATTTCTAATCACTATCATAAATTGCTCAGACATAGCTAGAACTCAAATAGAATTAAAAATTTTTGAACCAGGGCACACCTTTATGTCGGCTGATTCATTCCACCACTTCGTTGAACAGTCCCTGGCCAAAAAAGGAAAAGTCTATGACTACCAAGATTTTTTAGATTGTATAAAGCAATCAATTAAGTCTGGAAATGTAATTACTAAAGATATGCAAATACATGATTTTTATAATTACAAATCTCACATCGCAGAGACAAAAATGAAGGACAGTGACGGAAATAGAATATACCTAAGAGATATTGTGCAAGTTATGGTAAAAAGAGGAGATTACAAGCTGTATTACAAAACTGATTATGAGGAATGTGAGTATAAGCATCTGTTTTGCTTAAAAAATAAATAAAATCCAATAGCTACTCAAAAAACTGACCTTCGTGGAATAGAAGTGGATAGAAAAGCTAAGCTTTTAAAAGACGAGGTATGCCAGAAAAGAGGTTACTATTTTGGAAAAATCTTACTACTTACAGTGGTGCAGCTAAAAAAAGGGGGTTGTATTCGACGTTGATGAAAAGTAGTTTTTATTCTTTTATTATTTTTCGAACTTAAAGTGTATTAATTAAGGCTATTTTTAAATTACCTGTTTCGTAAAACTAAGTTACAAATAACGTGCCATATTTAAATGTGTTTTTCTTACTTAAGCGACCGTCATTTATTTTATAGAAGGGTGTTTAACATTCCTAAGAGTAAGTCGTTTCATATACAATTGTACCTACCTCACAGTTACCTAGGCATAAAGAGAAAGCTCAAATCATAGATTAAAAAACGTTAGATAGGTCATTTACGAGGAAACCGGCGCTTACGAGTGGCACCGATTGCGGCAGATGAACGCACACCACTCGAAACATATCCAAACAACACACCAAAAAATACATTTGAAATGTAAGCGAGATAGCACATTTTAAAGCAAGTGCTAAAAAGAGATAAATATATTTTCTCTGTACCGTCGTGAAATATGACACTAAGACGACCGTTTGACAAAGAATAATTAAGACCTATACGCACCATTTATTATAAATTATAATTAAAACGTTGTAAATTTATAATACTTACGAATGATAAGTAATCTCATCATTTTAGTAGTTTTTCTACTTTAGTTTGTGCAAAATCTCATCACACACGACGGCATTCTCAATGATTTTGATAAACGAACACGCCAAAACAGGTGAACGATTGCGACGGCAGCTAGTGCGGGACTGAAGTCAGATGAGCCATTTAGCCTGTCTTTTAAGTGCCACTTATGAGCGCGCATCACGTATCTACGGTTTTTTATAAGTACATCTATGGCTCAAATAGTTTTAAAAATATGTATACTTACTTACCTAGTTTGTTGATAAGGTAGTGGTAATATTTTGTTCCTAACGGCCGCCTTACTGAATATTTCCGAGGTAAATCTAGATGTAAGATAATTTTTAATACTGATTTTGAAAGACTGTGCATAAGACTGTAGTAGTAATAGAATTTTTAACTACCTTTTTATTAAGATTATGTTGCTTCTAAAGCTTTTGTTACGAAGGTTGTTAGATTTATAGTTTTTTTGTGATTAATTAGGTATGTGCCCACCTAACTGCCGCCTAGCGGGATGGTTCCTAGATGTAAGCTAAGAACTGATTTTTATATAATTCAATAAAGGATTGATTTAAAGTTTAACTAGCATTTTTATTCATAAAGATTTATTTTTTGCTGATACTGCCAGATCTTTTTATTTACTGTCCCACAAATCTGATAATTCATTGCACATAACAAATTAAAATGCAGTACTTTCAGCAACTTTACTGCGCTTTAGCTAGGATCCTTAACGAGAAAAACATCAAAAAAGCAGTAATAGCTTATTTTACGGCATTTTAGTTTGGAAACGTTTAAAAAACCGTAGCAGTAATAGTAACAGAAATCACCTGAGTTCACTAAAAATACCATAATTTATTTTGTTGACGCACCATGTACTTTATTTTGTACTTATTTTTAAGCCAGATAACCCTAGTTTCATTTGTCATTCAAAGATTAATTATAAACCTAGTGGTAAAAAAGTTAAGCCATTTTGAAACCTTTAAACGCGTTTTTCTCGAAATCACCAATTTTCACTTACTGCGGTTTAGTCTCGGGACGGCAGTGTAGCTTCTATTACTTTAACCGACTTTAAAATAAGGGGTTAAAGGGGCTAAAAAAATGCAAATTTTATTTTTGCTTTATTTTATTTTGGTTCTTTATTTTATTTTTGCACAACGCCATCTATCGGACTTTGGATTCCAACTATCAACATTAGTTCTATATTTAGACTTAAGATGTCGTTGCAAGTACTATACTGAATTGCGTAACGTAATATTTTTCTTCTTGAACTCACAAAATTAATCATATCTTTTGATAGAGTGAACCGATTTCGATGAAACAAAAACTAAGTTATACCTCAAGTTACGTTTAATTTTTGTATATAAACATTTTTAGCATTAAATTCGTAGATTTTACGTTTTGCGCGCACAAACAAACATATAAACAGACAAACAGACAAAAAATTTAAAAATGATGGAAATGGGTTCTGTTACTTATCTGTTCACACGCTGGCTATTTTTTTTTTCAATTTCTTCAATGTACAAAAATTACTGTTCTACAGATTTATTATATGTATAGATGATCATCAACTCATCATGCTTCAACCACAGCAGCCATATCAGATAACTAGTCCACTTTCGCCGACAACGACAAAGTTGGTAAACTATCCAGTGTAAGATTGATTTGATAATATGAATGAGTTTGGTTTGAGTTGATTGTTTAGTGAGTAGTATTTTTGATTAGATTTGTTTAATTATTTCTCAAAGTTATTACAATACCTTTCTATTTTCATTAACCTGTCTGTTAGTTGGAATTATGTTCAGTGTATGTTACTGTTATGTGTACTGTTATTTAGAAACAAAACAACCAATCAGTCCAATAAGGCATTTTGATTTTCACATGAATTTATTTATTACGCGTAGTTACAAGACCAGCATAAAACTAGAAGATGAATAGAGCCCCACGCTCTTAGCAAAGATTACAGTCATCAACTCATCATGCTCCGACCGCAGCAGCCATATAAGATAAGTAGTCCACTTCCACCGACAACGACAAAAATTCGGAACTCTGCAGTGTTAGTTTTATTTGATAATAGGTTTGAGTTGATTGTTTTATAAGTTTTCTGATTAAGTTTCATTTAATTATTTCTTAAAATTATTTTGATACGATATATTTCCATTAACTTGTCTGTAAGTTCGAAATATTTATTCAGTGTATGTTACCAGGGCAGCATAAAATAGGAAGATGAATTGTACCCATCGCTATTAGTAAAGATTACAGTCATCAACTCATCATGCTCCGACTGCAGCAGCCATTTTAAATAAGTAGTCCACTTCCACCGACAACGACAAAGTTTCGGAACTATGCAGTGTGAGTTTAATTTGATAATAGGTTTGAGTTGATTGTTTAGTAAGTAGTGTTTTTGATTAGATTTGGTTAAATTAAATTTTAAAGTTAAGATAATACCTTTTTATTTGCATTAACCTGTCTGTAAGTTGGAATTATTTATTCAGTGTAATATAATGAAACTCCCATTCTTGAACACTGACTTAATTTCGACTTGGTCATATTCCAGTTTCATTTCAAAAAAAATAAAATTAATAGTGCATTAAAAAAATACTTTGTTGATGATAAATGTGTGAACCCATCGCCCTCCACCTCTAAATAAATAAGATATTTTTAATTATTTTGTTGATTAATTAATTACATTTTAGTCCAGTAAATATTGTAAAATCTTATATTAGACTCCCCAGGGGCCACAATCTAGTTTATAAGTATAGATTAATACCCCTTTGTATTATAATTATAAATTTTAAAAACGTTTAAAATAAATAGTTTAAAAAAAAATTTTTTTTTATATAAAATATATAACAATTAACTATCAAATATTTGCATTATAATTACGGGCGGTAACTTTAACTAAACGTCTTTACTTTACTCTTGCTAACTATAGAATGACTAAAAATAATGACTCGCCTCAACAGCCGTCCTCATCCCCACCCATTACTTGTCAAACGAAACAATCACTTAAACCGGAAGTTGAGGTGAAACACTTTACAAAACTGGTTGCTTAAAACGAAAGTTAAGTTGAAACATTTTACAAAACTGATTAACAAAAGGTATTCATATTAAATTTTTCCGGTCCCAGATCCGGTTATTTTAAATACAAAATTATTTACTAATAAAAATAAAATATGTAATAAAATTAAAAAAATAGAAACAAGATTAGGCGTTGGAGATATCAAAGGTGCAGCAGAACTGCTTTTTTCCAGTGATGTTATTGCCACTGACAATCAAGAGACTATGGAGTCTCTGAGAGCAAAGCATCCTCTTCCAACAGAGACGTTAAGAATGCCTGAACCTCCTGATTTTAGTATGAGTTCACCAGAAGCCACGTCGGCAGAGATTCTAAATGCGATATTTACTTTCAGAAACGGTTCTGCTGGCGGACTCGACGGATTAACTCCTCAACACTTTAAAGATTTGTTGAGTTTCTCCGTCGGGGAAGCTGGTAGGGTACTTTTGGGTGAAATAACGCGTTTGGTTAATCTCTGCCTAAGTGGTAAAGTTTGCAATTCAATAATAGACCTTTTATACGGCGCTAGCCTTTGTGCACTTACTAAAAAAGATGGAGGTATCAGGCCAATAGCTGTAGGAAACACCATCCGTCGTCTGGTTTCGAAAATATGTTGTAAACATATCAAGGATATTAAAAATTACTTTGAGCCTGTACAACTAGGTTTCGGAACCAGCGGCGGATGTGAGGCAGCTGTTCATGGTGTCCGTGCGTTCCTACAGCATTGTCAGGATAGCGTTCTGTTGAAAGTTGATGTTAAAAATGCTTTCAATGCAGTCGATAGAGCCGCCTTGCTGGCAGCAGTTAAAGACCAAACTCCGGATTTATATAATTATCTTTGGCAATGCTATAGTTCACCGTCTAAATTGATTCATCGTGGAAAATTAATTAATTCTTGTGTCAGCTGCCAGCAAGGTGATCCTCTGGGTCCGGCTATTTTTAGTTTGGCTATACACCCACACATAAAGGACTTAGCCTCCAAGTTCAATGTGTGGTATTTAGATGATGGTACCATTGGAGGTGAGGCGAATGAGGTTTTAAATGATTTAGAAAATTTAATAGACAATTTTAAGAAAATCGGGTTAGAATTGAATTTTAGAAAATGCGAATTATATTTAGGCTCTAAGATAAACTCAGAAACTGTTGTGGAATTAAAATCTAAATTTAGCTGTTTGGCTCCTGGTATAAGAATGATTGATGACGAATCTCTTCACCTCCTAGGTGCTCCGGTTTTGGATGCTTCCATTCCCAACTTTATAAAAGATAAGTTGTCCAAGTTTCACGATTGTTCCACTCTTTTGGAAGAACTAAATCCTCACGTGGCTTACACTATAATTAAATATTGCTTGTTTGTACCAAAATTCACATATGTTCTGAGATGTTCTGGCTTATGGAGGCAAATCTCAGTTCTTTCGGATATAGATAATATAATCAAAGATACTTTAGTCAAAATTTTTAACATATCTTTAAATGAACGCTGCTGGACACAAGCCACACTACCGATTCGACACGGTGGTATTGGGATCCGCAGCGTCTCAAGTATAGCCTTACCTGCTTTCTTGTCGTCTGGTTTCTCCACCAAGGATCTGTTCTTACGCATAGTGAGAAACGTGGTGAGCTTATCGGAGGTTATAGATCTCCCAGACGCCAAGAAAGCATGGATAGAAATGGTCGGTCCTAGTGTTAATGTTCCCGTTAATCTGGCTTCTCAGAGGCAATGGGACGAGCCCCTTTGCGGTCAAGTTCAGGCAAATCTTTTGAATTCAGCTCTTGACTTAGTGGAGCGGGCGCGTCTTTTGGCTTGCTGCGAGCCAGATTCGGGACATTGGCTACGAGCTCTCCCATCTAGTAATCTGGGAACTCGACTAGACAGAGGCTCCTTTTCTCTAGCCTTAGGTCTCAGATTGGGCACAAAAATTAACGAGAAACATCGCTGCCGCTGTGGCGTATTAGTAGATCAGTTGGGACACCATGGTTTGTCATGTCGCCGTAGCGCTGGGCGTATACCTCGCCATGCTGCAATCAATGACATCATCAGACGGGCTCTTACCACTGTCAACATTCCAGCTATCCTGGAACCGTCAGGTTTGCTGCGCGATGATGGTAAGAGGCCAGATGGTATGTCGTTGATTCCATGGAAAAATGGGAAGACACTAGTGTGGGACGCAACTTGCGTCGACACACTAGCGCCGTCCCATTTATCGGGGTCTGCGTCTAGGGCTGGTTCTGCGGCTAATGATGCTGAGGGTCTCAAGAAGCGGAAATACAGTAATATAGGTGAAGACCATATTTTCACTGCTTTCGCTGTTGAGACCCTCGGTCCATGGGGTCCAAGTGCCCGTCGATTTTTCAAAGAAATTTCGGCGCGCTTGGTGGAGACATCTGGTGATCCAAGGGCTGGTGTGTATTTTGCCCAACGTATTAGTTTGGCTATACAAAGGGGCAATGCCGCCAGCCTCCTTGGTACCTTACCACCAAGCGGCAGCGATTTAGATGATATATTTTTTTTATAATATAGTATATAATTTTTAAGTAATTAAAATGTATTAGTTTATTATTTTAATTAAATAAGTTTTTTTTTGTTTTACTATTATGTTGAAATATTAATCCTCTAATTATGTAAATGACCAAAAAAAAAAAAAAAAATATATATGTATTTTCAAAGAAATCATTAATAATAATAATATAAAAAGATTTATTTGCCAAGTAACAGATTATACCATTTGTACTTAAACGAATGATATTGTTTTACAAATTGTAATTTATAAGGCAGCTGCTAGAATAGCTATTCTTTAGCTTTTCTTGACAAATTAAGAGGTCGAGTAGAATAACAAAATAATATTTTTTTTGAGACTTGTAGTACAAAACAAAACAATAAAATTCTAGTACCTAAAGTAGGCCAGGCCTGTATCTTAGGTACTAGCTTTTTCCCATATATTTTACTAGCTTTTTGCCCGCGACTACGTCCGCGTCGACTACATTTTTGCATCTAGTTTATCTATAAAAAAACGTGGTTTAAAAGATATAAAGGTCATCGAGGCTTTTTAAGTGATTGTTCAGCGATGCAGTTGGAGACCCATCACTAAAATCCTTTATTTGACTACCTTTTCCCCATTCAACTTCCAAAAGTGGATGGAGAATTACTATCTCCGAAGCTATGGCTACTCGTTTTGGAATTTATGGCCGTTAGTGTATATATACTCATGAAAGATTGATGGATGAATTTCATAAATTCCTTTTTGTAGTGGTTATATCAGTCAATCGCACCAAGTTTCAAGTTTCTAAATGCAGAAATGTCAAAAATCTCTATACTACCTATACTAACTTTCATTTGCTATTTCAACCCCATAGTTCCATGAAATATATGATAACAATCATGAAACAAACCATTTTGTACCAAGTTTCTATGTTCGAGTTATAATGGTCGGTCGTATTAGTACGGATAGTAACTATTGATTTTCGGGTCTTTAATTGCGTGTTATAACATGGGTTTAGTTTTATAATAGTGGTTTTAATTGTAATGTTCAATCGCGAAATTTAAAAAAAATACTAAGTACGAATAGTAGTTTTGTGCTGCGGGGCGGAGGCCCGGTGGGTGCTGCTCCCTACACTGACCGTTGGTGATGGTGGGTGAGTTTGCAGCAGACATTGCTCGGTAATATGGGGATTGTCCGAGTTCTAGCTATTATTCTTACCTAACACAACAACTTTACTCTTTACTAATTGCTTGTGTCCTTTGAGTTTTGATCCCGGGTCTCTTGAAGGTTCAGAGAGGTTAGATTTACCGTTACGCCACATAGACGCTAACGTTGACGGCAAATTTTGAATACTCTTTATTTTCGTAGTGTTACTATTGACAAACAATTGAATTTACTCCCGCTCCTGCTGCATAATCCAGCATTTTTATACCCTACCGATGTTGAGCGCCAAAATCCACAATTCAATGTAAAATGAAAAATAGTGACTAAAGATAAAACAGTAGTAAAAGTAAGTAAATGAATCTAAAAGTGCACCGAGTTATGGTATGAACTACAGGTTAAAGCGCGAAATATTCAACTTGTTACGTATCTTGAAAAACATCGATACCACGGTTTAAAAAAACACCCAGCGCCATCTATTGCATACCTCAAGAACTGATGTAACGTAAATACTTAAACCAATTAGTAATTCGTTTATTTATAGTTATTTCAAGATAAGTAGATATGAAAAAAACTGTCTAGACAATAAAACAAATTGTACGTCATCCCTAGGGAATTCCTCATTTTCAAGCATACATTATCGTATCATTTAGCTTCTAAATTGACAGGTTTATGTTCGTTTGCAATAAATTACATTGATTTAAACGAAACACAGCGCCATCTCCAATCCATCCAGCAAGCACTATTTTAGTATTCCCTCGGGAATATATTTTTTTCCGGGATAAAAAGTACCCTATTATTTAATCTGGACTTCTAACTATACGTCTGCAAAATTTCAAAGCAATCAGTTTAGTAGCTACAGCGTGAAAGCGGCACAAATAAACAAACAAACAAACTCACTTTCCAATTTATAATATTAGTATGGATTAATTTTTACATTAGAATATATTTTAACAAAAATAATTATATTCGGCCATCCTACAGAGTGCCTCCTCCTGGCGCACGAAAAAATACAAAAGAAATCATTACATTCATTTCATAACATAAACATAAACGTTCACGCCGTTTATCCCCGAAGGGGTTGGCAGAGGTACCAATACTCCTGAACTCACATGGCAAGCGCCATCTAGTTTCCAGAGAAGGTACCCACGTTTTGCTTAGACAGTGTACTCACGTGATAGGGGGCAGGCCTATCGCCGTTTTGTACGAATACACTGTCACATGACTAAGTACAACTCAGCCATGTGGGTTTCCTCACGATGTTTTCCCTCACCGTTAGCAACCATGATAAATTAACCACACATATGACTTTAGAAAAGACAAATTGGTGTAGGCCCGTCCCAGGATTGGAACTCACGCCCTTCTGTTTTTCGGGCGGGTGTTCTACCCACTGGACTATCATGTCGCTTCATCTTATTCATTTCTTCGTCATTCATTTCATCTTAGCATTAGCACAAATATTAATAACTATATTCTTACATACACATCCAACTAGTCAATTAAATTTGGAACATTTTCGTCTATTTTAAAACAGACCTTGTACCCCGATTCTAAAAATTATAATTTTAAAATGATTTTACAAAATATTGACCTATATCCAAAAGTAACCAAATAGCAAAAATCCTAAATATTTGAACCTAAATATTAAAATAGCAAAAATATTTGAACAGATTGTCTCCCAGCAAATAATTAATGCTTCACATAATCATATCTCTCCTCCTCAACATGGATTTTGTAAGGTAAGAAAGAAAGAAAATACGTTTAGTCGCCGTTGTAGGCACAAGAAAAACAATAATTTTACAAATACAACACACAAAAAAACACATAATTATAAAAATACAACAAAAAATACACATTTACAGCACTGAAACGCGATAGTATAAGATATAGAGTATCAGTACTTCTTACGCCACTGCAATTGCGAATAGAGTGACATCTGAGTCATCCCAAGAATCACGAACGGTAGAATATAAAAAAGCAATGAAAATAATGTCGTTACTTAATTACATAGACCTATAATGAAGACATAAACTACATACCTATGCATGTCGTGTGAGTAAAAATTAATGGAAAGTAGCCGCGATCAAATGCATATCGTGTGAGTAAGCATTATTGCAGAGTAGCCCCGATCGAATGCACATTGTGTAAGTAGGTGTATATCAAATAAATAAATGTAAACTATCCCCTTAAAAAAAACTGGCACTATATTTGCAAATTTGACATAAAATAGTAATATAGTTATTGAAAAGATTTCGTACATACCCACTCTGAAACACTCCAATTCTTAAACACTGACTTTATTTTCACTTTGTCATCAGTACTATTTATAATAACACTGTACCGAGGTCAAAACTGTACATTGAAGAAAAAAAATAAAAGCCGGTGGAATATGTTTAATTTTCGATACTGAGGCCAATTTTGCGCTCTTTGAAAAAAAATACTTTCTGTCTGTATGTCCGTTCACCGCGTTAATTCTACCAGACAAATCTTGATCAAATTTGGTATTAATGAAGCTTATACACCTTCCCAACATATAGGATATAATTTATGCTGGATTTCGCAAGGGTTCCCACAGGAGCATAAAAAATCTTACATACATACATACATATACCCACGGCTATAACTCCCTAGAAGGGGTAGCCAGAGCCAAAGAATTTTAAATTCCTCAGCCACTTTTGGAAGCCACTCATACATAAAAAATTATAACTTTTATATGGTTCCCTATATTTACACGATTCGTTTTTTTCTCGAACGACTTTATCAGACTCTACTTCTTAGACAAAATCACAGATCTTGCTACAACGTCTGCATGGCGTAGCGGTATACCCTTTGGTTATTACTAATCGATCGGAAGACCCAGGTTCAAATCCCGGGGATCGCAATATTTAGCGATTTTTTAGCGATTTTTTCTGTTAGCTTAGATTAATAGGAAGCACTAATCTTTCTTTTTCACGTTCAACTATGCGAATATGTATGAATGAAGATAATTGAAGTAAATTGTATGAATTTTGCGTATTCAGTTGGTAGGTCTGAGAATATATTATTACAAACATACATATACTCACGTCTGTAAATCCCTAGGAGGGGTCGCCAGAGGTAAGGAACTAGAAATTCCTCAGCCAGTTTTGGAAATGTGAGTCGGAAAAGATGGTAAAAATAAAGGTTGTTGGTGATGGGTCTGTAACCGCATCGCCCAAAAATCCCTTAAAAGCCCCAGTACCGTTAGTTGCCTCTTACGTACACCTATCGGTAGAAACGGGGTAGTGCAATTCTTAGCCGACATTACATTTATTTTTTGTGTCATGATTGTTATGAACAGTTAAAAAGGTTTTTTGGAACTCACCCTCTAGGGGATTGAAATATAGTATACATATTTTTGCCATTTCTGTATCCAGAAATTTGAAACTTTATGCCATTGAATGATATAACCACTACAAAAAGAAATAAATGAAATCCATCTATCAATCATTCATGAGTATATACTAAAGGCTATAAAACCAAAAAATGGATAGCCACAGCTTCAGAGAAAGTAATCCTTTATCCACTTTTGGATGTTAAATGGGGAAAAGGTAGTCAAATGGGTCTCCAACTACATCGCCCAATAATCTCTTAAAAAGCCTCAAAGTTCTTTATATCTATTACAAAAAAAAAACAGAACTTAAGATAGCGTTTTGGTATTTTGGATGTAAAACGGATGCAAAAAATGTAGTCTACTCGGACGTAGTCGCGGGCAAAAAGCTAGTATAGAATATATTAAAATTAACAATCCACTATTGCTATATTAACTTAATGCGATGGGTGCCTTTAGTGAAAGTGAGATCAGTATGGAAGAAATAATGAAAGCAATGAAGAGTATGAAAATAGGGAAGGCGGCAGGGTATGATAGGATTACTATCGAAATGCTGAGGGCTGGTAAAGGGTTGGTGGCTTCTTGGTTGTACTTCCTTTTCCAAAAGTGCTGGTCGAGTGGCAAAGTACCACAAGACTGGTGCAAGGCGGTGATTGTGCCCCTGTATAAAGGAAAAGGGTCACGCCAGGAGGCTAAAAACTACCGCGGCATTAGCCTACTCAGCATTGTCGGTAAATTGTATGCAAAGGTATTGATTGAAAGAGTGATGAATGAAACTGATGAGAAAATATGGGATGTGCAAGCAGGATTTAGAAAAGGAATGGGATGTATGGATCAAATCTTCTCTCTAAGGAGCATCACCGAAAAGTTCTTAGCTAAGAACCGAAAGGTGTATTGCTCCTTCATAGATTTAGAGAAGGCGTATGATAGGGTGGTAAGAAAGTGTTTATAGGAGGTGTTATCCAATTTCGGTTTGGGGAGTCGACTTATACGTGCACTGGTATCACTCTATGAGGATTCCAGTGCATGTGTGAGAGTAAACGGGGAAAATACTGACTGGTTCGGTATCTCTCGGGGTGTCCGACAGGGTTGTGTAGCTTCCCCGTGGCTCTTCAATTTGTTCATGGATGACTGTTTAACAGAGTTGCGTGAAAGTGATTATGGGTTGAGAATGGGTGGATTCATCATTAAATGCCTCTTATATGCCGACGATCAAGTACTACTTGCATCATCGGTGGAAGAGTTGCAAGAGATCATGAATATTGCATGTGCGTCTTTTGAAAAAAAGGGAATGAGGGTGAATGTGGATAAAACAAAAACTATGGTTTTTGAGAGACAGGTGAATATGACTGAATGCGTGATTGAGATTAATGGTAAGAAAGTGGAACAAATGAAAGAGTTTGTATATTTGGGAAGTTTTTTTACTAGGGATGGAAAGTGTGATGAAGATATCGAGAGAAGAGTGAAAAAGGGTAATGCGGTAAATGGCGCACTGGATAGTCTAATGTCTAGTCAGTCGGTGTCTGAAAAGGCCCGAATGGCTGTGCATGATGCTGTCCTTGTTCCTACGCTTATGTATGGCAGTGAATGTTGGGTGTGGCAGAAGAAGCATTAAAGCAGAGTGAATGCAGTAGAAATGAGATCCCTCAGAAAAGTGTGTAATGTAAGGTTATGTGATCGGGTGAGGAATGATGTTATTCGTGAAAGGTGTGGTGTAAAAGATGATATTGTAAGAAAGATAGAAAAAGGAATGTTGAGATGGTTTGGGCACATAGAGACGATGGATGACAGTAAATTGGTGAAAGAGATATATAGAGCCAATGTGGAATGCAATGTTAGTAGAGAACGACCTCGGAGGACAACCGTGATAGCCCAGTGGGTAGAACACTCGGTTATCGTGCAAACAACTAGTGTTCAAATCCTGGGTCGGGCCTACACCAATTTGTCTTTTCTAAAGACATATGTGTGGTTAATTTATCATGGTTGTTAACGGTGAGGGAAAACATCGTGAGGAAACCCACATGGCTGAGTTGTACTTAGTCATGTGGCAGTGTATTCGTACAAAACGGCGATAGGCCTGCCCCCTATCACGTGAGTACACTGTCCATGCAAAACGTGGGTACTCTGAACACCAGGTGACAAAGTCACGTGATGTTCAGAAGTATTAGTACCTCTGTCAACCCCTTCGGGGATATTCGGCGTGAACGTTTATGTTATGTTATATGTATGTATGAAAATATTGATGGATGTAAACGAAGCCAGAGAGGTGTGCCAGGATCGTACAAAGTGGCGATCGATAGTCTCTGCCTACCCCAATGGGAACTAACGGCGTGAGAATATGTATGTATGTATGTATATGTATTTGCATTATAATGACGGGCGGTAACGGTATTGTAAAAAATAACGCGGTAATGGTAACGGTAATACGATTAATTTCCATTAACCTGTCTGTTAGTTGGTAATATTTATTCAGTGCATGTTACTAGGGCAGCATAAAACAAGAAGATGAATAGCACCCCACGCTCTTAGTAAAGATAACAGTCATCAACCGCAGCAGCCATATTAGATAAGTAGTCCACTTCCACCGACAACGACCAAGTTGGTAAACTATGCAGAGTAAGTTTAATTGGATAATAGGTTGGAGTTGATTGTCTAATAAGTTTATTGATTAGGTTTGATTTAATAATTTCTTAAAGTAATTTCAATACGTTTTTATTTCCAATAACCTGTCTGTAAGTTCGAAATATTTATTCAGTGCATTACTAGGGCAGCATAAAACAAGAAGATGAATAGTGCCCCACCCTCTTAGTAAAGATTACAGTCATCAACTCATCATGCTCCGACCGCAGCAGCTATATTAGTAATACGTAGTCCACTACCACGGATAACGACAAAGTTTGTTTATTATGCAGTGTAAGTTTAATTTGAGAAAAAGTTGGAGTTTTATTTTATTTTTTTTTATTTTAGTATGCTTAGTTGGTTATCTAATACGTTTTTTGATTAGGTTTGATTTATTTATTACTTAAAGTTATTTTAATATGATTTATTTCCATTAACCTGTCTGTTAGTTGGTAATATTTATTCAGTGCATGTTACTAGGGCAGCATAAAACAAGAACATGAATAGCACCCCACGCTCTTACTCGTAGTAAAGATTACAGTCATCAACTCATCATGCAGCAGCCATATTAGATAAGAAGTCGACTTTCGCTGACTGTAAGTTTGATTGGACGTTTGAGTTGATTGCTTAAAAAAAGTTTTTGATTAGATTTGATTTCATATTTGATTAAAATATTTGATTGTGTATCATAGTAAGTCTTGCTTCGAAGGTCTTAAAGTTATTTTAACATCTTATTATTTCCAACAAACTGACATTCTATTTATAACTTTGGATACCAATCATTGAAGATTTGAGAAATGTTTTGGCGATGAATTGCACACACCACACACACACATTACCATCAACAATAACGAGACTTTAACTTAAAAATGCAATATATACAGTCGCTACTTCCATATAACATATAGTGCGCAATTAATGTAATTATATTCAGTTCAAAAAAATACTTACCAATAATAGTCGAAAATAATAATCGATATTAAAAAAAATATATAATCATTAGTACTGTAGTAGTAATTATATACATGTTATAAACATAAGTACTGACTGATCTATTTCTATCACTCTGTCGTCTCGTTATCGTTGACGGCAGCAGTGGAACAAAGCTACTTCTATTTAATCAAACGAAACACTGAGTCATGAGTCCATGACGTGGCTCTTTCAAAGCTTTGCAAGCCTGGTACCTTTGTTAAATAGTGTACACCTAGCTTGCAGTTTCCTTTACAGTAACGAAGTTGAAGGGAGTTACCTCACTTTGTTTACCTAAGTTAGTTGTTTGTAACGTATGTTGTTCGAAAAACATTTTCAACTAAAAGTTGCAAATAAAACATTTGCATATGTTTATAGAAAATTTTCAAAGCGTAGAAAAAAGGAACTATTCTTTTAACATATTTAATACATATATTGACATACATTTACTCACGGCTAGAAATCCCAAAAAAGGGTAGCCAGAGCTTCACAGTTAGAAACTCCTCAGTCACATTTGGAAGTTGATAAAGGAGAAGATAGTAGAAATAAAGTATTGTTGGTGATGGGTCTCCAACCACATTACCGCAAAGCCACTTAAAAAACCCCATATCCTTTGTTGCAACTTGCGACACCCGTGAGTAAAAAGGAGTAGTGATATTCTAAACCGACAATACAAGGCCAATCAAATACATAGTTATATATTAATATACATGTATAGTCATTAATGACCTGCCCCAGCTGTAATTAGTCTTCACAAAACTATACATGCTGCAATTCTGCATATTTCTAAACTTTAGTGTTTAATATACTAGAGTATATTGTAGAGAACTAGGTTAATACCATATTATTTCAATCTTTTGTATGGATTGGATACATATATGCAGTATTATAATTTATTTTAATGATACAAGATAAATTAAACATCTAATAACTCTCGTTTTTCAGAGCAGATTGACGGCTAAGCTTAAAACCTAAGAGGTCACAGATTCAAATCCTGGAATGGTACACTCTCGGTTGTTTAAGACATTGCAAGCTGAATCACTTTATTTTCATAGAGTTAGTTACTATCTTGTTCTAGCTACTCACTGAAATTGGCCGACTAATAGTGGAATAGCAATGTGCAATATAGCCTAATCATTTATCAACCTATTCAGTATAGGTTCAGAATTCTCAGCCGGTAAAGACAATTCGTATGATTTGCGATATTAATAACCAAGTCAACATAGAAGTAAAGTTACTAACTTTAATTGACTTTCGGATGTTTGAAAAAAGGCTTACAGTTTTTGGGCTTTTTGACGATTGTTAGATATTTAGTTTTAGTTTTGTATTTTTAGCAGTTGTAAGTAACAATAGCTGTAATGTATAAATAATTTTGTAAGTAATACTTTTAATAAAATCAAATTAGTAATTGTGTGAGGTCTTCCGCAATACAGGTCTTATCCTAGTGCGGGGCCGTTAGAAATCTGTAATATTAAGTTTTTATGCTAAGTAAATAATTTTTATTATTTATTTATCATCTTATAAAATCTTTGAGTAAGTATCCCATAATACAAGTTCTAATTAGTTTGGGGTTAACTTAAGCTAAATCAGTCCGTAAATATTTAAAAACTGGCTTTTTGCCCGTGACAACGTCCACTTCCACCGACAACGACAAAGTTTGTAAACTATGCAGTGTGAGTTTGATTTGATAATAGGTTTGAGTTGATTGTCGAATAAGTTTTTTGATCAGGTTTTATTTTATTATATCTTAAAGTTCTTTTATTACGATTTATTTCCATTAATCTGTCTGTAAGTTCGAAATATTTATTCAGTGCATGTTACTAGGGCAGCTTAAAAGAAGAAGATGAATAGCACCCCACGCTCTTAGTAAAGATTACAGTCATCAACTCATCATGCAGCAGCTATATTAGATAAGTAGTCGACTTTCGCTAACAACACGGCGAAGTTTGTAAACTAAGGAGTGTAAGTTTGATTGGACGTTTGAGTTGATTGCTTAATAAAGTTTTTGATTAGATTTGATTTAATTATTTATTTGATTGTTGTATCATAGTAACTTGCTTCGATTAAGGTCTTTAAGTTATTTCAACATCTTTTTATTTCCAACAAACTGACATTCTATTTATAATTTTGGATACCAATCATTGTAGATTTGAGAAAATTTTTGGTGATGAATTGCACACACCACACACACACACACACAGTACCGTCAAAAATAACGAGACCATAACTTAAAAATGCAATATATACAGTTGCTACTTCCATATAACATTTAGTGCGCAATTTATGTAATTATATTCAGTTAAAAAAAAACACCAATAATAGTCAAATATAATAATCGATATTAAAAAAATCATATAAACATTAGTACTGTAGTAGTAATTATATACATGTTATAAACCTAAGTACTGACTGATCTATTTCTATCACCCTGTCGTCTCGTTATCGTCGACGGCAGCAGTGGAACAAAGCTACTTCTATTTAATCAAACGAAACACTGAGTCATGAGTCCGTGACGTGGCTCTTTCAAAGCTTTGCAAGCCTGGTACCTTTGTTAACCTTCCTATACCCGCGCGTTGGTCTGTGAGACCGACAAATTTGATTTTGGTAGTTTTCTCGTCTGCCACAAGCGCTAGCGATCCGAGTTTCTTGGTAGCTGCCGGATTTCAACCGAACTTCACATCAGTGCCGCCCGCGCAGCTGTGTGCTTTTGGCGCCAATCGGTCTGTGAGACCGCCGCGGGTATACGTGTAAGTTTTTGTGTTATTATTCATTACTTATTATTTGCTAATATTGAATATGTTTTCAATTGAATTTATTTCTTTTTTGTTTGCGTACATTTATAATTATATTTTACACGTTTTAGTGTTGTGTAGGTAAGTAAGTATTTAAATTTTTCAGAGAAAAAGGAGTTGCCTGAGGAATTCACAGTAGTACGTGGCCGCGCGGAAAAATCATCAGTATTCGGTCATCGAGGAAACAGTACTCTAGTCTCTTTTGTTCCTAAAAAAGGTAAAAATGTTCTTCTAGTGTCCAGTATGCAAGACAATGCTGAAATAAATGAGGAGACGGGAAAGCTTGAACTTATAATGGACTACAATTCGACCAAAGGAGGAGTGAACACTGTCGATAAAATGTGCGCTACTTATAACGCTGCTTGTGGTACAAATAGGTGGCCCATGGTAATTTTTTATAGCCTCATGAACGTAGGAGGCATAAATGCGTTTATAATATACGTTCAAAACAATGTCGGCAAGAAAATAAATCGCAGGACCTTCCTTGAAGCTTTGGCATACGATCTCATCAATCCGCACCTTAGACGACGAGCTCTCATGACATCTTTGCCTAAAACCTTGAAACTAAGGCTAGCCGAAATATGCCAATTAGATGGTCCTGATCGAATAACAACAAAATAGGTCGTTGTGGCTATTGTTCATGCAGAAAAAATCGTAAAACACGATACAATTGTGCCACATGCAAAAAATACTTCTGTTTGGAACATGCTATTATGGTATGCCCCGACTGCTATAATAAGGCTGATAATTAAGTTAATGTTTGTTTTTCATTAAGTTTGATTGTTAAACTCTATAAAAATGTAAAATTTTATTTTGTTTAAGAAGAAAAAATATTTTTTGTTCCCGTTTTTTTAGAACCTAAGGAAAATATCTCAAATTACAAGGCTGATTTTGAAAAAGTGATAAAAACTAAATAGTTACTAATAAAGATAAGTCAAGACATTACATCTTTCATTTATGTCCCATATTTTAAGTAAATAATGCTAAACATATATATTTACAATTGAATATATGAAAACCCAGGACACGAAAGTACGGTCTGTGAGACCGTGCGCGGGTATAGGTGCTACAAAAATTGGCGCGGGTATAGGAAGGTTAAACAGTGTACACCTAGCTTGCAGTTTCCTTTAAAGTAACGAAGTTGAAGGGAGTTACCTCACTTTGTTTACCTAAGTTAGTTGTTTGTAACGTATGTTGTTCGAAAAACATTTTCAACAGCGTAAAAGAAAGGAACGATTCTTTTAATATATTTAATATATATATTTACATACATTTACTCACGGCTAGAAATCCCAAAAAGAGGTAGCCAGAGCTTCACAGTTAGAAACTCCTTAGTCACATTTGGAAGTTGTTAAGGAGAAGATGGTAGAAATAAAGAATCGTTGGTGATGGGTCTCCAACCGCATCACCGCAAAGCCACTTAAAAAACCCCATACCCTTTGTTGCCACTTGCGACACCCGTGGGTAAAAAGGAGTACCTAGTGATATTCTAAGCCGACAATACAAGGCCAATTATAAACATAGTTATATATTAATAAATATGTATTTAATAGTTATTAATGACCTGCCGCAGCTGGAATTAGTCTTCTCAAAACTATACACAAACGAAATGGTTACATATTTCTAAACTTTAGTGTTTAATATACTAGAGTATATTGTAGAGAACTGGGTTAATACCATATTATTCAATCTTTTGTATGGATTGGATACATACATGCAGTATTATTATTTATTTTAATGATACAAGATAAATAAAATTAGATTATAAAAATAAAAAAAAGGTAAAAAAAATAGATTTTCAGAGCAGATTGACGGCTAAGCCTAAAACCTAAGAGGTCACAGATTCAAATCCTGGAATGGTACACTGAATCACTTTATTTTCATAGAGTTAGTTTCCATCTTGTTCTAGGCTACTCACTGAAATTGGCCGACTAATAACGGAATAGCAATGTGGAATATAGCCTAATCATTTATCAACCTATTCAGGATAGGTTCACAATTCTCAGCCGGTAAAGACAATTCGTATGATTTGCGATATTAATAACCAAGTAGACATAGAAGTAAAGTTACTAACTTTAATTGACTTCCGGATGTTTGAAAAAAAGGCTTACAGTTTTTGGGCTTTTTGAAGATTGTTAGATATTAAGTTCTTCTCTATAAGAAACTCTTAAAAAACCCGTTATCATTAAAATATTTTACAATATTTTCCCTAGTATTTTCTAAGATTTTCACGATTGCACATTATAATTAAAACAACTATTGATTTTTGGATATTTTAATCGCGTGTTATTACATTATTTTTAAAGCCCGACGTTTTGAAAACTTTTAAGTTATCATGGTCACGGGAAGACTGAGGTGTTATTTGTCATCATTATACAGTACTATAGAATTATTAATACTAACTACCTTCACAAAATTTAAGTTACATTTGCATTTATATACTTTAAATCTTTTTGTTCATGAAAACCTCATGTGGGGATTATTACTAATAAATAAAAAATAAATAAAGGAAAGAAAAATCTCGACACAGTTAATTATATCCTATATATTGTGTCGAGATTTTTCTTTACTTTATTTATTTGCATTTACCTACGTTTATAAACGTTTGCGTTACATATTTTCTCTGCTGAACTTAAAAAAAAAAGACTTTAAATTTCGAAGCTCTGGTTAAATATGGGTTGCTAATTGAAATATATACATGAAACATATCATAATTAGCAATCACATTTATCACCTCGATTTCAAGATCTATCAAATACGTCACATATATTTGTATAATCATTCCACAAATCAGTTTTAGTAACCACCAATATTCTAATTAAATTTACTCCAACACTAAGTCTGAGCAACATTATCTTCCAAACAGACATCAATCAAACTATCTCCATTGTGTAATCATTTAATCTTCGAAACTTAGAGATAACGTTCCCTCGGATTACTTAGTCTGAGGTCTAAGGTTTTGTATATTAATTTGATTATAATTTAAGCTTATTGTTAGTAAAAATACATCCATAGACTTACGGCTACCAATCGGCTATAAAAGGGGTAGCCAGAGTTAAGGAATTAGAAATTCCTTACCCACTTTTGGAAATTTGAGTGGGGAAAAAAAGGTAAAATAAAAGCTTTTTGTTGGCGGGTCTCTAGCCACATGTCCCAAAAATCACTTAAAAAGCCCCAATACCCTTAGTCACATCTTACGTTCACTCATGGTAAGTAATGGGATAGTGCTATTTTAAGCTGACACTACACAGCTGTTTCTTAGTCTTGGATGTTATTTATATGTGTAATATATCATCTTATAATCTTTGAGTAAGTATCCCATACTACAAGTTGTAATTAGTTTGGGGTTAACTAATGTTTTGCATTTGGTTTACATCCAAAATACCAAAACACTACCTTAACTCCGGTTTTTTATATTTATATTCCAGGGAGCGTTGTAATAGATATAAAGAACGTTGAGGAATTTTAAGTGATTGTTGGGCGATGCAGTTGGAGACCCATTAAACTACCTTTTCACCATTCAACTTCCAAAACTGGATAATACTAATTACTATCTCTGAAGCTGTGGCTACCCTTTTTTGGGATTTATAACCGTTAGTATGTACCTACTGATGAATGATTGATAGATGAATTTTATATATTCCTTTTTGTAGTAGTTATATCAGTCAATTGCATCAATTTTCAAATTTCTAGACACAAATCAGTTTTAGTACCCACCAATATTCTAATTGCAAGACGCACGGCAGTGCGTCAAGCCAAGCCAAGGCGGCGAGCGCGCACCGTATGTGTATATTACACGAACCATTTGGAGCGACTTTTTACACCATCATAACTCAAAATCTAATCAACATAAACCAACCAAATTTGGCTCATTTGTTGATATCAAGGATACAAACTAGAAGCCTAATTTCCATAAATACATAACAAAGGGTTATTAAGATATAAACGTCCAAAAATCGCGATTTTTTTAGTGACTCACTGACATATAGATCAAAAAGCTAACCCACTTCCAGATATCCCAGGAAGTTGAAATTCGGCATCCAGGTCGGTGATCAAATATTAACAAAGGAAAAAATCTGAAAACGGAGAATTTTTAAGATTTTTCAATATTTCCCTCACAAGAACATTTTGTATAGAAATCATAATAAATTCCATGATGTTTACGCCTGATCCGCGTGTATAGGCAATCCGCAGGCGCGGCGGCGCGGAGATCGCTGGCGGGAGAACGCACTACGCAACCAACCACCGTCGACTTAACATACATATTGTAAATGTAATAACTGTCTTATTTAAAAGTAAATGTATTATTGGCAAGTCTTCGTCTTTATTATTCCTTGCCTTAACACATGATGAAATGTTGTTGACGCTAATATAAAACTCCGTTCTGAATAGGTTTAGGTATGCTATGCATACTTACTTGATCATTCATTAAACTTCGACGCTAAAGTTATTTGCAATTACAAAAACTCAAACTATGAGTATAGGTACTAACTGCACTAGCACAGCCCGGTTGGTTGCGAACAATAGCAATACATTTCTTCAATATATAAAAACTCAGATTCGATTCCTGTCGTACTAATTAATAGGTATCATAACACCTAGTACCTATCTCATGTCAGCAGTACGGCGACCACTGTATGAGTCATACAGTATGAGTATGACACAACATCGGATAGCGTTTTCATAATACATAGATACCTACTAATCATTAAACCTAAGGAAATTAAATAAAATGATTTGATTTTGTGTAATGTCAGCGCTCATAATCATATTTAATTACATAATACTATTTATGATTGTAATAATGATAATTACATATATGAAATAACATAAACTAACTTAAACTTAGTCGCTACCACGTCGCTACAAGCGTGGGGCCACAGGAGATCACAGGGTAAGACGCGCGGGGTGAGAGGCAGGGGCGGGGCATGACGGGATCTGCGAACGTATCAAAGCGAGCGCCAGCCGCGCTCATACGCGCGAGCGACCCCATGCTGTTCGGTTGTCTAGCGAAATTCCGCCTATAAGGTTGAGTTTTAAGCTTCGTCGTCGTATGAGTTACAGCTGGTAACGGTGTTGTAAATTCTGCTTTTTTTCTTGCTGATTGTTTTTAGATTGGGTTGTTTGTAGGTTTGTTTCTTTTGCCAAATTCATTGATTTGTTTGATTAAAATAGTAGATAGATAGTAAGGTAGGTAGGTAAAATCAAACGCAGAAAAAAAAATACCAACTTATTTCTTAACAAAAAGTAATGATATCCCACCAAAAACATTTTAAATGTAAAAAATGTTAGCCAAGCAAATACAATACAAAAATTTATAATATGTTAACTAAAAGACTTCGCAGACAAAAGGATTGATATCTGAATGGTTGCCAAGCACTGCAGATAATCCTGAAATACAAAGTAGATAACAAGTTAAATTAAAGTTTTCATTTAATTTGGCTAGTTTTCACCACAAAATCAAATTAAAATGTACCTAGCAGATAAGTTGATTATCATGATAACTCGTATGTGGAAACGAGCCAAGTTAAATCAAAACTTTAATTTAACTTGTTATCTACTTTGTATTTCAGGATTATCTGCAGTGCTTGGCAACCATTCAGATATCAATCCTTTTGTCTGCGAAGTCTTTTAGTTAACATATTATAAATTTTTGTATTGTATTTGCTTGGCTAACATTTTTTACATTTAAAATGTTTTTGGTGGGTTAAATTTACTCCAACACTAAGTCTGAGCAACATTATCGTCCAAACAGACATCAATCAAACTATCTTCATTGTGTAATCATTTAATCTTCGAAACTTAGAGATAACGTTCCCTCGAATTACTTAGTCTGAAATTTAGTCTCAGGTTTTGGATATTCATTTGATTATAATTTAAGCTCATTCTTTTGTAAAAATGAGGGTTAATTTTGACTTCGTACCCAATGATGTGACTAAGGGTGTCGAGACTTTTTACATCACCAAAATTCCTTATTCTACTTTTTTTCATTTATGACTATAGTTTTTTGTTAGTGTTCTAGTACCTTTCAAAGAAAACATACTTTATTTTTAAATAAGATTCTTTATGTAATAAACATATTTATGCGCTTATTTGAACATACGTAAATTGCGAAAATCCCAAGGTGTATGTTGAATAGAATTAATCAGAATTTCAGTCAGAATGTTGCACAAGAACAATGTCAACTTGAAGAATCTACTAAAAGGATTATCGTTTAGCTCCTCCGCTTCACACTAAACTCACCTTTACGACTCAAGAGAAAGGAAACAAATTGGTATCACAATAATTATCTTGCATTTCTGTAGTATGCTACATCGATATTCGCATTTTATAGAGTGCGAATGACGTTACACCTGTGGGATAGTGGAGCTTTCAGATTATTCTACTCCACACAAAGGCTCGTGCCATAAGTCGCTTAAATTTATTTTTGTTTGAGCAAAATTGACTATTTATGATAAGTGATATCTTTAGAGAATCTTCTCATACTACTACACATTTACATCTCTGAAAATTGGTCACGTCATACATTAAAAGTGCAAGTGGTAGGAAGAACGTGATGAGCGTTATATTATTCACAGCGCATTAGATTCTTTGTGTCTAGAAAAATGGGCTATCATTCTACTGTATAAATTTATAATATGTATATTGTGTATGACTTATACACAACATGGTACTTAGAATACGCTGGAGGACGTACAGTGTAAAAAACTAAATTAGACTTACTTTGCTTATCCCACTACGCGTTCATTTCTTAGTTGTTACCGTTCTCTTTATACCATTTCGTATATTACCACATTGTAGTATTGCTTATTTTATTCTAAACAATCAAATGGGACCATTATTTAATAAAACAGGTACAGATTTTCAAATGGTCACTGTATAAAAAGCTACAAGTGTGTAAGTAATCATCGTAAATCTCATTTATATAAAAATTGAAAAAATCAAAACTCACTCATCACAATAATAGTAAAAGCTGAGATAAGTTAATGCTTGGCATTGATTTTTCCGAAGTTTGGTGGAAAGAATAAGAGACAGAGATTACTAGTAGTTCGTAGCAAACTTGTAAATAAAATAATTAAAAACATTAAAAGG
Organism: Bedellia somnulentella; assembly: GCA_963576735.1. NCBI lineage: Eukaryota > Metazoa > Arthropoda > Insecta > Lepidoptera > Bedelliidae > Bedellia > Bedellia somnulentella. The sequence continues at coordinate 8,120,220 of OY755190.1, forward strand.
ACAAGGCTGATGGACAGAAATTGGACATCCACCACCAATAGGCCAAAATTTTAAAATAAATCTTTATCAAGCACTAGCTTTTTGCCCGCGACAACGTCCGCGTGGACTACATTTTCTGCATCCGGTTTACATCCAAAATACCAAAACACAATATAACTTCTGTTTTTTTTTATATTTATATTCCCGCGCGCGTTGTAATAGATATAAAGCACATTGAGGCTTTTTAAGTGATTATTGGTAAGTGGTTGGTGATTAGTCATATTACTACCTTTTCGCCATTCAACTTCCAAAAGTGGATACATAATTAACATCTCTGAAGCTGTGGCTACCCTTTTTTGGGATTTATAGCCGTTAGTATGTACCTACTGATGAATGATTGATAGATGAATTTTATATATTTATTTATTTTGTAGTGGTTATATCAGTCAATCGCATCAAGTTTCATATTTCTAGATACGGAATTGTCAAAAGTTTGTGTACTATATTTCAATCCCTTAGGGAGTGAGTTCCAAAAAAACTTTTAAATTGTTCATAAGAATCATGAAACAAACCGTTTTGTACCAAGTTTCTATCATCAAACATGAGAATATCTTTAGTAAGTATGGATAGCAGTTTGGCGCTGCGGTGTCGGCCTGGTGCTGCCCCCTACACTGACCGTTGGTGATATGTGAAAGATTGCAGCCAATCATTCATAGATGGCGGTTTTAAATTAAAATTGAGATATGCATTCTGAGGCTTAAACAGAATATTAATTTATGCGTAAGTATAGCATAATATGTCTATGGGATATTAGTTTAAAAATAGTTAATAAAAGTAATAAACACATTCTCAGACCCACCAAATGAATTCATACAATATACTTTCAATTATCTTTGTTCATACATATTCACATAGTCGAATGTGAAATATTAACCAAACGGTATACCGCTGCGTCACGAAGACGTCAGTGTTGACTTCAAATTTTTGATAAGCTATATATCTAGTAGTCATACTATTGACTAACAATTAAATGGACATTTATTTTGATGAAAATGGATGAAACCCTTATTTTTCCAAAAATACTATTAATCAAAGGTCTGATAAAGTCGTTTGATGAAAAAATTTATCGTGTAAATATGGGGAGCCATATCAAAGTTATGTTTTTTTGATGCACCTGTGGGAACCCTTGTGTAGGGGTTGTGGTACGACAAATCGAATTAAAATCCAAATCGCCTTTAGAACTTTATTATGAACTAATAAAAGATACAGATAGTGACAGAATATAGACTAGACTTTGAAAAATAGGCAAGGTGTATGTGCGCGTAGACGTTTCGTGAGCGACTGCCTGGGCTGGGCTGGGGCCCGGAGTCACTGCCCCCCGCGCGCCCGCTCACGCTCTCGCCTCCGCTGCCGCTCGAACTCTCGCTCGCCGCCGCCGCCGCCGTTAACATTCTCCACCCCAGTGCTGGCTAACAGCACTCATCACCATCAGCGATGGGTATACGGACGATGCGTGCCGCTGACCTTACAAGTAGACCCGTCTTGGTTTTTATTTTTACCGCACGTACTCTACCATCCTTTCCCGGCATCACCTCGGCTATCAGGCCTCGCGGCCAGACATTACGGGTTCCATTTGGGTCGGCAATGAAAACAAGGCAATGGGAGACCACTTGCAAAGGCCTATGATCTTGATTCCACTTTCTACGTGGCAGTAAGTCGGGTAAAACTTCCTTTACCCACCTCTTCCAATATAGGTCAGCCAGTTGTTGGGCTATTCTCCATTGTCTTCTTAAATAAAAATCGGAGTCGTTGTATAAGCCCAGATGTGGTAGATTTGACGATAAGCCGATGAGGAAGTGGTTAGGATTCAGCATTTCAGTGCTCCCCGGTTCTATTGATACATGAGTCACATGCTCCAACTGGTCTTCATTTACTTGTAAGTTATTTATATGGAGCGGCCATTCACTTTCATCTTTCATTAAAAATTCCGGTCCATTGATCCATTCTTTAGGTAATGTTGGTCGGTAAAGTGACTCTTTGGTGGCTAAATCAGCGACATTAAGCTTCGATGGAACATATCTCCACTCATCCTTACTAGTTCGCTCGTCGATTTCGCCAAGACGGTGCGTGACATAAACTTTATAGTTCCGCGCGTCATTCTTTATCCAGTGCAGCGCAGTGGATGAATCACTCCAAAAGCATCTACGCTGCGGTTTAATTCTATGCTCGTTAATAATAGTTTCAGATAAGTGAGCAGCAAGAACAGCTGATTCTAGTTCCCTACGGGGAATAGACGTTATTTTCATTGAAGCGACGCGGCATTTGCTGGCTATAAACGTCTGATAGGTATTGTTTTCGTCGCCCCACCTCCAGTATGCGACTGCGCAAATGATCTTATTCGACGCATCACAAAATACGTGTAGTTGCAGGTTATCATAACAAACCGGTATGAGTGAGGGCGCCGCGCCGCCGCCGCCGTTGCCGTAGCTCTCGCTGATAAGGGATGTGGCCGTCTCGCTCGCTCCCGCGGTGCGCGTGAAGGTCGCGCTCGCACATGCAGCGGCTCGGTAGTATCTAGGTAACTTCACGCTATTCATTGATTTTAATTGATTAATCCATTTCAGACATTTTTCGTAAATAATATTTGGTATAGGGTTTCGCTCGCTCCCTCGGTATGGTGTTTCGATTTTGAACTTTACAGCACTGTCCCCGAGGGCCTCTTGTGGAATGTCATTAAGCACAGTTTTGTTGTTGCTATGCCAATATCGCATATTAAAGTTACCTTGTTTATGTATATAGGAGACCATGACGCATTGCTCGTTCTTCCAAGGTAAGCCAACGTGCCACTGACCATCGATAATTTCAGAAGTTTGTTCCAGGTGATCCTGGGCCCGTACGTCTTCTGAGTTCTGCCTGGGTTTAGCAGATACTCCCATAGGTTCGATAGAGAAGTAGCGGCGGACATCACCATGTAGCTCTTGGAGAAGTTTATTATTTTCCAAATGTGCGTCTTGGCCGTCGTAAGTTATGTTCACCGTCGAGTGTTGTTCTTCGCTGGGTGACGGGGTCGTGACTTCCTTCAGTGCACATGCCAGCTGATGAATTGAACCGTTGGTGCCGGCGGCTACTGCGGCCGGCGGGCACAGCGGGCCCGGGTTTGCATCCTGTTCGGGAGCTCGCTGCGTTTCCAATTCATTTTGACTGTGCTCGACCCACCTCGCAATATCACTCCGTAAGGTAGATTTTTCATCCTCTTCCGTTGGTGGACTGTATTCCTCATCTAGTTCGGCGAGATCCGCCTGCAGTCGCTTGTCTATAAGTTCCATCTGGATGCGCGCCTTTGCCTCTGCTGCTTCAAGTTCCAGCTTCTTGCGACGTGCCTCGACAGAAGATGACGTTTTTCTTGATCCAGCTTTACTACTTTTTCGAGAACGTTGGGGTAACGGTTGAGATGCATTCGGATTCGGTTGAATGATATTCAAATTCTCCGACTTTACGACACTACCCTCATCCAAAAAAATAGTTTTGTCGTCTATCCTTTGTTCCATTTGAGGCGTTTCAACTAACTTGCGTTCATGTTCTGCTTTCTCGTCTTCCATCTTCTTTTCTAGTTCACGTTTAGTTACGCTGCGCGTGTTGACGGACATTTTTGAAGGCGTTCGGAACATAGCAGATCCGGCTCGAAATGGACCACTTTGTAGGGGTTGTGGTACGACAAATCGAATTAAAATCCAAATCACCTTTAGAACTTTATTATGAACTAATAAATGATACAAATACTGACAGAAAATACTAGTATTTTGAAAAATAGGCAAGGTGTATGTGCGCGTAGACGTTTCGTGAGCGACTGCCTGGGCTGGGCTGGGGCCCGGAGTCACTGCCCCCCCGCGCGCCCGCTCACGCTCTCGCCTCCGCTGCCGCTCGAACTCTCGCTCGCCGCCGCCGCCGTTAACACCTTGCGAAATCCGGGATAAATGAAATCCTATATGTTGGCCAGGTGTATAAGCTACATTCACACCAAATTTGATTAAGACCCGTCAGGTAGAATTAACGTGATGACCGGACATACAGACAGAAATGCAGACAGAAAGACAGACATTTTTTTCAAAAAGCGCAAGTTTGGCTTAAGTATCAAAAATTAAACAAATACAGAAGAACAACAATTAAAAAAATTAAATTTACAGTTTTGCCTCGGTACAGTCTTATTAATCCTAATAAAACGTGGATAAAAAAACTTCATACTATTATTTTAAAAAACACACTAAAACAATGTAAAATAGTTGGCTTAATTGTTTAGTATATTTGAAAAACTATATGCAGTCTCTAGCTAAATCACACGCTCATAGTCACATACCGAACTTCAGTATTAAACTCTATTACCAGTTCATAAAGTAGTTTCTCGTAGATACGTGCGCGTGAGTGGGGTACAAAGGGTGTTCTAAGTTAATTAGTCGCGTTGACATCGCTATGGAGCTCTCGTGGTAAGAACTAGAATGGAGTAGTTTTATGGATTAATCGGGGAGGGTTCTTTGCTCGGATATTTTTACTTATACCCTTTTTCGATGTTCGATACATGAGGAAAAACTTTTTGCTCTATATTTCAGAAGCTAAAGATATATTTTTTTTGTGTTTTGTATATATACGCTAGAAAATATCATATTTATATATGAATACGCGAAGCATGCATACTTCTGTCGCTACTTTATACAATCCTTGGGAACCTCTCGGGCCTCATTAGCGTTCATCAATATTTTATTCCTTTTATTCTTCAGACTTTGGCCGCCTGCTTTTTTGAACACATCCCTAATTAGGTCTGAATATGTTCTCCGAGGTCATCCTGCACTGAGATTACCATCCGCATTGGACTTATTTATTATTGTACATATATATACTCACGTCTGCAAAATTTGGAAGATGAAAGGGGACAAGAATATAGAAATAAAGTATCGTTGGTGATGGGTCTCCAACCGCATCGCCCAAAAACCACTTAAAAAGCCCCATACTTTAAGTTGCCTCTTACAAAACCCATGGGTAGAAAGGGGTAGTGACATTCTAAGCCACCACTAAACGGCACTATTATTATCTTATTTAATTTTAACCATCACTTTCCCAAATTTGTTATTTCAATAATTTTGTGGTTATAATTTGCACATTACAACACAAATCAATTTAACTGCCATGAAAATGCATACGTAATAAAAATATTTTTTACGTTCCGCTTAATGTCTCGCCGTACAATCAATAAAACAAATGAAACAGAAATATTTCTGAGGTTCTAAAACACTTCCTTCTCTTTCTTGTTCCTTCGTTAAGGAGAGATAAAACACAAACTGAAATCACTTGAAGCTAATATAAAATAAAATCCAGTATGTATTTACAGCTGCCATGCCGAAGTATTGCGACATTTATAACCCAATTTAGCTGATCTTCCTCACCGCCCCTTACTCATATAAAACTTAACATAAACGAGGGTTAGAGACGAAAGAGTGTAGCTCAACCTTATTGGTTTTTTAATGTCAGCATTTTTTACACGAAGTATTGTTGAATGTTGGATAAGTGATTGGAACCGAGGTCACGCGGTTGCAGACGTCTGGATGTCATTGTGTCACGGCTAATTTGGAGATGCGTGACATAGACAATTTTTATTATTTACGCTCTGAACTTTTGTAATTCGATTTGACGGGTCACCAGAATTTTTATGGTTTTGTTTGTTTCTATGAAATGTAATATTGAGAATGAACTAAACCTCATATGGTCTCAGTTAAGTTCCAAAAAGAGGTAGGCAGTGCTTAATTGAGCATATGATTTTCTACCTAATTTTGGAAGTTGAGAGTCACTGATATTTTTAGACATACGGCTAAATAATCATTTAAAAGCCCACCCTTTTTTGCCTCTAATGATACCCAATGGAACTAAACGAGTGCTATTCTAAGCTGTCAATACAGTATTAAATCTACACAGGAAATTTTTATACTATTTTAAATATGAATTATTTTATATTGAACTAAATTGTCTAGTGCTATTTTAAGCCGACACGATTATACTGTTTTGTTCATGATCTATACTTCAAATGGCAGAACGACGGGGGCGTATACCCGGAGGTCGTGGATTCGATTCACGCTGGTGTCGAAATTTTTATTTCCTTTATTTATTAGCAATACGATATAGTTATGAATTTAAAATCGGATGATTGTACAAGAATTCAAGAACTATATTGTTCAAAGAGACTAAAGAAACAAAAGCTAACTTAATTTAAATCTTTTTGTCCATGAAAACCTTATGTGGGGATTATTACTAATAAATAAACATTTGCATTCTATCTAAAAAGGTAGACAAATGGCCTTCCGAATTAGTTAAAATTCGGAGGTAGGAAACGCAAACACTACTTAAACGTGTAAAAGAAATAAAGGATAGAATAATTTCGCACTGGCAGCCAATTGACACGGTGGCTCAGTTGGCAGAGCGTCGGGGCGTATACCCGAGGTCGCGGGTTCGATTCCCGCCTGTGTCGAAGTTTTTCTTTCCTTTATTTATTAGTAATAATCCCCACATGAGGTTTTCATGAACAAAAAGATTTAAATTATGTGACAGTTAGGCGTTTTCAACATTTGCATTCTATCTGAAAAGGTAGACAAATGGCCTTCCGAATTAGTTAAAATTCGGAGTTAGGAAACGCAAACACTACTTAAAACGTGTAAAAGAAATAAATGATAGAAGAATTTCGCACTGGCAGCCAATTGACACGGTGGCTCAGTTGGCAGATTCCCGCCTGTGTCGAAGTTTTTCTTTCCTTTATTTATTCTTTATTAATTAGTAAAAGCTGACTTACTGAAAATTAAAAACCGGCTAAGAATCGGGCCAGGAGCAGTCAAAAATATCGAAACTTAATAGATATAACATGGATATAACCGTTTTAAAAAGAAAACTATTACTTAAAATTAGGTTTTGTTTTTTCATTACGAAATTGAAATTTCTCTAAAAATAAATTTAACTTATCAACAATGTAATTTTTTTTTTATTTTATTTTTTTTTCTTAGGAAGATTTACAGACAAAAGTATACAATATAGAGGTAAAATAGATCGTCCTATGCTATTAACAAATCTCCACAGATAGAACTTCCACTTTTCCTCCTTTAAGCATTAAATACTGAAAGAAATCAAACATTACTTCAAAGTTATCAGAGCATCCATACCTTTGAGAATATAAAGTATAAAATTACCTAGTTTGAACTATCAGCTTCAAACAAAGGCCTTTGTAAGCTCACCAGAAGTTAAGACAATATGTTCCTGAGTTATGCTTCGTTCATATATAGATAATGGTTCGTTTCACCTGTGCGTTCAAAGACCTCTATTACGTGTAAAACCGCTTTTGGTAAAGCTGTGTAGCGTCGGCTTATAATAGCACTACCCCATTTAATCCCCATTTAAAAGTTTAAGTATTTTCTGGGCGATACAGTTGGAGACCCATAACCATTATAATACAATATTTTCATCACTCAACTAGCAAAAGTGGCTTTTATTGGGGATTATAACGGTGAGAATAATATGCATGGAATTTCGGTATGTCTAATGCAAAATCCTGCAGTTTGAGTTATGGGTAAAGGGAAAATTTTCAACTGGGCGATCTTATGTCTGGGAACCGTGGTCTAATTGTACTAAGTTGCAACTTCTATTTGAGCTAAGTAGCATAGAAACTTCGATTATAATGTTTCGTTTCACCTGTGCGTTGAAATACCAGTTCACCTTTGCTATTCTGGGACGGCCACTTTTGGTTCTACAAGTACAAAACCTTGCACTTCTAGGTAGGTAATGTAAAGAGAAGATTTTCAGCTGGATGATGGTGTACCAGGGACCGCCGCCGTATTAATTTGCAACTTGTATTTCTACTAAATTACTACAAACTTCAATTGTGCTATGTAGAATTTGTACGAAGATTGAAGCATATGTTGAATGGATACATTTTGTTCTATGGGTAGTGGTACGGTTTTCGCTGTCAGAATTTCAAAATATCATAAATGTTACAATGAAAATTTTTCTGCTTGTATTTTTAGCAGGGTGTAACAATTTTAAACATATGACTTTGGGTAATTAAATTGCCGTGTAGCGTCGGCTTAGAATAACACTACCCCATTTCTACCCGTGGGTGGTCGTAAGAGGCGACTAAGGGAGCAGGGCTTTTTAAGTGATTTTTGGGCGATGTGGTTGGAGACCCGACACCAAAAACGCTTAAAATTATCATCTTTTTCCCAATCAAACTTCCAAAAGTGGCTGAGGAATTTATCATTCCAAAGCTCTGGCTACCCCGTTGAGGGATTTACAGCCGTGAGTATATGTATGTATGTATGTATGTAATTAAATACTTATTTATTTTCTACGGCTTTGCAAGGGAAAAAAGTGTTTTTTAACATTTGATATGGTATACGAATATAGTCAAAAACCTCTTAATAAATGTGCTATCTAACACTGAAAAAGATTATGAATCGAACCAGAAGATTCTCAGATCGGCGAATTTAGCAGGCAATCTCCTTAGCTTCATAGTTTAAAAAAAGGTAGTATTAAATCACTAATATGACAAATATTGACAAATTTATGGCCAACGCATTATAGAGGAAATGCTGCTAGTATATGGGCACGTTTCCCTACACGAGAGCGATGAATTTCACAAATCTTTTTGTTTGTTCTGTATTTATTTTTTATTTGTATTTTATTGTCAATATAAATATCAATATTTAGTGCAAATGAAAAATAAATGAAATTTATTTACCATTAACATTTCTGCCCAATTGATGATATACCGTATATATATTTATAATATCAAACAAAATCATGAAATTGTTAAAGTTTTAGTAGGAGATATTGAAATATATTAGTGTTTGCAATTAATCATAAAGTGTTCTGAAGCAGATTTTATAATAAGAACTCCGCTAACAACAGAACCTCTTTTCAAATTTTATTTCTAAAGCCTTTGTTTTTTACAAAGTGGCACAGTACTGCCGGCAGGAAAAGTGATGTGAAGTGTCTAACAAATTAATTTTAAAAAACCTTCTTACATTCTACATAAATATACCAATAAATGAGTAATTTTACATAGTAGTAGTACAAAACATAATGTAGCTAACATTCATACATACATACATACATATTCTCACGCCGTTAGTTCCCATTGGGGTAGGCAGAGACTATCGATCGTCATTTTGTACGATCCTGGCAAACCTCTCTGGCTTCGTTTACATCCATCAATCTTTTGTTTACTAGAGATGGAAAGTGTGATGAAGATATCGAGAGAAGAGTGAAAAAGGGTAATGCGGTAAATGGAGCACTGGAAAGTCTAATGTCTAGTCAGTTGGTGTCTGAAAAGGCCCAAATGGCTGTGCATGATGCTGTCCTCGTTCCTACGCTTATGTATGGCAGTGAATGTTGGGTGTGGCAGAAGAAGCATGAAAGTGAATGAATGCAATAGAAATGAGATCCCTCAGAAAAGTTTGTAATGTAAGGTTATGTGATCGTGTGAGGAATGATGTGATTCGTGAAAGGTGTGGTGTAAAAGATGATATTTTAAGAACGATAGAAAAAGGAATGTTGAGATGGTTTGGGCACATAGAGAGGATGGATAACAGTAAATTGGTGAAAGAGATATATAGAGCCAATGTGGAAGGTAATGTTAGTAGAGGACGACCTAAGAGGACACATTTGGATCAAATAGAAAAGAAGAAATGGGGTAGTGCTATTCTAAGCCAACACTACACAGCACTTGATCACATTAAATGTTTTGATTTTCTGGAATTCAGAAATTAGACTTCCAGACCAAAAGCTTAACGCAAAACGTTGATCTATAAAGACAATTTTTATTTAATTAAAAATACTTTACTTTTTGCCCGGTCATAATTATACAACTAACTTAAGCTCGAGCGCGTCAGATTAATCTATGGGGGAAGTTACGTAAGGTTCAAGGACTTTTTTGAGTTTTTTGCCCAATTATTTTTCGACCCCTACTATTTATATCACATTAGATACTCGCATGGGGAGAGCCAAATAGGCGCAAACTCTGCAGATATTCACAGATAATAAGCTCTAATGCACGACGATTTTCAGCCGGGACCCTGGAAAATTACATGATATGTTCACTTTCTCAATTTATGAAAATACATTTTCAACCCGACTGTACCTAAAAATCTCATCATGAGCTTATAGCTAAAAACAACGCTCCAGTTATAAAAAACACGGAAATTTTAATAACAATTTTCCAAAGAATCCGGCCAAATACGAGCCTTGCCTGAATAATGCCGCCTCATCACAAACCAATTAAGACATTTGAGATTTTATCACAATGATTCTTTGACATCGCTACATTTTTTCCAATAATAAAGAAAATAAGTTAATAATAATAATAAAGATTTTATCATCATCCATTAAATAACCGCGTAGATCTTAAACTCTAATTTAGTAAATTGGCTATTTATTATTTCATAGAAATTCTATTCGATATAAAGGGTAGCAGAATTACTAATGCTTCTAATCATCACGTGAAATGTTGTCACACAATGTTGTCTTTTTGCTTGCTAATTACCTACAATATGTTAATATAAATGATTTAACTTTTGAAGAGGGTTTGAAAGTCATGATGAAAACCGAAGGGAAAAATGTACGCGAATTGAAGTTATTAAGGAAAGATAAAATAAATTTTCTATTGGCTAAAAATAATAAAATAAGAATTCATGACAATATTATTCCCGTTGATCCATTGTTGCTGTTTCAACGTATTTGTGTGTTGAAAAAAACAGATGACAAACTAAAAACTTATATGAATTATGAACTGGCCTTATACCCACTTGCTCTGTTTGAAGATGACCAACTGCGAAAGACAAAAAAATCAGCTTTCTACGAATTGTTCCCAGAAATTAAGATTAATTTGAAAAGCTTATAAAATGTTCATTATGTTATTGATGGAAGCATGTTGTTATATCGTTGCAAATGGCAATTAAATGAAACATTCAAAATGATATGCGAACATTACGTAAGATATTTGAAGAATAATTATAATAACGCATACGTGGTATTTGATGGATATAAGAAGGACGGTATTAAATCTGCTGAAAGGAATCGTCGCGCACTAAAAAATATATGTACAGATATTGAATTTGATGAAAATGTGACGTTAAAAATCGCTCAAGATAAATTTCTAACGAATACAAAAATGAATCTCGCCTAATCGAAATGTTAAGAATAAAATTAGCTGATAACAATATTTTTGCATGCCAAGCGGAAAGCGATACAGATAAATTAATGTTGATTTTAATAATTAATTCGATCTTACTTTTATGCTATAATAACAGTTTTTTTGCAAGTTATTTAAATAAACAAATAGTTCACGTAATACTTTTTTTAACATTTCATTATACATAATTTATTTATTTTTTCAGTAGCCTCCACTTCTGTTACAAAAAAATAAATTCTACAACGTTACCTTCATTATAGCACATAAGTTATTGCAAACATAAATTTTTGTTATTTAAAAATCAAATACACAACTTTTAAATAGGTAGAGATTATTATTTATGTTATTCATTACACATTTTCGCAAAGATTAAATTTCATCTAGTCCCTGAGACATCCGAGGTTTTAATGTTTTTCACGCTCCAGACGCTCCACTATCGGTTGTTTTCGCTGTTTGACAGTCTACAAATAATTAAGCGGCTAAATACTATTTTAAATAACCGTGATAGCTCAATGGGTAGAAAACCCGCCTTTTATACAGACAGGTATTTGTTCAAATTCTGGGTCAGGCCTACACCAATTTGTCTTTTCTAAAGTCAAATGAGTGGTTAATTTATAATACTTGTTAAAGAGTTTTTATTGTCTATAACACAATTTTAACAGAAGAATAATCTCAATGGTGTAGAAATCCTATTGCAATGATAGCAGTGAAAGTTTGCAAAGTTCAAGTGAAGATTTTGCCGACTTCTTTTATGTCTGATCTATTCAGTAAAGTATGAAGTAGAATCAAATTAAAAAAACTGCCCTTTTTAAATACATTTAAAACTGGCATGTCTATAAAGCATAGTCAAACAAACCAAAACCACATCATTCACTTTATATTTTTGTTCTCGTAAAAGTAAAAGTGAGCTATATTTGCACAATGAGAAAAATGAGACTTTTTAAAATGCTGTTTATTTATTACAGTTTTAAAAGTATGTTTGAGTTTTGGTCCGTGGTTTTCTGCAGGCAGTATGCCCTAGGCTCAACACTCTCTTTTTGTGTTTTGTCGGTTGCTCTTTTAACTAAGTAAATTGATGACGCAGGCCTTTTAAAAAAACATGACAAACATTTGGTTTAATTCCGACTTATACTTGGAATTGGTGATTTTTGGAAGTTAACAAGAACTATATGATAGGAGAGAGCTATATGAGGAATTTGAGCCTTAACTTTCAATCTTTAAAGTCTCAAAACATTCAAGACCAGAGTTTTGTCTTTAAAACTTTAAGCCTTTAATGCTTGAAAGTCTTGAAAGTTCAGAAGGCTTAAAGGGATTTCTTATACAACACACAAAGTTTTGAAACCATTTATTGTCATAATTGTACGTACCTCAAACGTAAATATTGGACATGCATATTCCCAGCCTTACATACGGAGCCCAAACCTGGTCTTTGACTGACACGTAAACATAGAACGCAGCATAGAACGCAGCATTCTCGGAGTATGGCTCTTAGACGGAGTCCGGAATACGGAGTTGCCCTCAAAGACCAAAACTAAAGATGTACTAAGGTACCTCTAAGGAAGGCGGCCCAATTGAAATGGTACTGGGCCGGCCACGTTGCTCGGATGCACCCGGACCGATGAGCCAAAAGAGTCACACAATGGGCTCCCGATGTAAAGAGATAGCTTAGTCAACAAGGAAAAAGATGGAGTGACGAGTTCGGTCTCTGGGACATAAACTTGTGGGAGATTGCTGAAGGCCACCTGGTGTGGGAGAAGGTGAGTGAGGACTATTTCCACAATGGGACACAAAAAGCTAAAAAGTTACATTGCAGATTAAATAAAAAATGTTGCTCAAAATTTAATTTAGTGATTCGTAAATGTGTTCTTGATCGGTACAAGGCGCAGCTATTAAAATGGAAAGTGGTCTCCTAATATACTCCTATTTTTTATTATTCGAAATATTCGCGGCATAAGACTCGATTGTCACAGTATACATAGCCAAGTGGATTTCTTCGCCATGTTTCCCCTCACCGTTAACAACAAAGATAAATTTAATAAACGGAGTGAATTTTGATATAAGTATGAACGAAAATATAATTTAAACCACAATAAAAAATAATATATTTGCCATTGGTGTAGACAGAGACTATAGACTGCCACTTCGTACGATCCTGGCAAAGCTCTCTAGCTTCCTCTAAATTCAGCAATCTTTTTAGACATGCTCTTTTATTCTTGTGACTACGAACGCCTGTCTTTTAGCCACATTTTCCGTTTGATCTAAATGTTTTTTATTGATTTTTATGCTCTCCTATTTGTTCCATCATCATTGGCTCTTTATATCGCCTTTTACCAATTTAATTCCATATCCATCTTCTCTATGTGCTCAAATCATGTATACATTCCTTTTTCTATCTTTTTCACAGTACCATTTTTTATACCTAATAATAATCTTACTATAATAAGACTGTAACGAGGTCAAAACTGTACATTGAAGAAAAAAAAATAAAAACCGATGGAATATGTTTTATTTTCGATACTAAAGCCAAATTTGCTATTTTTGAAAAAAAAATCTGTCTGTCTGTCTGTCTGTCTGTCTGTCTGTATGTCCGTTCATCACGTTAATTCTACCGGACCGATCTTGATCAAATTTGGCATGAATGTAGGTTATACACCTGGCCAACATATAGGATATAATTTATCCCGGATTTCGCAAGGGTTCCCACAGGAGCATAAAAAAAACATAACTTTTATATGGTTCCCCATTTTTACACGATTAATTTTTTCATCGACCGACTTTATCGGACTCTTCATTAATAGTCTTTTTGGAAAAAATAAGGGTTTCATCCATTTTCATCAAAATAATTGTCCATTTAATTGTTTGTCAATAGTATGACTACTAGATATAGATATGATATAGGATATCACAAATTTGAGACCTACACAAATGTCTGCGTGGCGTAGCGGTATACCGATTGGTTAACGCTAAGTATGAAAGACCCAGGTTCGAATCCCGGGTGGTCAAAGTCTTTTTGCGTATTTTTTTTGCTTTTGTGTTAGGTTAGAATAATAGGATGCACTTATCCTTCTTTTTCACATTCAACTATGCGAATATGTATGAATAAAGATAATTGAAAGCATATTGTATGAATTTTGCGTATTCATTTGGTAGGTTTGAGAATATGTTTATAACTTTTGTTTATTTAACTATTTTTAACTAATATTCTCATAGATATATTATACTTTACTTACGCATAAATTAATATTCTGTTTAAGCCTCAGAATGCATAGTTTGTAAATAAATAAAAGTAAATATCTCAATTTTAATTCAGTACCGCCACCTATTGGCCGATAATTGCAGTCCCTCTCACATCACCAACTTATTGCTCCCCATATTTATACGATTATTTTTTTCATCGACCAACTTTATCAGACTCTTCATTAATAGTGTTTTTGAAAAAAATAAGGGTTTTATCCATTTTCATCAAAATAAATGTCCATTTAATGAATTGCTGTGTAGTGTCGGCTTAGAATAACACTACCCCATTCCTTCCGGTGGGTGTACGTAAGAGGCGACTAACGGTATTGGGGCTTTTAAGGGATTTTTGGGCGATGTGGTTGGAGACCCATCACCAACAACCTTTATTTCACTATATTTTCCCGACGCAACTTCCAAAAGTGGCTAAGGAACTTCAAGTTTCTTAGCTCTGGCTACCCCTTCTAGGGATTTATAGCCGTGAGTATATGTATGTATGTATGTATTTAATTGTTTGTCAATAGTATGGCTGCTAGATATATACCATATCACAAATTTGACATCAATACTAATGTTTTTGTGGTGTAGCTGTAGGCTATATATATGTATACCGATTGGTTAAAACTAAACTAACGGATGTCCCAGGTTCGAATCTCGGGTGATTAAAGTCTTTTTGAGACTTTTTTGCTTTTGTGTTAGGTTAGAATAATAGGATGCACTAATCCTTCTTTTTCACATTCAACTATGCGAATATGTATGAATAAAGATAATTGAAAGTATATTTTATGAATTTTGCGTATTCATTTGGTAGGTTTGAGAATATGTTTATAGCTTTTGTTTTTTTAACTATTTTTAACTAATATTCTCATATATATATTAAGTTTTACTTACGCATAAATTAATATTCTATTTAAGCCTCAGACAGAATGCATAGTTTGTAAATAATAGTAAATATCTCAATGTTAATTCAGTAACGCCATCTGTTGACCGATGATTGCAATCTCTCACACATTACCAACAGTCAGTGTAGGGGACAGCACCGGGTCGCCAAACTGCTATCCATGCTTACTCAAGATATTTTCATTTTTGAACATAGAAACTTGGTTACAAAATTGTTTGTTTCATGTTTCTTATGAACAATTAAAAAGGGTTTTTGGAACTCATCCCCTAAGAGATTGAAATATATTATACAGATGTTTGATCTATAAATACAATGTATCTAGAAATTTGAATCTTGATGCGATTGACTGATATAACAACTACAAAAAGGAATGTATGAAATTCATCCATCAATCAATCATGAGAATATACTAACGGCTATAAATCCCAAAAAAGGGTAGCCACAGCTCCAGAGATAGTAATTCTTTATCCACTTTTGGAAGTTGAATGGGATCCGTCCAACCGTCCAACTGCATCGCCCAATAATCACTTAAAAAGTTTCAATGTTCTTTATATCTATTACAACGCCCACGGGAATATAAATAAAAAAAAACAGAAGTTAGTGTAGTTAGATAGTGTTTTGGTATTTTGGATGTAAACTGGATGCGAAAAATGTAGTCCACGCGGACGTAGTCGCGGGCAAAAAGCTAGTTTTAAATATAATTTATAAATTAAACACGATGGACATGATAGATATGATAGGATATATATATACATAGTATAAAACAAAGTCACTTTCGCTGTATGTCCGTATGTATGCTTAGATCTTTAAAACTACGCAACGGATTTTGATGCGGTTTTTTTTAATAGATAGAGTGATTCTTAAGGAAGGTTTGTATGTATAATAAATGCATAATATAGTAGAGAAACACTGATAAATTTAAAGGTTTCTAATGTGATGTCGTAAATAAGCACGTTTCTTTGCGCTTATATTGCAAACGCTGGCTGAACCCTACGAGATAGACCAAAATAATGTACTACAGAATTGTTCACCTTAAAAAGTTCAACAAAAAAGTCCGCGATGCTATATGTCTATCTCTTAGGGATAACCCAGCATAACCATTTTTATTCTTTACTAAAAAATGGTTATTTACGAAGTGATTTTAAACAATACAGCATTAATCCTTATCCTTTTAAGTACCTTAAATAAATTTTGCATTTATTATAGATCAATATGCTTTTTACAGCATGTAATTTAAGTGAATATTACCAAAGATATTACAAATTTAAAATGCAGGGTCGTAGTTGTTTGCGCCGGGCGGCGCGTGCCTATAAATATCGCGTCGTCGATGGCCGCGCTTCGCCTTCCCTATCCGACTTAGCTAAGGTACACTCCTTTTACACTTACACGCCCGGCACAACATATTAAGGTGACGCCGCATAGGCCGCAGGGCCAGCAGCACCGAACCGGTGGGTTTTAGTCGGTAAAAGTCCGACATACCCCCGTCGCTCGAGAGAGGATTTCCCCACCGGTAAACAAAAAAAAAAAACGCTTCGCCTTACAGCACTTTATGATTTGCAGCGATCGCACGCGTTTATCGGAGCTCTCTAGCGAGGAAAATATCAAGAATTAATTAAACTGAATAGAATAAGTATCTTTTGTTGTTGATTATCTTTTAATTTTTATTGAGAGCGTGAAAGTAGGTTGTCCTGTTATTTTATTAAGAAATCTGAATCCTCCTAAGCTCTGCAATGGCACACGTTTGCTGATAAAATCACTAAAAAAATTCACAATAGAGTGCACAATACTCACCGGATGTGGTACCGGAGAAGATGTACTAATTCCCCGAATTCCTCTGATACCATCAGATTTACCGTTCCAATTTAAACGCCTACAATTTCCGGTAAAGATATCTTTTGCAATGACCATTAATAAATCGCAGGGTCAAACTTTTAACGTTGCAGGATTAGACTTGAGTGTTGAGTGTTTTTCACATGGCCAATTATATGTCGCGCTGTCAAGAGTAACGTCTAAGCAAAACATGTTTGTATTGGCTAATGACAAAAAAGCTGTGAACGTTGTGTATAAGGACATTCTGTAGTAGGTATATTTTGCGACATGATAGTCCAGTGGATAGAACACCCGCCCGCAAAACAGAAGGGCGTGAGTTCCAATCCTGGGACGGGCCTACACCAATTTGTCTTTTCTAAAAGTCATATGTGTGGTTAATTTATCATGGTTGCTAACGGTGAGGGAAAACATCGTGAGGAAACCCACATGGCTGAGTTGTACTTAGTCATGTGACAGTGTATTCGTACAAAACGGCGATAGGCCTGCCCCCTATCACGTGAGTACACTGTCTAAGCAAAACGTGGGTACCTTCTCTGGAAACTAGATGGCGCTTGCCATGTGAGTTCAGGAGTATTGGTACCTCTGCCAACCCCTTCGGGGATAAACGGCGTGAACGTTTATGTTATGTTATGTATATTTTGCATTGCACCCGTGCGAAGCCGGGGCGGGTCGCTAGTATATATATATAACATAACATAACATAACATAAACATGGCAAGCGCCATCTAGTTTCCAGAGAAGGTACCCACGTTTTGCTTAGACAGTGTACTCACGTGATAGGGGGCAGGCCTATCGCCGTTTTGTACGAATACACTGTCACATGACTAAGTACAACTCAGCCATGTGGGTTTCCTCACGATGTTTTCCCTCACCGTTAGCAACCATGATAAATTAACCACACATATGACTTTAGAAAAGACAAATTGGTGTAGGCCCGTCCCAGGATTGGAACTCACGCCCTTCTGTTTTTCGGGCGGGTGTTCTACCCACTGGACTATCATGTCGCTCCACTGGACTATCATGTCGCTTGTAAAAATATATATATATATATCGCAATAATCCCCACATGAGGTTTTCATGAACAAAACATTCAAATTAAATAAAAGTCTCATTAAATTTTCTACTGTCACCGTGATTTCCATGTTTTTTTTTTCAATGTAAATATTAACTTGGGTTGTTATCCCACTTTCCCTCCCTTAACCTTCAACACTACTCAAACACTACCTAGCTGTGTAGTGTCGGCTTAGAATAGCACTACCCCATTTCTTTCGGTGGGTGTAAGTAAGAAGCGACTAACGGTGTTGGGGCCTTTAAGGGATTTTTGGGCGATGCGGTTAGAGACCCATCACCAACAACCTTTATTTTACCATCTTTTACCCCCCAACTTTCCAAAAATGGCTAAGGAATTAGAAGTTGTTTAGCTCTGGCTACCCCGTCTAGGGATTTATAGCCGTGAGTAAATGTATGTATGTATGAATATACTACCCAAAATCTGGCATCTCGTTCAAAATATCAGATTTTCAGAAACCAAAATTAAATTCGCTTACACCTTGACTTCATGAATATTTCAGAGAAAGCATAAACTAGCAATACTAGATTTCCTCAAGACGTCACATGACTGGGGTAATTCCGCTAACTTCTGTAAATCAGTCAAGCAAACTCACACGACAAGTCTACACACAAAACAGAACTTATGTCAGGGAGGAATTCAGTTAGCTTAAACTGTGCAAAATTGCAGAAGTTGGGTTGCGATTTATGCTATTGTGGAATAAATCAACTTATTTATTTGCTTGGAACATATTACACAATTCTTTAAGATATCATTGTTTGTTGGCTTCCAGGCTATTATGCGTAAACGAGTAGCCTCCTTGTGGACCCGAATTAGGTGTAGCACCAACAAGCTCCTGGAGATCATTGCGGAGAGTTGATAGTCCAATTTTAAATCATTGGTCATCACTCCATGTGATGAGTAACATAAATTTAAAATTCTACTAACATAGTTTATAAGTCTTTTCACTAACAGATATATGGACATTTTGTAACTGATTTGTCTGAAATAAATATTTTTTTAAAAAGTTTGGCTCAATTCAACATACATACATATAATCACGTCATTTGTTTCCGTTGAGGTAGGCAGAGATTATGGGTGGCCATTTTGTATTATCCCGGCAAATATGTCTAGGAATTATCATAGTACCTAGTAAAAAGTATCATATTTTTGGAAAGTATTTTTATCATAAACAGGAAAATAAATATTTCAAAGAAAGCGTAAACTAGTAATACTGGATTTTCTCGACTATTAGAGTCATTCCGCTTACTTCTGTAAATCTATCAAGCAAACTCACACGACAAGTCTACACACAACAGTTAAATCAACTTTTATACGCAATTTTGTATCTTCTTTAGCGCAGCGGTAGTAGCAGTTAACTATAGAGTATGTCTTATCATCTTTTCTATATAGTTATACCTTTATATTGTTTTATTATTTTTTTATATTAGGTACATCCTATTATATGTTATGTATGATTAATTATATATATAAAAAAAAACTATTGTCAGCATAATTATGAGTGTACAACCTTGTGCTTTTTATTATTATTAAGTTTTGTAACAGTGAAAACTGATAATTGGCATTTAGATATACTTTTAAGTTGCTAATTAATTATAACTAGCTGTAAGTTTTCCGTAATTATAAAATAAAATAAAATAAAACAAAACTGAACTTATGTCAGGGCGGAATTCAGTTAGTTTAAATTGTGGAAAATTGCGGCAGCTGGGTTGCGTTGCGATTTATGCTATTGTGGAATAAATCAAATCATTTATTTGCGTGGAATATTGTTCTGTTCCTTAGTTTTAAATATACATACAAACTTACATAAAAAAAACTCATGGGTTTAAATCCCAAAAATATGGTAGCCAGACGATACCGTTGCGGTAGCGACGCGAACTTCAAATTCTGTAGCCCTGGCTACCTTTTATGGGATTTGCAATGTGAGTATATGTTTGTATGAATTGTATACTGACTGAATTTCTACATTTATTTACATCCATCATTATTTTTATACATACTCTTTAATATTTTATACTACGGACACCTGCTGTAATGATCACTCTCTCAATTGGGTTCAAACATGTTTTCCGAGGACGTGCACTACTAGCATTATCTTCCACATTGGCTCTTTAATTTTTTTTACCTATTTACCACCATTTATATCTTTATGTGCAGCTGAATTTATTCCGACAATTATTTTGAAGCATCAAGAAGTTCGCCAGGGTCGTACAAAATGGACTCGATAGTCTCTACCTTTTCCATCGGAAAATATTGCTTCAGTATATGTATGTTTGTATATGTAGCAGCCAAACTTTATCGATGCTAGTTTGTTAAAAATTTAGTATTTCGGCATGAACCCAAACATTGTTGTCACAAAAACGATCCTTTCGAATACGTGCCAGCCATGTGTTTGCTTCTATTAGTTTTATGAACATCGGCCCTTTGTTTTTAACACGCTTTTATTAGGTTGACCTGTATGTATGTAACTATGTAATCAAATCTAAGAAAACTAATTTAACCATCTTCTAAAGGTCGTAGCGTTATGAAAATTGGCAGTTGTATGTGATTTCGATGACAATACAATAATATGGTACTGTCGAGCTGATCTGATGATGGAGCCGGAAGATATGAACTGGAACTTCATTATGGATGATCGTATCATAGCCGTGTTTGGACTTGTTAAAAAGGTCTTGTAATGAACGTTGACCATGATTAGGTTTCAAGGTCTGATGATGAAGCCGGAAGATAGGCACTAGCATTCCATGATGAAATATCGTATCATAGCCCTGTTTGGACTTGTAAGAAAGGTCTTGTAATGAACCTTGACCACGATTAGGTTTCAAGGTCTGAATACAATAATATGGTACTGTCGAGCTCCTCTGATGATGGAGCCGGAAGATATTAACTGGAACTTTATGATGGATGATCGTAATAAGCCGTATTTGGACTTGTTAGAAAGGTCTTGTAATGAACTTTGACCACGAAAAGAACTTTGACCACGATTAGGTTTCAAGGTCTGAATACAATAATATGGTACTATGGAACTGATCTGATGATGGAGCCGGAAGATTTGAACTGGAACTTCATTATGAATATTAGCATACGATGTATCGTTACCAACCCATAACGTCCCACTGCCGGGCACAGGTCTCTTCCGTGAGGAAGGTATTAGCCATACTTCACCACGGGGGCTAGCCGGGTTGGTGGAGGTTTGTAAGGCTAGTGGTCACCTTACCGTTAGATGTTATCAAGCCGCCCGTTTGGGTCTCTGACAAAGCTTGACGACTGCTATCTTACGATAACAACCGGCACCAACGGCTTTACGTGCCTTGCGAAGCACGGTAGCGCCCGAGATAAATACCACTAGGCGGTTACCCATGCGTGGACGGACCGCAGCTCGCGTTGCTTAACTTTTAAATACGATCACATCAGTCCAACTGAGCTACAGGCGCTACTACGATACGATGTATATTGACGGGTAAATGGGGTAGTAGCTTGTTAAAGATCCTACCCAAGCCAAGGTGAGAAACGTGCCGAGGGCTGAATGTCACGAGGGTGGTTAAAAATGTCATGTCGCTAGCGTCACCTCAGGGAACCGGGCGAAACCCTGTTGTAAGAAGCCTTGCTCCTCTACTCGGACCTCTGGGGGGGTTGACCGTTTAATTGTCTTATACTCGTGGGAATACTATGGTAAAAACTAAACATAAAGAAACAACAACACAAAGAAAACGGAGACTACAAAAAGAAAAGGAAAAACGCGACCAAAAAAATGAAAACTCAGTGAAAACGAAAATTCTCTACAAAAACAAATATCCAAAACGTACATGCAACAATATAGAGCTAGAGAGACACCAGATCAACGAAATAAACGTTTAGAACGTTTAGGACAGTACGAATCTCAGATGAGAACATCGCAGACTGAAGTAAAACGTGCGGCTCATCTTGAATATTTACGGAGATGGAGAGGATGCGGGCTCATTCGTCTATTTGAAACAAATGTTTAAAATATGCCATTAGCAAAGACTAAAAAGCATAAAATAAATTAATAGTTTAAAAAACACTAAAAAAACACGCTTTTATAAGTGCACTTAAAAGTCAAAAATAAATTACGGGTCGTTCAAGTTGTCTCTATTTC
Source organism: Bedellia somnulentella (assembly GCA_963576735.1). NCBI lineage: Eukaryota > Metazoa > Arthropoda > Insecta > Lepidoptera > Bedelliidae > Bedellia > Bedellia somnulentella. The sequence continues at coordinate 8,142,565 of OY755190.1, forward strand.
TGGGCTCAAGTGTAAACTATGCGCTTTTAATTATAATATTTGATTCTAAAAGCGTGGGGCGCTGGAGCAGGAAAAACTTTCTTGTAAATAAATACACGAACAAGAACTCTACATTTTGCCACTGTTGACTAGTACTTTGAACAGACAGTTTAATATAGAGCCTCCAACTAGTGGTGCTGCAACTCTAGTTAGAGTGCCGATCTCTGTAACCTGCTTCCCGAAACTTCCGTTTTTTAAACTATTAATTTATTTTTGCTACATACAATTTGACATGTAATGTTATACGTCTATTTCTTTCTATTTGTAAGTACTAATAGTAAGGCCTGTTTTAAGTAGTAAGGAGTGGTAGCATGCTTGTTCTTTTAATAAAACATCTCAAGGTAAAAATGTCTCCGACACGTTTGAAAACTGTCGTATATGATTATTTCATTTCCGTTACTCCAATATAAAAAAATCCTATCAAAGAAAATACAATCTTACAATAAACAATCCAAATTCATTTCGTTCCAAAATCCAGCTGAACCAATAACACAGTAATGCATAATAGTAATTCACACAATATTACCATTAAGCAGCCGGCAGCTGTATGATTTCAATCAAAAATAACAGTTAATTTGCATTGCGTACCAATTCTCTGCATAAATTTCGTCGCACTCACTGAACTGGTACACAAAGGATATAAATAAATGCCATTTACAGACAATTATTGCATTGTCGTAATGTTATTTCACAGCGAATAGTTCAAATCGGCATACTCAACAGTTTATTCAGCATTTTTTAAAGGAAAATATAATTTATTAGGTTTTGTGTGTGTACTATCTATTAAGGAATTACTCACCCGTGATTATCAAGTAAGAATTAGTTAAATAAAATATGTCAATTTAACTGCTAATTGGTTGAGTACCTGCTTTTGGTATTGACTATTTATTCTGGTATTTCTTACAGCCCATATACGTCCCCATGTGTGACATGGATGACCCCCTGTACCAATGCACCAAAAAAACAGCCCTCAGAGAGGAATGGCGACGAATTTTGCGGCGGGTCACCCAACCAAAATGACGACCACGACCACTCTGTCAAGAGTGTTACGACTGAGAAGAAGAAGATATACGTCCCCACCGAGGGGCTCGAGCCTACCCTAGTTAGGGTGATTTGGCCTTAGTCCACCACGCTGGCTAATCGCGGGTTGGCAGACTAACGACTACTACCGTAATAGTAGCCGGGACCGACGGCTTTACGTGCCCTCCGAAACACGGAATCATCTTAATTTTCGGATAATTAGGTGATTCAAGCCTGCAATATCCTTCCAAACTGGGTAAGATCTTACAAATTAAATTTGTGAGTTTACCCCCCGGGGATCGAACCCGAGACCTCCGTACTTGAAACAAAGCGCTTAACCGCGAGACTACGGATGTATTCTGGTATAATCCTAATAAAAATACAGTTTTCTAACCTCGTGACACAATAAAAAAAGAATTACTGAAAATCAGTGTTGTACTCACAAGGGTTATGCTGAGCAAGTCCCTTATCTAGTGCTACGAAGTTTGAAAAATACCTTTTACCTTTTTTATTTTTCATTATTAAAGATATATTTTTAAGTAACAATTTAAAGAATCTTATCCTTCCCCTTTTCTGGGCTAGAGTTTAACGTGATTGTGGTACTCTAGTGCAGTACTGTTCATACAATAAAATCTGTGCATGGAAATAATAATTATTTACGTACAATACTTTATTGCCAAAATCAAAATGAAATTATTGTAATTTCATTTATATGTTTCACAGAACTGACAATGTCCAAATATTATATAATGCGAAAACCGAGAATTTTCACAATATAATTTCAATAATGAAATATATATTTTTGTTCGCATTTAAGCAAATGTTTATTTTGTTTTAAAATGAAATTGTAACAATAACTTTTATTAAATAAAAACATTGGATAATGGTCTTGAAACCTCAGCGACGTAAAAAATATATCTAAATACGTAGAATAAATTTAACTACAACAAATATTATCAATTTAGCTCTTTGTTTTATACAAAGTTGAACCAATCCCCTCAGTAGCAACATAAAACTAACATACATATACTTACGGCTATAAATCCCTAGAAGGGGTAGCCAGAGCTGAGAAATTAGAAATTCCTCAGCCACTTTTGGAAAGTTGAGTGAGGAAAATATCGTGAGATAAAGGTTGTCGGTGATGGGTCTACAACCGCATCGCCCAAAAATTCCTTAATAGCCCCAATACCGTTAGTCGCCTCTAACGTACACCCACCGGAAGAAATGGGGTAGTGCTATTCTAAGCCGGCACTACACAGCAAATACAACAACATAATATATATATAAATACAACATAAAACTAAATATTAATAAATGTTTATTATACATCGAAACTTAGAGTTAAATTGAACTGACTTATACTAACGCCTTTTGTTGCCATTAGCGAAGGCAAACTCTATCGATTGCTACTTTATACGATTCCGACTCATGACCATTGCTCCTTTCATATTGGTAAGTGTACTCAAACATATTCCTTGATTCTTTTCGATTCGGGTTCCCGTTTCTGTGAGCTTGATATCATTACAATCGCTAAACTAGCAATTTAAGTCTCGAATATACAGCATGGCTGCCGTTTAACAAAACCACGTTGCTAATTGTTTTTCGCAAATTTCTTTTTGCAGCTGTGAAGTTCTGACTTTGAATGTCACAACCCTTTTCCACCCACGGTTATCGTAAGAGGCAACTAAGTGGAGTGTAGACACATCACTTATGATATGATATTTTATTTCTACCATCTTGTTGTCAACATCGAAATGGGGCCGAGGAGTCTCTAGATCTAAAGCTCTTGCTACCCCTTTTCGATATTTATGGCCATGAGTATATGTATGTATGTTCATTTTGTATTTGCAATCTACGAGTCCTAATTACGTTAATGTTTCCTTTCCCTTCTTGTAAATAATGTATTTTTTCATACAACACATCGTTCACAGCTCACACAATCGCACATTTTTAAAATACATAAACTTAAGAGGGACCTAAATTTCACTGTTGGGAGAGTGAATCTGGATGTATGAGTGTAAAAGTAAAATAAGCAACGAGTACCCATAAAATATTGCTGATAATTTTAAATCATATTTGTTGCTAATAAGTGCAGGTATGTAATCAAAATGTTAATCAAAATGCTATTAATATGAAAATTTTCCGAACGAACAATAAAGTTATTATTATTTGGATAGCTTTTATGTGGACCTTTATTCAGGCAATCAGCTATAAAATACGTTACCTTAAATAATGTACAAATTTCTTTTATCATCGCATTTTATTAAGAAGATAACTAATAAATGTTTAACAAAACTTTTATCTTTTGGCAGTTGTTACGGCTGAGGTCGGTTCTATGGTTTAAGGAACCGAGTGTTGTAATATCAAATTATTTAAGTGTGTTCTACGACTTCACAAGTGAGTAACAGTAGGTTTGATAGTATTAAAGGTTAAGGTTAATAAGGGCCAGTTTCACCATTAACAGATAAAGTTTCAGATAGTTATCTGCCACATCACGTTATCTGATGAATAAAAGTGGCTGATATATTTTGTAGGTTTCACCATCCATCTATCAAATAAATTACCCGTTAGTTAAATTTACTAGCCAGATAAGAATAAACAAGACGGCAACGTCGCTTTTATGCGTTTAGTTTTAATATTTTTAAATTAAGTCGTATTAAAATATAACATAACATAAACGTTCACGCCGTTTATCCCCGAAGGGGTTGGCAGAGGTACCATTACTCCTGAACTCACATGGCAAGCGCCATCTAGTTTCCAGAGAAGGTACCCACGTTTTGCTGAGACAGTGTACTCACGTGATAGGGGGCAGGCCTATCGCCGTTTTGTACGAATACACTGTCACATGACTAAGTACAACTCAGCCATGTGGGTTTCCTCACTTAGTTTTCCCTCACCGTTAACAACCATGATAAATTAACCACACATATGTCTTTGGAAAAGACAAATTGGTGTGAACCCGACCCGGGATCTGAACACTAGTCGCTTGCACGTTAACCGGTGTTCTACCCATTGAGCTATCACGTCGTCATCGTAAAAGATACTATTTTTCATCTATGTGAAAGATTTGTAGTTTAGTCGTGTTTGCGTAAAACACTGATAGATAGACTGACGTTTACATTAAGAGTATTAATTATTAACTATATGTATAGTATGAGGTAATCGGAATAGCCTAATAAATAAACTCGCATTGCTGAATTAATAAGTGAGAATTGGTATATTTTATCAGGATATTAGTAATAGTAAGTAATGGAAAAAAAGTTGATAGCGTAAAGTTGGTTAAAGGTATTTTTAAAACAATATATGTCCGTATTAATGACACTAATCATAGTTAGCCATAATGATATAGTTCAGTCACAGTATTAAATTATTTCGAAATAATTTAACGCTGTGCTGTACTTTTAATTACAAATTATTCAGATATCTGATAAACATAATTTTAATCTTCTACGTGTCGTTTTATATTGATTCAAGACTCAAGCATTCACGCTGTATATTTCCGAAGGGGTTAGCAGAGCTAATACTTGTGAGTATGAGAGTACCCACGTTTTGCTTGGACAGTGTAATCACGCCTATCGCTGTTTTGTGCGAATACACTGTCACATGATTTTTGTTCGCTAAATAATTTATATGAACTATGAATGATTCATTGAACAATTTTTACAGGCTGTAACCGAAAATTACGGTTTTGCTTTGCAGCATTACTTTAGATCTGAGTTACCATAGCAAATATACCAATTTACTTAACTATTTTTTTATCTATTTGTAATTTTCTTGTATTGAAATTCAATTATGAACATACATACATATACTCACGGCTATAAATCCCTAGAAAGGCGTAGCCAGAGCTAAAGAAATAGAAATTCTTCAGCCACTTTTGGAAGTTGCGTGGGGAATAGATGGTGAAATAAAGGTTCTTGGTGATGGGTCTCCAACCGCATCGCCCAAAAATCCCTTAAACGCCTCAATACTGTTAGTCGCCTTTTACGTACACTACCGGAAGAACTGGAATAATGCTATTCTAAGCCGACACTACACAGCAAATATCATTTGTGAAACAGATACTTAAACAGATTGGGCTACAATTTGTGTATACATTTAGTTAAAACGACTATAATTAGTAAGCTATATGACTTTATTTAAAATACAACACGGTGGATAAAACAAAAATTTGGCGTCCATAGCACAGGCTCGACCTATTATGGCGTCAATGACCCGACTTAAGTATGCCTTACCTGGAACTTTGCTTTTGTTGTAAATTTAGCTATAAAATATATTAGGCATTTTGGAGAAATAAATTATCTTATCTTAAAATTTCTGACTAGCTACTTTTAATGCTCTACTACAAGATTGGTATCAAATGAAAAGACTTGCAAATAATAACGACAAAATTAAGTAATTTGAAACTAAATATGATGGTACCCCCAAAATGGCCGCCAAGTCATTATTAAAGCACTTACAATATGAGTATCAACGAAAGTATGTTTTTTAAATTATTTTTCCAGGCTTTCACTTAGCTCGAGGCGCATGCAAAAAAATATAATATGAACATAAACATAACATAAACAAAAACGTTCACGCCGAATATCCCCGAAGGGGTTGGCAGAGGTACTAATACCTCTGAACATCACGTGACTTTGTCACCTGGTGTTCCGAGTACCCACGTTTTGCATGGACAGTGTACTCACGTGATAGGGGGCAGGCCTATCGCCGTTTTGTACGAATACACTGTCACATGACTAAGTACAACTCAGCCATGTGGGTTTCCTCACGATGTTTTCCCTCACCGTTAACAACCATGATAAATTAACCACATATATGTCTTTAGAAAAGACAAATTGGTGTAGGCCCGACCCAGGATTCGAACACTAGTCGTTTGCACGATAACCGAGTGTTCTACCCACTGGGCTATCACGGTTGCAAAAAAATATATTTTCATCGAATACAATACATACATACAATACATACATATGTCGTGGCCATATCGTAGATTTGACCAGATCATAAAATCGTCAACGTTTCACGATTTTGTCATCCACGCTTGGCCAGATCATAGAAATAGGGTAACCTGTGAAATGCGATCCAAACTCTACCGTTTTTTAACATATTGCTCGGTTTTTTCGTAATTAGCAAAGTATTCGAAAACGTTTTCGTCGAAAACTCTTTTGTCATTACTTTCTTTCTCGCTAAATAACGAATTATTAACATTTTTACTGCGACAAATAACACTTTTGACAGCGGCCGCCATCTTTACTCATAAACAAAGCGTTTTCAGCGCCTCTACCGGTAATTAATGTAACTACTTTACGCTATGACCAAATAATCTTAGCCATTTCATGAAGAGGCCGCGCGTTTAGTTGGCCATATCGAGAAACGATTTCTTATCATTGATCTGTCCAAGCCACATCACGATGTGGCCAACAAACAGTTGAACATTTCATGAAATACGACCATTTCATGAAATGATCAATCATTTCATGATGTGTTCAATTTTACGATATGGCCACGACACATACATCGAATACTTGCATATATTTTTATGGCAAAATTATTTTTGTAAAAGTAAAGGAGGTTCTGCACTTTCACATACCAAAAATTGTATTAAGAAAAAAGTAGTAAAATCGGTTAAGTTTTAGTATAGGAAAAATGATCGAAAAACGTTGATTTTGTGCACTTTTACTTCTTGTTTTAGGTCCAAGCTGTAGTTATCGCTGTCGCGCTCTGCAGGGGGAGGCTCAGCAGGGAGAGATAGGGACTGATTTTATAATTACTTTCTCTTAATTTTTCTCGGCCCTGTTGTACAGTCTTGAGTTAAGTAGTAAAATATTGAATGATTTTTGGAATATTCCATTTTTACTTTGACAGCTCTGTGGGAATAACATCACTTCGTCAGCAAAGTCAGTCAGTCGAAGAGACTTAAGTACAAATCCGGAGACAGGCCTGTATTTTCTTAAGTCCTGTGTATGGTTAATTTATCAAAGTAGCTAACGGAGCAAAACATCGTGACTAAAGCAAGATGGTTAAATTGTACTTAGACATGCGACAATTTATTCATACCAAACGACGATAGACCCGACAGTAAAAGCAAATTGTAGATTGTATTCTCAATTCTAGGTGAAAAAAATGAGACACAATGGTTAGAAGCATCCACCTCAGCCACCCCTTGCGGGACGTAAATAAATAATAAAACGTTTATTTCAGATAAGTCACATCCATATTATTACATAAAATTCAAATCAATAAAATTCAAAATAAATGTTGAATAATTGAGATAGATTGTTTTTTACGCATAAATTTTTATACCAGAGTATTTTTTGCTTAAATAGCTAGATTTATTCATCGGTCCCTAAAGAGATAAATAATGATCTAAGTTCAACAATATGTCTTGTGTCTTGATTAAAATACCTAATAAACATTAAAAAAATATACAATTATTACTGACAGCTGACAGAACCTAAATGCAGCTTAATTTAACAAAATTATAAACACAAGGACTTTACACTAAACACGATAAACTGATTGGTGCCAACTACTGACGTCACAGTTCAGTGATGCGTGATTGGTCAATAGCGTGTCGCGCGGTCATCCGTCATGGCGGTCGGTTGTGATAGTCAATTAGTTTATGCAAATATCCGGGTTCATAGCTCAGTATAGTCATAACACGACTGATTTGATTTGTAATGCAACCGAAAGGTGGGTTGCTACTGAGTTATGTGTCCGGCAGTTTAGGATTCGAGGTCTCATTTGCATTTTGCCGAATCAGGTGCTTAAGCAGTCTCGGAAAAGTTGAAACGTAAATTTATTTGCTGTTATGGTGGGTAGTATCAAGGTATTTACAACCTAGTGCTACGATATTGGATTTACATATTGATTGATTTTTGTTTTGTCTTTGTTAGGAACGCTAAGATTTTTCTTAAATTTTGCACGAAACACACTTAAATATATATTTTTTATAACGTGTCTGAATATTTTTACCAAGTCTTTTCTTATATGTTAGTGATAAAAAAGTTGATAAAAAAGTAAAAAATTAAATTCATTTGGTCACTACTTTTTAAACGGTAATTCAATAATATACTATTTTATTACCATTCTTATAATTTATATAATTCTCATAATTCTTACATATGCCATCAGTTCACATGGGGCTACAATATCATCTGCCCTATAAACTGAAATGATATCACTATTACCAAATATTAGTCCTGACATAAATTTTCTGATTAAGAATATTTGTTTCAGATTTCCAGTAATAATACAAATTCTTTTAGTTCTCCCAAACAATATCTTGGGGAAGTATTCGGGGAAAAATAATCTTAAAGTTACGAAAGATGTTTGAGAAAGCAATTTACTCCGACACAAAATGTCAGATACAGGCTCGAGAGGTTTTGTGATAATCTTAATATGTGAAGAGTTGCTTCATAATGGAGCAAATATTATCCCAATTTTTATAGCACATTCAAGATACAATTTTATTTGGAACGAGCTTACACTAATACAGTTTCACGTTTCATTTCCTTCAACGTAAAGAAAATTTACGTTTTTTATGAATGTTACAAAATCTATAATATTGAAAATTTGTGTCAAAACTGTCAAATTGCATACAAATTTTCAACATTAACAGCAATAATCTTACACTTGGCAACACAATCGACGGTCGCTAAAGATACATAATCAGGGGGCTGTTTTAGCTAATAGTAGTATATATCAACTTACTGTTGGCATGTCATTATTAAACTTAATTTCATTCCTCTCTTGCTTTTTAAGACACGGTGAACCTCGGGTACATTATTAGATTGTATCCGTTGGCATAATTTAAGTGCGTATTACGGTACGAAATAAAGAAAATTTATATCTTACTAGCTGAACCAACAGACTTCGTACTGCCAAATTTGCTTATGACAAACTTAGTTCAATCAGGCGTGAATATTTTATTGGTCAAATTTTTCCGGGATAAAAAGTATCCTATGTTGTGATTTGGGTCATAATCTAGCATTCTGCCAAATTTCATTCATATACATTATGTTTTTGAGGAGCCTTTTTACTTTCACTTTCACATTTATAATATTAATAGGATAATGAAAAAAGTGGTTTTATTAATTACCTTACTTTTTCACTAAACCTTTTTATGTGTCTTAACTCTTACGTAGTAAATTGTTTTATGGATTGCTTTGTGTGTTAATTCTGCATCATGATTTTCCTCACAGTATTTCCTGTAATATTTGAGTGTTCGTTGTTATGAAGAAACATGAATTTAAAACAACGACAGAACGATAACACTTGTCTTAATATATAGAAAAGGGCTATTACGAAAAACACTTTGAATTCTATTGAAAGAGGAATTTAAAAAATAACAGACTTTAAATAAAATAAGTAGTATTATTATATCTATAAAAAACTTAAAAAATACAAATTACAATAACAGTTCACCAATTTTGATGGTTCTTGTCCGCTCACATTTGCTCCCACTCCGGGCTTGTGTAATGATTGGTTTTTACAGTTACATCGTGCTAGTTAATCAAAATCAACCGTAAATTTCACAATATTTATACATTCAGTAACTTTTTAGTCGTCATTTTAATTTGATGTCTTGGTAATACACGACTTCCACCTTATCTTTCCCTTAATCATGTTTCTTATAAATTCATCGTGTCTTATCAAGTGGCCCATCACTTTGCCTCGTCTGTCTTTAATCATTCTCTTCATCTGTCTGTTTTTATTCACTCTTTCCAGTACTTCTTCAATGGTTATCATTTCCGTCAAGCTTATTTTCTCCATCCTTCTCAAGCACCAAATTTCGAATTTAACCCCAAAATATAAAACAAATTTTACTTTTACGGCAAACATTTTTGAAGTAAACAACAACGTATCAAAAAGCATCGAAGCGTTATAAAAACACGGCGACATAAACTTCGAAGGTAAATCGAGCTGTTAATTGACAATTTTGTACAGTCAGTAATGGCGGGTCGGCAACCATTTTGATTTTACACCGACATAGCGAGAGGTTCATATAGATGGCGACAATACGAACGCTTTCAAAATAGCTAGGCTAAAAGTATTTAAAAATATTTTTTAATGCTCAAAAATAAGGCGTTTTATTAATGTAGGAAATATAAATCTAAGAAGTATATTAACAATTAAGAAAACATACTGAATGTATCACAAAGATACTTAAGATGTACAAACATAATATTGACCTCAATAAAGCATGATGAGGTCATTATAAACGGATAGCGTATGTTAAAATTCTAAGTAACTAAAATATTTTATGGTCATGCAGTTTTTGGTCTACTGTAAAAACTAGACGATATAAAATTTTAATAGGATGTAGTTTTCTTTCCAGATCAGCAAATCAGTGTGGTTTTCGGTTACATCGCGACGTAAGTAAAGACAATACCAGTGCGTCTTTCTCATCATGTGGTCAATCTATCAAAGTTGTAAACATTAAGAGATTATATCGTATTCATAAACAATTAGCGAAAATATACTGTTACAACCTAACCGTTGGAACACTATATTCTTGCTAAGAACATTAGTGCACTGTCCCAGCAAATCATAGGTACTTTGAACATCAGGTGACAAAAATTACACGTTATGTTCAGAAGTACCTTACCACCCTTTCAAGAATTCACAGCGTAAACGCACGCAACTTTCAAAAGTGGCTCAGGAATTTCTAATTCCTTAGCTCTGGCACCCTATCAAGGGATTTATAGCCGTGAGTATGTATCTATGTACAGCGTAAACGTTGTACTAAGAATTCGTGTTTTCTTAAATAAAGGAACAGATGCAGTGTTCGCACTATTACCCTGAAGTACAACTTCTGTCGGATTATAGCTATGACGACCACTCCGACTCTTATTTTCTCTTGTTCCAAAGATAGTTTATAGACATAATATAACTTGCCTCATAAAGCTTCCCTAAAGGAGTTTTATATATATATATATATATATATATATAGAGAGAGAGAGAGAGAGAGAGAGAGAGAGAGAAAGCGAACACAAATATAAATGTGGATAGAAAAAAAGGGTGACCATGTTTTAATTTTGTTTATGTGTTGTGTTATGTGTATTTGTTATGTTTTCAAAATCTGCTACGTAAATTTGGCTTAGAATAGCATTGACCCATTTCAGAGTATTGGAGCTGTCAATATAAGTTGCACGATGAGGTATGAAGTAAGGTGAAGGAAAGGTCATCTGAAATACAGTATAAATACTGTATTTCAGACTAAAACTAGGTTAGGTTAAAACCTAGACCGTAAATTCCCTTTGATGTTAATTTTTAATAGAAATAAATTAATTTGTTTGAATTTTTTTGTTTATGAAATCCTCATGTGGGTATTATTACTAATAAAAAAAGGTAAGAAAAATTTCGACACAGGCGGGGATCGAACCCGCGGCCTCGGGTATACACCCCATTGCGCTACCGTGTCAATGGCTGCCAGTGTGAAATTCTTCTATCCTTTGTTTCTTTTACACTTTTAAGTAGTGTTTGCGTTTCTTACCTCCGAATACCCGAGGCGGCATATACCCGAGGTCACGGGTTCGATCCCCGCCTGTGTCGAAATTTTTCCTTCCTTTATTTATCCTTTATTAAATGATTTTGGTTTTAATTAAAACAACTATTGATTTTCGGATATTTTAATCGCGTGTTATCACATTGTTTATTAAAGCAGTCTTCATGACCATGATAACTGAAAAGGTTTCGAAACGTTGGGCTTTCAAAAACAATGTTATAACACGCGATTAAAATATCCGAAATTCAAAAGTTGTTTTAATTATAGTGTGCAATCGTAAAAATCTTAGAAAATACTATGATTTTGGTTTGTTTTTTGTTTTGATGTGGCTGGATAAATAGTCTTCAGCCAAACTATTCTTTATTTTACAATCATTCCTTACTCAATATCCAAACGGTGGCTTAAAATGGCTTATTCTGCAGCTCTGTCTACCTCATTTTGGTACGAACAGCTCAGAAATACTCAATCAAGGTATATTTCCGTATAGACTTATTTGTAAATGTTTTGTATTCTTGCAAAGTTATTTATAAGTAATAAAATCAGTCAGCAATGACTTCAAAGGGCCTTTGATTGGTATAAATATTTTTGATCTCATTCAACACTCAAACAAAATTCAAAAAAGGTAAAGCGTACTTCAGGCTACGGCTGAGAGGGTTTTGAGCTACTAAAAGGTTATATCTGAACTTGTTTTTTTATAGTGACTGACTTTTGAGGTGTTAATGGCTTGATTTTTTTTAAAGCTAATCATATAGATTTATAGCAACCGTGATAGCCCAGTGGGTAGAACACTCGGTTATCGTGCAAACGACTAGTGTTCAAATCCTGGGTCGGGCCTACACCAATTTGTCTTTTCTAAAGACATGTGTGTGGTTAATTTATCATGGTTGTTAACGGTGAGGGAAAACATCGTGAGGAAACCCACATGGCTGAGTTGTACTTAGTCATGTGACAGTGTATTCGTACAAAACGGCGATAGGCCTGCCCCCTATCACGTGAGTACACTGTCCATGCAAAACGTGGGTACTCTGAACACCAGGTGACAAAGTCACGTGATGTTCAGAAGTATTAGTACCTCTGCCAACCCCTTCGGGGATATTCGGCGTGACCGCTTATGTTTATGTTATGTTATATAGATTTATGAAATATTATTGTGTTTTATGTTTTCCAAGGAAACACTTTGATAAAAGTGCATTCAAATATCACATATTTTTAAAAGTTCTTGACTCCAAAATATTGGTTTCAATTCCCATAGGGTACTGTTATGTTGGTAATTACACCGTAAGCATAGAATAAAAGTACTGAGCATAGTTTGTAGTTTAGATAGACGTCAATGAAAACTGTTTACTCATGATTTATTAATTAGTGCACTATTCAGATTGGATTGGACTTTTGTCGGGTCAAGAATATTTGTAGTTGATTTTTATTCTATTTAATAAAGGGTTTTTCTTGAAACTTTGTTTTGAAAAGCTATTCCTTTTGTTTCCATGTGTCTTTGTGAGTGACAGTACACTCACAAAGACAAATCAAACATAAAAACATGGTATTACGTCTATAAATGCCATAAAGAAAATATGTAAGTATACTCATGGCAATAGATGCAATACATATATAATACATAGATTCAAGGCACTTCCGTGACAGCATAAACTAGTATTAGTAGTAGAGGCGTATGAGAGTAAGAAAGTGTAAATAATCTGTCAGTTTCTCACTCCTTCTGTGAATTATTCCATGTCAAACGCTTCATGCTACAAGATCCCTTATGAGTAAAGATTATTTGGTAGAATTAGAGATTTGAGATATGTGTAGTGTCTGCTAAGAATAGCACTACCCCATTACCGCCCGTGAATGTTCGTGAGAAGCGACTTTTAAAGTGTAATTTTTGAGCGATGCGCTTGAAGAACTATCACCAAGAATCCTTATAAAAAAATATTTTTCCCGCTTATATATCTAAATATAAGAAAAAAATCTAAAGCTCTGGCTACCCCTTTAAAGGAATTATAGTCGTATATGTATGTATGTATGTAATTAAAGATAACTTCAGTGGTATTCACAAACGGAACACTCTGTCATCACACTATCGTACTAAGCACAAATATTTACTTAGGAGCATCATAAATCAAAAGCACAGACACAAAAGAACACTTAAAATTAAAGCAAATGAACCACACCAAGCACCTATAAAAAATAAAGAGCTAAACTCGAACATAAAATTTCATAAACTAGCGCACCAAATCGTTATTTTCTTTTCAAAGGTACCGCTATAAGTACACTCGTGTTGAAACGCGGTTGAAATGAGAATAATTTTAAATGGTGCAGTTTTCAGACGAGTAAGTGTATTTATATTCCGTGTTGGTCCGAAACGAGGCAAAACTTCTTTGGAACAAAACACGCTCAATGCATCGATATTGAAAAGAAACGGCCAAATTGTAAATTTTTGCAGCAAACTTAGTCTGGCCGTGATCAGTTATCTACTTGGGTTGAGTGCGATTGGACGTGAAATTTATTTTCTTATTTTGTTTGATATTTCTGTTATATTAGTTTTATTTGGATGGTACAAACAACTTGATCTATATTGCTCAAGACATGAATTGTGATGATAGAATGGACATTAGTTTTAATGTTTTATTTAGTCATTTAAGATGGGGGAAAACTTTTTGAAGAAATTTCCTGCTTTAATTTTTATTTCAAAGTCTCCTGAAATGATATGATATGTATGGGCCAATCCTTATCATGTTGTGTGTATTAATAAACATAACAAGTTTTGTTTCAAAGTGTGCACATTAATTAGACTATTGTAAAGAATATCTTTATAGTTGTATACCCGCAAGGGTCAAATGTGTATGGATACAATTGTACTATAGAAGATCTATGTAAACTACACCCACATTTACGACTAAATAAATGGTTTTAATGGTTTTTTATTCTGTCTGTGCTGTGCCAAATATATTCGATTGGTACTTGTGAGAAATAGTAACGTTCCGATGTTTTAATAAAGTGTTAGTAGAAAACTTCACAAATAATTAAAAATATGTACTATTTTTAACTTATTGTTTTTTTTAAATGATCCCCTTAGGTTGCACACAGGCATAAATCCTTAGCACCAAACTCTTTCTCTAAACAATATTCTAAAACAAAAACAAAATTTTATTCCCTAATGACGATGCGCACAAATTCGATTGTCAATTAGTGTTACGGAACCACGATCTCGGATACAATGCAAGACACAAACACTGTACGTATACTGCATCGGCATACGAGTAACTTTGTACACAACTGGCTTCGCACGGCTAGTTACTGTTTCTACGATATTCACTGCCTCTTCACATTCAGTATGATTTTCTGTACTTTTCTTTCAATAGCTGTAAGTAAGAGATAAACAATGAGTTAGTAGATTTGAAAAATTTTAGTGTTTTTCGAAATGATCACTATTACCGATTGGTTTATGTCTGTAAAGCAAGATGATACTGACTTTGATGTAAAGGCAGACTGATTTCACAAAGAGATAAAGAGTTATTGGTTAAAGAATATGCAGTGAACTAAAGTCACATATTGCAACTGCGGATGGTAATGTCAGTAAGGGACCTTGGAGGATATTTTAACTCGAATAGAGAATGTAATCGATAGACGTTTTATGTGTGAGGAATTAAAGGCATGCCTTTTTGAAGACAGATGAACGAAAATAAATCACGTATAGGTAGATATGTACATACTACACTATATACTCACGCCATTAATTCTTATGACGATCAATATTCTCTGGCTATCCAAATGGGGACTAAAATAATGAATTTTAGGAAAGAAACATGGCATAAATGTAAAAGAAAAATAAGAAAAATTGTCTTTAACTACCCCAAAAAAGTGAATTAGTAGAGTCACTATAAATAAGTTTTGCAATATTGTAGAGAGTATTGTAAGTGCGTAGGGTTACCTTGGAGTTTGAGTGTTGTCAAACTATAACAACTGCATATATTTAACTTCCTGAAAAGAGCCACAAAAGTAGCCGACAATCACAAAACCATGGGTCACTCAAAAGTTTGCTAGTTTCACGCAAGTTTAAACTCGGTATCAACATAATTTTCAACCGTAAATATTTCAGTGCAGCATATGAAATGACATTTTATACTCATGCTGAAACAAGTGGGTACTACGTGTATAGGTAGTACCAGGTACAATTATCACATCAAAATTTGTATAACGTTAAAGGCTGACAGACTAAAACTTTTATTTGAATAAAATTAAATTGGTTTAAAGATAAGATCAAATTGAAATAAAGAGGAATTCATATTATGGATAACGAAAACTTTATACTACAACAACAGCCGGATAAACTAAATGTGAGGGATTTTTTGTAGTTAAATTACAGTTTTACTCCAGAGTTTATAAATTTGTTATACTAGTCACTTTTTTGGGATATCAATTTCTTCCTTTTTTGCATATTTCACAAGATAAAGATTATACATTAAGATAATTTATTCACAAAAAAGTTTCTTGATACTTTCACAGAGTTAAGAATGTTAAGTGGTAACAGTACATGGGTGTCTTATTTTGTCTGGTTCATCAGTTAGGAAAGAACCTGAAGCCAGAGGAACCACTACTCTTTGAATACAATATTTTTCATACAATATTTTCATCGCGTACAAACATAAGGCTTGGCCCATGTGATTTATCTTTGAGGTGAATGAAACAAAAAGCTAGAATACGCAAAAAATATTAGTGTTTAAAATTAAAACATTAAAAATCACTGAAAAATTTATTAAGTCTCATATCATTGACTTAGCGAGCCCACCAAAAAACTTTATGCTTAATGCGGTCTACAAGATCCATAAAACTATTTTTTAGAATCTTGTTTTGAACTCCCATTTAATACAAACGATTCAAATATTATTAACTAGGTTGACAACATGGCAATTTACTTTAAAAAGTTTTTTTTTGTAATTCTTAAAATAATTGTGTAATGATGTTTGCATGTGAGATGTTGACATATCTTGTTTTGCTGCTTATGTCTTCTAGATTTTGATTTCAGGTTTGCAGGGATGTATGTCTGGAACGTAGTATTAAGCAAGAATAGTAGTAGTAGTATTAAGCAAGAATAGTAGCTTTCAATATAAGTTGAACGGTGAGGTATGTAAGGTTATCTGCAGTACAGTATTTAACCTAGACCGTAAATTCCCTTTGATTTTAATTTTTAATAAAAATAAATTATTTTGTCTGAATGATTTGTTTATGAAAAACTCATGTGGGGATTATTACTAATAAATAAAGATAAGAAAAATTTCGGCACAGGCGGGGATCGAACCCGCGGCCTCGGGTATACACCCCCGTTGCTCTGCTAATTCAGCTCCCGTGTCAACGGCTGCCAGTGTGAAATTCTTCTATCCTTTGTTTCTTTTAAACTATTAATATTTTTTTCGATCGAAAACATCGTGAGGAAACCCACATGGCTGAGTTGTACTTAGTGATGTGACAGTGTATTCGTACAAAACGGCGATAGGCCTGCCCCCTATCACGTGAGTACACTGTCCATGCAAAACGTGGGTACTCTGAACACCAGGAGACAAAGTCACGTGATGTTCAGAAGTATTAGTACCTCTGCCAACCCCTTCGGGGATATTCGGCGTGAACGTTTATGTTTATGTTATGTTATGTTTATTATGGTTATGTTATTTCTGTTATATTAGTTTTATTTGGATGGTACAAACAACTTGATCTATATTGCTCAAAACATAAATTGTGGTGATAGAATGGACCTTAGTTTTAATGTTTTATTTAGTCATTTAAGATGGGGGAAAACTTTTTGAAGAAATTTCCTGCTTTAATTTTTACTTCAAAGTCTCCTAAAATTATATGATATGTATAGGCTAATGCTTATCATTTATTTATTTATTTAAACACTTTATTGCATACACAAAAACACACAAACAGTATATTACACAATAGTTACAACAGTACATGTACACAAAGGCGGACTTATCGCCTTAACGCGATTTCTTCCAGTCAACCTTTATGGTGAGGAACAAATTAGACAACTCTTTAAAACATTATGGTCAAGTATATATGAAACTTAAATAGAACTTGACTAAACATAACTTATTTACAACCTGTATATTAATTATATATATAATAATTATTATATCAAATATACTATACAATATCTTAATAAATATACATGTATATACATACTTATATAATATAATATAATAAATACAAATAAATACATATACCTAACTTTATAAAATCTACCAACCTAAGGTTTTAAAAAAATGGGATTTCAGTTTATTTTTAAATATATTTAGTGATGATGACAGCCGTATGTCAACTGGTAGTGAGTTCCATAAATTAACTGCTCTGGCTGCAAAGGAATCACCATATGTAGCACTGTTATGAGAAGGTACACTCAACATCTTATTCTCCTGTGATCGCAAGGCACGGCCGTGGGAGCACAAGTATGTGAACTTGGAACGAAGATAATGGGGGGCAGCAGGATTATTAAGGGCATTATATAAAATACAGAGAATATGAGTATTCCTCCGAAGTCGAATTGGGAGCCACTTTAGTTGAGCGCGGTACTCAGAAATATGATCATATTTACGTAATCCAAAAATAAATCGGATACATAAATTCTGGAGACGTTCGAGTTTGTTAAGTAGCTCCTCTGTGAGGTCAAGATAGCTTACATCTGCGTAATCGAGAATCGGAAGCAGTAGAGACTGCGCCAGCGTAATCTTAGTGTGGTGAGGCAGGAAAAATTGCAAGCGCTTAAGTGAGTGACAGGATGCAAAGACTTTTTTACTTACGGCTTCCACTTGGGGCAACCACGAAAATGTACTGTCCATAATAACTCCCAAATTCTTGACAGAATTGACGAAGCGAATATCAGTGCCATCATAGGTCAACTTCTTATCTAGAGCAATATTTGCTTTGTTCAACAACCTCGAACTGCCAAAAATAATTGCCTGTGACTTATCAGGATTCAGCAGAAGTCCAAACTTCTTCACCCATTTCGATATTATCTCCAGGTTATTATTTATGACATCAACTGCCGAGTTTATATCTTCCGGAAGAGCACTTGTGTAGATTTGAAGGTCGTCTGCATATAGGTGATAGAGAGAAGTAAGTTCTTTAGCTAGGATATTAATAAATAGTGAAAAAAGCAAAGGAGAAAGTACGCCGCCTTGCGGGACGCCAGCCAGTACCGGGCACCAAGCAGAGCTCTCTGCATCTGTGCGCACGCACTGCTGACGACCTTTAAGGTAAGATTCGAACCAATTGGTGACTGTCGGAGATACGTTAAGAGATCTTAAAATGCCAAGAAGTATATCAAGATCCACAGTGTTAAATGCGTTACTGAAATCTAAAAGTGTAAGCACTGTAACTTGGTGATTTTCCATATTTAAGCGAATATCATCCGTGACCTTGATAAGAGCAGTAACAGTGCTATGACCTGTTCGGAACCCAGACTGGAAATCGTTCAGCAAGTGGTGAGTGGAAAGGAAGTTGGAAAATTGTTCGAATACGAGGCGTTCAAGAACTTTTGATAGGAATGGTTTTATCTTGTTTTATCTTCTTTTTTATGCCTTTGTCTGTTGTTGTCTGATTTTTATTTAAATTATTTAAATTTTTTAGTGTTTTTAGTGTTTAATTTTTAATGTTTTTTTTTTTATTCTTGTGTTTACAATCATAGGTGTAAGATAAAATATTTATTTATGTATTAACGAGCATGCAGTATCTACATCAAGTAGAGTGCAAAAGAAAAACATGTCGTCAATATTGTTGTATTGTTACTTTCCAAATTTTGTACTTGGTTTTGTAGATCAATAAAAAAAAAATAAAAAAAAAAAAAAAAATGGTAGGATGGAAATTGGGCGAAATTGGGATAAGGTGGTTGGGTTAGGAACTTTAGGAATAGGGACAATGAAGGCATTCTTCCACATTCTAGGGAATGAACAAGAGAGTAGGGATAAGTTCATTAAATTTGTAATGTGTGGCAAAATTATTTCCAGAATGGGATTAATCATTAAAGTACTAACGTTGTCAGTACCTGTTGCCTTACTGGTTATATTAGAAATACATCTTTTAACGTCACGACCAGAGACCAATTTGAAAGTGAATTGTGGGCAATCAGGGGTAGGTGTAGAAACAAGATTGTTCAGAGCCTCAGCTTTACATTGATCACTAATGGTCAAGGGAGGAGTGGAGAAATGCGTATTAAGTGCATTGAGGTCTGTATCTATAGGAGAATTGGCCTGAGATTTTCCTATGCCCAGTGTTTTAAGGAATGACCATAACTGTGAGGTGTCACAATCGTCAATCGAAGTATGGATATATCGGCGTTTTGCATCTCTACACACTCTATTACAGCGATTCCTCAGCTCCTTATATTGTTGCAAGTGCTCATCCGTCGGTTGTTTTTTATAGCAATATCGAGCATGATCCCGCTTACTCATGAGATTTTTGATTTTGTCAGTAAGCCATGGAGCAGGTAACTGTTTCACGCGGACTGAACGAAGGGGAGCGTGTTTGTCATAAAGGTCGGTCAGGAGAGTATTGAACCGTTCAACCCTTTCATCAATCTCGTCAATGCTGTCTAGTTGTGCCCAATCAACAGCTTTTGCATCTTCACATAGCTGCTGCAAGTCCATTCTCTTAAAATTACGCTGGAGAATTGTACGCTTTTTCGGTTTGGGAGTACGGATTTTATAAGAGAGATAAAGAAGATCATGGTAGGAGAAACAGTCAGCAGTTAGTTGCCCATGATTGAGGACGAGGTCAGGAGAAGAAACAGTTATTAGATCTAGAAGTGTAGGATCGGAGTGAAGTGGATGGTGAGTAGCATCAAGAGGCAAGATGTGGAGATTTTTTGCTGTTGTGATGGAGCATAACGCTTTTGAGCGGTGATCGTTTTTTAAAAGACATGTATTAAAGTCACCCATGACTATAGTGTTATCAAAAATAGGAGTATATTCATCGAGAAGTTTTTCATACGTATCAAAGTAATTGACCGTCATACAAGGGCTATAGTAGACTCCAAGGAGAACCCTGCTGAAGTTGAGACGCAATTCTAAGAAGAGATGCTCAGCCTTCCCATTATATTCACTCGGAGATCTACTGACAATGGTGTAAGGAATGTGGCCCCGAAGGTATATGGCCACTCCACCGCCACCTTTATTCGTGCGATCGTTACGTACTAATTTAAATCCGGGTATTGGGTATATAGAGGAGTTAAGAGAGGGTTTTAACCAGGATTCAGAAACTAGAATGGCATGTATATTGCTATTATCAAACGACGTAAGCATATCGGAATGGTGTGAAGGAATACTCTGAGCATTAATATGGACCACGTTGAATGCTTTGCGATACTTAGAAAATTCGGTATTGAGAGTAGTTGACAACGGGACATACGATATATCAAGAGAGGTGGAACCCATTGAAGAACATGATAGAAAGCTATCATCATCACTGCCGGCAGAGTCATAAATACTCATATATAATATAATATAATAATAAATATTAATAAATACTAATTTCAATATGTACAACCAGGCTACTTTACTTACTAATGTACCTAACTATTATAAATTATTTATTAAAAAATAACAATCTAAATCTGCACAGCCCTTGCAAAAGAAAAGAGCAATAAATATAAATTATACAAAGAAAACTGGGCAAGGCTATCTTTATTTTAAGGTTTTTATAAATTTCTGAACGCAGCTTAATTTGTCTATGGCTGCTCTGTGAAAAGTGAAACGTCAAAGTCAAAAATGTCATGTTGTATTAATAAATATAACAAGTTTTACTTCAAAGTGTGCACATTAATTAGACTATTGTAAAGAATATCTTTCTTTATTCTGTCTGTGCTGTGCTAAATAGATTCGATTGGTACTTGTGAAAAATAGTAACGTTCCGATGTTTTAATAGTGTTAGTAGAAAACTTCACAAATAATAAAAAAATATGTACTATTTTTAACTTATTGTTTTTTTTTAAATGATCCCCTTAGGTTGCACATAGGCATAAATCCTTAGCACCAAAACTCTTTCTCTAAACAATATTCCAAAACAAAAACAAAATTGTATTCCCTAATGACGACGCGCACAAATTCGATTGTCAATTAGTGTTACGAAACCACGATCTCGGATACAATGCAAGACACAAACACTGTACGTATACTGCATCGGCATACGAGTAACTTTGTACACCACTCGCTTCGCACGGCTAGTTACTGTTTCTACGATATTCACTGCCTCTTCATATTCAGTATGATTTTCTGTTCTTTTCTTTCAATAGCTGTAAGTAAGAGATAAACAATGAGAGGGTAGATTTTAAAAATTGGAGTGTTTTTCGGAATGATCACTATTACCGATTGGTTTATGTCTGTAAAGCAAGATGATACTGACTTTGATGTGAAAGCAGACTGATTTTACAAAGAGATAAAGAGTTATTGGTTCAAGGGTATGGAGTGAACTTAAGTCACATATTGCAACTGTGGATGGTAATGTCAGTAAGGGACCTTGGAGGATATTTTGACTCAAATTTATATAGAATATAATTGATAGGCGTTTTAAGTGTGAGCAATTAAAGGCATGCCTTTTTGAAGACAAATGAACGAAAATGAACGAAAATAAATCACGTATAGATATGTACATACTACACTATATACTCACGCCATTAATTCTTATGACGATCAATATTCTCTGGCTTTCCGAATGGGAACTAAAATAATGAATTTCAGGAAAGAAACATGGCATAAATGTAAAAGAAAATATAGGAAAAATTGTCTTTGCCTACCCCAAAAAAGTGAATTAGTAGAGTCACTATAAATAAGTTTAGCAATATTATAAGAAAGTAATGTAAATGCGTAGGGTTACCTTGGAGTTTAAGTGTTGTCAAACTATAAGAACTGCATATATTTAACTTCCTGAAAAGAGCCACAAAAGTAGCCGACAATCACAAAAACCATGGCTCACTCAAGAATTTGCTAGTTTTACGCAAGTTTAAACTCGGTATCAACATAACTTTTTTCAACCGTTAAGATTTCAGTGCAGCGTATGAAATGACATTTTATACTCATGCTGAAACAAGTGGGTACTACGTGTACAGGTAGTACCAGGTACAATTATCACATCAATATTTGCATAA
Source organism: Bedellia somnulentella (assembly GCA_963576735.1). Classification (NCBI taxonomy): domain Eukaryota; kingdom Metazoa; phylum Arthropoda; class Insecta; order Lepidoptera; family Bedelliidae; genus Bedellia; species Bedellia somnulentella. The sequence continues at coordinate 8,165,268 of OY755190.1, forward strand.
CATTAAAGGCTGCCAGACTAAAACTTTTATTTGAATAAAATAACATTGGTTTGAAATATAAAATCAAATTGAAATAAAGAAGGATTCATATTATGGATAACGAAAACTTTATACAACAGCCGGATAAACTAAATGTGAGGGATTTTTTGTAGTTAAATTACAGTTTTACTCCAGAGTTTATAAATTTGTTATACTAGTCACTTTTTTGGGATATCAATTTCTTCCTTTTTTGCATATTTCATAAGATAAAGATTATATAATAAGATAATTTATTCACAAAAAAGTTTCTTGATACTTTCGCAGAGTTAAGAATGTTAAGTGATAACAGTACATGGGTGTCTTATTTTATCTGGTTCCTGAGGTTAGGAACGAACCTGAAGCCAGAGGAACCACTACTCTTTCAATACACATCATAGTAAGTTTAAGCTAAAACATACAATATTTTCATCGCGTACAAATATAAGGCTTGGCTCATGTGATTTATCTTTGAGGTGAGTGAAACAAAAAGCTAGAATACGCATAAAAAATTTAGTTGAATGCTTTTTTTTTTGACATGAATTCCTCATGTGGGGATTATTACTCATAAATAAAAGATGTTATTAAAGGAAAGAAAAATTTCGACACTGGTGGGATTCGAACCCGAGCGACGGGGGCGTATACCCGAAGGTTGCGGGTTCGAATCCCGCCAGTGTCGAAATTTTTCTTTCCTTTAATAACATCTTTTATTTATGAAAAAATTTAGAGTTTAAAATTAAAACATTAAAAATCACTGAAAAATTTATTAAGTCTCATGTCATTGACTTAGCGAGTCCACTAAAAAACTTTATGCGTAATGCGGTCTACAGATCAGTAAAACTATTTTTTAGAATCTCGTTTTGAACTCCCATTTAATACAAATGATTCAAATATTATTAACTAGGTTTACAACATGGCAATTTACTTTAAAAAGTTTTTTTTTGTCATTCATAAAATAATTGTGTAATGATGTTTGCATGTGAGATGTTGACATATCTTGTTTCGCTGCTTATGTCTTCTAGATTTTGATTTCAGGTTTACAGGGATGGTATGTCTGGAACGTAGTATTAAGCATGAATAGCAGTACTTAATTTCTTCCCGTGCGTGTTCGTAGGAGTTGACTAAGGGTATTGAGGCATCTGAGATTGGAGACCCATCATAATCAAAACTTAATTTTCAATCTTCACCCCACTGAACTTCCAAAAGTGGCCGAAAAATACCTAATTCTGAAACTCCGTCTACCCTTTATAGTGATTTATAGCCGTAGGAATATGTATGCATGCATGTATGATAAATAAGATGATTATGATAAATAAGCGTTGCAGAATTAATCCTGCAAATTTATTCATGAACCGATGATAGTCTCGCCTCTGATCAAATGAGTATACAGTTTAAGCAAAGATTAGGTTCTCAATACATAGGAAGTATAACTTTGCAATACTTAGGGCAACATATAGTTTGAGCTGTGAGCAATAAATGAGAATATTTTATAACTTTTCTTGATTGTCTTGTTAGTGATTTAAACAATACCAGTATATCAACAGAACGAACAACCTTTTAATTTCAACTTCATTGTTCCCTAACAATAGGTGATAGGTCATCCTGATATTTATTCCCTATTGTGTGGGTAATTCATTTTCCATTTCGCAAACCTTTGTACGAGATTATGCTAAATTTGATAAAGTTAATATTAATTTGGGCGTGTTAGCCCCGCCAAGTCAATGTATTTGAACAATGGATCTGCCATTACCGCAGCCCCATTAGCCTTACGCTATTATTCGGATTTACACCCCCATTATACCTGCTTGATGTCTACCCACCCTCTTCGGTAATGTTAAGACACACTAATTCGCTTAATCACCGTATACTAACGAGGTGAACTATTATATTTCAACAAGGTTTCAGGTAGCATTGTAACCAGCGAGTTTCATTAATTTAATCGATTTCGGCTTTACTAATATTATAATAAGGAGTTTTGTCTGTGTGTTGTTGAAAATAGCAGACTCAGAAAATGCTTAACCAGTTTCCAAACATCTTTCTCTAATAGAAAACTTAAACCTTCAGATGAAATATAAGCAACATAAAATCGCGCTAAATATCAATTGAGGTAAACAGTGATTGTAAAACGTTATCCGTAAAAAGCCATGGTTGAGAAATATTTTTAGATAATCTTATAATGCCTCCATTATAAATATAATACATACATACATACATACATTACATACATATACTCACGCCATTAATTCCCATTGGGGTAGGCAGAGACTATCGATCGCCGCTTCGTACGATCCTGACAAACCTCTCTAGCTTCGTTTACATCCATCAATCTTTTCATACATGCTCTTTTGTTCTTCATACTTCGGACGCCAGCCTTTTTGAGCACACTCTCAATTTGGTCCAATGTGGTCTCAGGTGTGTTCTCCGTGGTCGTCCTATACTAACATTACCATCCACACTAGCTCTATTGATCCCTTTTACCAATTTTCTATCATCCATCCTCTCTTTGTGCCCAAACCATCTCAACATTCCTTTTTCTAGATTTCTTACAATATCATCTTTCACACCACACTTTTCACGAATAACACTATTTCTCACTAGGTCACACAATCTAACATTACAAATTTTTCTGAGGGACCTCATCTCTACTGCATTCACTCTGCTCTCATGCTTCTTCTGCCACACCCAACATTCGCTTAAGTAAGGAAAAAGTAGTTTTAAGTAATTTTAAACTGTCTAACATAGTTGATAGGTCTTGTTACTAACAATATGAGCCCTGTAGCTTTTAATAAAGATTTATTTTTATTATATTACTGAATAATCGTTTTTGATAAAAATAAGATGGGAAAAAAATGTGTATATACAATCAATACAAACTCAGTCTTGAATATTAATCATAATTTTTATTCAAATATTTAAAATCAGTACCAAAACATTACAGAAAAAATATATAAACATACTCGATAACATTCATACGATTCGGAGGTAATAATTCGGTTAAATCTCTGCTTCTTTGCAACATATTCACATAAAATTCTATTCAGACACGAGAGTTGAATGGTCTGAAAAATGTGACCAATTGCCGCAGTCCGATTCAGAAAGGAAAGAAAACACCGACTATTTAAAGACTAGAATTTCATATCAATTTCTTTTATATTTTGGTTTTGGTATACTTATTTGAATAAAATTATCTTCAACATACCTTTTAAGAGCCAATATTGGTATGTATTTTAATATAAAAATGAAGAATATCATATTTAACTGAATGATTAACTCCAGTTACAAAGTTTTTATTTTGAGTGCATCCTGTTTCTATACATGGATAGAAGCTAAAAACCTGATCACGGCTATAATTTCAGCAAATGTATGACAATCACGGCCTCTCTATCGAACCCCTCCTAATAAGTAGCCTTCATCATTTTTCTTTGTATTATTTTGAGCCTCCTGATTAGGTCAAACGCGAGAGGAAATGTTTTCGTATAGTAAGTAAATATTAGCATCACACACTGCCCGAATACATTTATCTTCAGGCATTGTGGAATTTTACACATTGTTCACTATTAGTACTATTTTTCATTCTATCACACCAGCTTAAATAAATATAAAATTGGGGATTGATGGCAATAGGATTTTACCACATTGAACAGTAATCACTTTTTGAATGATCTCGTTGTACGATACGATTTGGTAAAACAAAGGCCGGCCGGCCGGCCCAACGACGCTAACATGTTCCTAATTTCTGGGAAATAAGAAACAATGGTATTGGTTTGCTTTATGATGTAATGGAGATGCTTGTGTGGAATATACAATACGAACTAATTGCTGTTTTGTCCTAACGGCTGGATTTGAGATAATTTTGGACTTGAATATATAAATACTAAAATGAAAATTTATAGATACTCGTATGTTTATAGCTAAGTGAGTGGAACAACCATAGGTATATCATAAAGGGAGCTGTGGGTTCTAATTATATGTGTGGTTAATTTATCATACAGTAGGAAAACATCTACAGGAAACCAACATGTACTTAGTCATGCATGTGATAGTGTAGTAATATAAGACGGCTATAGGCCGGCAGGCTCACATGTTAGGGGGAATCTAAGCTATAAAAAATGGTTACATAAAACCTTTTTGCCTACAGTTGCAGTTAACCTGAATTTGGCAAAAAACAAAACATTACCACACCTAGGTCGTCGGTGGCTTTTTGAACGCGTTTGAATTCCAATACAATTTCATAAATCGCATTCTATTTTGCTTCACATAAAGTAGTCTATCACTTTTATATCGATAAATATCTTGACTGAATACACCGACGGCAGCGTATTGCTACTTTTATGGAGCGTAATAAAAGTAGGCAACTTTTACGAGATGTCATATCTGTTTATTTGCTTATTCATTTGACACGGTTGTTTTTGCTTATGTTTATTGTTTGCGTATGAAATTTGAAGGCCTTGAAACAATCTTGCCATGGAAGAAAAGAAGTCAAAATTTATTAATTTCGTTAAAATGTGGCCGACATTTACGAAATCAAATCTTTTGATTATTGTCTATGGCAGATTAGTTTATCATGTTATATTTTCATAACAATAATATTTGTGTAATAATTGTCTATTTATATAAGAGCCACCATTTACGAATAGGGAGTTAGCCAGTGGTCAACGAATTCAATGCAGGTGACGTTGAACAGCCCGTATATGGCTTTCAATAGAAGAATATAGTTTGCTATGGAGTTTCAGGTTTACGCTTTCCAGATTGGGGGCTTTCTGGCCTTACAAATGTTTTAAATAATCCACAAATTTGTAAAATAAAAACAATTTACCCACAGAATAATATTTTACGTTTTAAAGACAAGATGCCGAAAGAAGTGAACTAATGTCATCAAAGACTTGAAGATGAAGATGATTACAATATCAATATATTTAACGTTCTGCTTAACAATAATATAAATTGAAGCTAAAGTATGTATCTTATTTGTTGATTTCTGACAAATGATTTTTGATAAATTGAAGCTCATGTATTTTAAAATGAAACAAAATATTTTTATTTCAGAAACAATTATTATATCTACCGTAATATTTTATAAAATCGTTAAAAGCTCAAAGAAGCTCAATACTAGTTATTACTTTGTATTTTACAACTTTACAACATACACACTTTGTAACAAACAGAATATTGTTTGAGCAAAAACAATATATTTTTCAACATAAAAAAGTTTTCTTTCAGTCTAAAACATTTTTAATATCTGTAGCAGCAATCGCGTTCAATATTGCAATGTTGTGCAAACGGTGAATATGTAAAGTAAAACAAGCCGCAGTCTGTGAAAGCTTTCAAAGTGATGTGTGGATTTTAGTCTCACGATTCGACGGGATATTTGAATGGGCACATACACAATACACACCCTCATTTAAAATGTTCATTGGCCGTGTAGTGCCGGCTTAGAATGTCACCACCCCTTTCTACATTTTAACTTTCTACATTTGGAAGTTGATAAGGGTATCCACTTCCAAATGTGGCTGAGGTGTTCCTAGCTCTAAAAGGCTGAAAAACCCCTTTTTAGATTTATGGCCATGAGTATATGTATGTATTTAAAATGTTGTACAATAAAACAACGTGATTGGATTCATTTTACTTTTAATGTACTCTATGGTAAAGGTTTCAACTTATAACAGATTATTGCAAGTATGTACGCAACTGCTTTTCATCAAAAATAAAATAATATTCTGAAGTGTGTAATGTACATTTTGTGTTCTGTATGTGAGATGTGGAGTATTAATTAGAACAGTTCTTGATAATTGACATAGCTTTTTATCAGACACTTATTCTGAAAAGGACTTAAGGAAAATTTTAATTTATACAACGTTGTACACACATATTTTTTTATTATTTGGATTTCACAGGTCGTAATTCAATTACAAGACACATTATATTATTCGATATATTTTAAACACATAACATAAACATAACATAAACATAAACGTTCACGCCGAATATCCCCGAAGGGGTTGGCAGTGGTACTAATACTTCTGAACATCACGTGACTTTGTCACCTGGTGTTCAGAGTACCCACGTTTTGCATGGACAGTGTACTCACGTGATAGGGGGCAGGCCTATCGCCGCTTTGTACGAATACACTGTCACATGACTAAGTACAACTCAGCCATGTGGGTTTCCTCACGATGTTTTCCCTCACCGTTAACAACCATGATAAATTAACCGCACATATGTCTTAAGAAAAGACAAATTGGTGTAGGCCCGACCCAGGATTTGAACACTAGTCGCTTGCACGATAACCGAGTGTTCTACCCACTGGGCTATCACGGTTGCTATTTGGTTATTTTAAACACACACACCATTTTCACTGCACTGTCGTATTTTTACACAAAATATAGATTGTTTTCATAAGCTTTACTTTAGTGGAGTATTCTCAACTCATTTATTTTTGAGCCTATCTCCCATCGCTTCCAGATTTTTCTCGAAAATAACCATTTTGACTATATTGTTTATTGTCAGATAATTACGTACATACATACATATTCTCACGCCGTTAGTTCCCATTGGGGTAGGCAGAGACTATCGATCGCCACCTTGTACGATCCTGGCAAACCTCTCTGGCTTCGTTTACATCCATCAATCTTTTCATACATGCTCTTTTATTCTTCATACTGCGGACACCTGCCTTTTTGAGCACATTTTCTATTTGATCCAAATGTGTCCTCCGAGGTCGTCCTCTACTAACATTACCTTCCACATTGGCTCGATATATCTCTTTCACCAATTTACTGTCATCCATCCTCTCTATGTGCCCAAACCATCTCAACATTCCTTTTTCTATCTTTCTTACAATATCATCTTTTACACCACACCTTTCACGAATCACATCATTCCTCACACGATCACATAACCTTACATTACACACTTTTCTGAGGGATCTCATTTCTACTGCATTCACTCTACTTTCATGCTTCTTCTGCCACACCCAACATTCACTGCCATACATAAGCGTAGGAACGAGGACAGTATCACAGCCATTCGGGCCTTTGCAGACACCGACTGACTAGACATTAGACTATCCAGTGCTCCATTTACCGCATTACCCTTTTTCACTCTTCTCTCGATATCTTCATCACACTTTCCATCCCTAGTAAACAAACTTCCCAAATATACAAACTCTTTCACTTGTTCCACTTTCTTACCATTAATCTCAATCACGCATTCGGTCATATTCACCTCTCTCTCAAAAACCATAGTTTTTGTTTTATCCACATTCACCCTCATTCCCTTTTTTTCAAAAGACGCACATGCAATATTCATCATCTCTTGCAGCTCTTCCACCGATGATGCAAGTAGCACTTGATTGTCGGCATATAAGAGGCATTTAATGATGAATCCACCCATTCTCAATCCATAATCACTTTCACGCAACTCTGTTAAACAGTCATCCATGAACAAATTGAAGAGCCACGGGGAAGCTACACAACCCTGTCGGACACCCCGAGAGATCCCGAACCAGTCAGTATTTTCCCCGTTTACTCTCACACATGCACTGGAATCCTCATAGAGTGATACCAGTGCACGTATAAGTCGACTCCCCAAACCGAACTTGGATAACACCTCCCATAAACACTTTCTTACCACCCTATCATACGCCTTCTCTAAATCAATGAAGGAGCAATACACCTTTCGGTTCTTAGCTAAGAACTTTTCGGTGATGCTCCTTAAAGAGAAGATTTGGTCCATACATCCCATTCCCTTTCTAAATCCTGCTTGCACATCCCAAATTTTATCATCCGTTTCATTCATCACTCTTTCAATCAAAACCTTTGCATACAATTTACCGACAATGCTGAGTAGGCTAATTCCACGGTAGTTTCTAGCCTCCTGGTGTGACCCCTTTCCTTTATATAAAGGCACAATTACCGCTTTGCACCAGTCTTGTGGCACTTTGCCACTCGACCAGCATTTTTGGAAAAGGAAGTACAACCAGGAAGCCACCACCCCTTTACCAGCCCTCAGCATTTCAGTGTTTATCCTGTCATACCCTGCCGCTTTCCCAAGTTTCATACTTTTCATTGCTTTCATTATTTCTTCCATACTGATCTCACTGTCACTAAAGTCACCCATAACGTCGTTCCAATCAACATTACTGCCGATTGGCGAAGAAATGGATGTATCCTCTTTTTCAAAGAGTCCCTCAAAATAGTTCTTCCATACTCGTCTTACGCTACTTTCATCCGTCGCCAATTCACCCTGTTCATCTCTCACAACATTCACTCTCGTGTTTTGGGAAACTCCCTTTTCTTTCCGGATATATTTCCAGAACAACTTTTTGTTATTCCGGAAATTATCAGAGAGTTTCCTCTCACACCATTCTATCAGATCACGCTTTTTCTTTTCTATTTTCTTCTTAACCTCATTCTTAACTCTCTTATATTCATCTTCACTATTCTTCACTACATCATCTGTTACTCTCGCATCCATTCGTTTACTAGCTTTAATCGCTAGTAAATCTAACCAAGCTTTCTTCTTATCTCCAACTGCCTCGTTCACATCTTTATCCCACCAACTTGTTGGTGGTCTATTTGTTCTTTTACTCAATCCACATACTTCCGTCGCACATTCAACCATTGACGATTTGAGCACATCCCATACTTCTTCTATTTCCAAATCATCCTTCATCTCCACGCAACTTAGCCTGTCGTCCAATTTCTTCATATATTTTCTCTTTCAATTTCTCCACTTTTATTCTAGCAAATTCAGTTGTCGACACTTTGGCCCTGTGACGCCAACGCGTGCACAGTCCCCTCAATCGTGATATCACGAGAAAGTGGTCTGTGCCAACGTTAATGCCCCTATGGACTCTGGTGTCAACAACCTTTGCTCTTAGCCTTTCATCCACTATCACAAAATCTATCATACTTCTCTCGCTTCCCCTCTGTCTAGTATACATATGGATATCTTTGTGTTCAAACAACGTGTTCGTAACACAAAGATTCCTCTCCAAACATACATCAATCACTTTCTCACCATTCTCGTTCACTCTTTTATCACCAAACTTTCCTAAAACTCTTTCACAACCATTGCGTGACACACCAACCCAACCATTAAAATCTCCTAACATAACAATTTTCTCATTTTCATCACACCCATTCGCAATATCGTCTAACAGATTCCAAAACTCCTCCCTCTCGGATAGTGATCTGGACATGTCCGGAGTATACACGCAAATTATGCGCATCCGGACAAGCCCTACCTTCACCTTTATCCATAGGAGCCTTGGACTCACACACGCATAATCTTTCATGCACTTAGCCATCCTTTCAGATATCAGAAGTCCCACGCCTTGGCAAGCTCTGTCACTCTCGGCAACTCCCGACCAGATAGCTGTAAATGGACCAAGTTGTGAAACCTCTTTTTCCTTGCGCTTCGTTTCATTCACACACAGAAAATCTAGTTTTCTTTCTTCCATAATCAAACATACTTCATCTAATTTTTCATGCATCCCTCCACACACATTCATCGTACCAAAGCGGGTCTCTTTAGCCCACTTTTCGCCCCGTGAGGAACCACGGCGTGATGAGTGGCGAGCTACATCGCCGCCTCCGTGTTTATTTGTAGATGAACATATTTTGGCCCCACGAAAAGCAAGGGAAATATATTGTCCGCCTAGCCAGAGCCCCGCTTGACTAGGTAAGGTTATTTAGTACCCGGAGTTCACCAAGCTCCGGGACGGCGGCACGCTAACGACCAGGCTCACCCCTGGCCACGCATCCCTCGGCACGGCAGACCTTGGATTGGTGTAGGGGCGAAGATGAAAAAGCCCTTTTCCCTTAGTCGACTTCTACGACACCCACGGGAAGAGATGGGGTAGTGCTATTCTATGCCGCGCGAAGAGATGGGGTAGTGCTATTCTATGTCAGATAATTATTTCTTATTTTTGAAATTTACTCACAGCCATTAGTTTTCTGCAAGAAGGCTGCTGGTGTTAGGTCGTAGCCTTACATTTTATTTTATTAAATATCTTAATTTTTATTAAATTACAATATGGATGTATTGTGTAATTTCGTAAGTGGGTTGATTATAATCCTAATTTATTGTCTTTCCTAGTTTATTTTCTATTATATATTCCTAATTCATTGAAAATCTCTCACTGTTGTTTGGACTGCTTTCTTTGTTACTTCTTTTTGGGAATGTTGTAATCCTTTAAAAAACACATAGGTTATTTCAAAGTTTTAAATATGGTCATGCTTGTTCGCAGATTGTGGTATATATTCAGCTCCTGGGGCGATGGGGGGCATTACGGAAGAACTTTTGGAAAACTAATGAACGTCAGAAACATTATTCTGGACTAACTCAAATATATATAACGTATTATTTCTAGTGAAATAAAAGATGGTTGTTGCTCTATATATTATATATATCAATATTCATATATCAATATATATATATATATATATCTATAATTTATACCCGTCTGGAGTGACAGCCCCTTGCTGTTGAGCTGCCCTGATTGACGCAAGTTTCCCGGAGTTGCATTTGTTGCTGTTGAGTTGCTCTAGTTGACGCAGGCTTCCTGGAGTCGCAATCCTTACCGTCGAGCTGCCTTTGCTGACGCAGGCACCCGGAGAACACGAGCTGGTCCAGTTTTGAAATCGCCACCCATCGCAGCAGGAGCTGAAACTCAAGCTGAGTGTTTTTTTTATCATATAATTACGTGTATAGGTTTTTTTTGTTAGGATTATTGTTTTAGTGTAAAAAAAATTTTATTTATAATAAACATTGTTGTGATATATGTATCTTCTATTTATTTACTATCCTTCTTTCTTCCTTTAGTTATTTCTGGCTTCTGGCTACAGCATCCCAGGAGTGAGAAATAACGTTACAAGTGCCAATTAATTACATAGATTGAGGTTTTCAATTTAAAGATAATATATCATTATAGTATTATCAAGATAGATTCCATATATAGTCACGCCTTTAGTTCCCATTGGGGTAGGCAGAGACTATCGATTGCCAGATTGTGCGGTTCTAGCAAACCTCTCCAACTCTGTATACATTTATCAATCTTTTCATTCGTACTTTTTTATTATTCACACTTCGAGCCTTTAAATTCAAATTTATTTATTTTCTACGTAGAACATAGTACATTTAATGACACAATGTAATTTAATCATAAATTTATTTTTTTGTCGTAAAATTCCATGATTTACATTCTGCGACCTCTCTGTCAAGAGTGTTATTTTGTGCTACGGTGGAACAAACTTACATACACAAACTGCCCAAATGATTACCCTTGCTCTTGGGTTAGCTGTAGTCGGGTAAAAATAAGATGACTAATTGATTCATCCTTGATCATGTGTTTCGATCCGTAGTCAACTTATATAATACCTGAACTAAGTAATGAGATGATACTAGTTTTAACTGACAACGCATATACTAAATTAAATACGTGAATTCACAAAACAATGATATTTGAAGCTAAACAACTAAGCCATGACGTAAAACAAGATATTTTACACCGTAACTTAAGTGAACCTAAGAAAATATCGCCCGGAAATAATTTCGCAGGATCAAAAGGGACTCATAATTTGTAATTCGATTCTCTTTGAGAAGCGAGGTCGAGCCACTATGACGTCATCGTGTTGTTTTAGTACCCCGCTAAGCTGATTTATATTCTTTAATAGAGCATAATGAGCGTCGACAATGTGCGTAACGAAGATAAGATGCTGTTGCGAGTCTTTACGCTTTTAATGCTTAAAAGACACCTAGATAGATTATTCTGTCATAACATATGAAAATGAGAATTCTTTGTACAGTTATCTGGTACAAACATGCACAAATTCAGTGGGGAAAAGATTGTAAAATGTTTTTGGTGATGGGTCTCCAAAAGCATCGCCCAAAAGTCAGTTAAAAAGCCCCAACACCATTAGTCGCCTCTTACGATCACCCATTATCAGAAATGGGGTAGTACTATTCTGAGCCGACACTACACAGCATTATTTTGTTGCTTTGATAAATTTATTCTTGAACAGCAGCTAAGTAATAGGGTCAAACAAGAGGATAATAGAAAGGACAAATGAGGATGGGTTGCTAATTGCTTCACCCAATTACTGCTCTAAGCTTCTGGTATTTCGAAACTTCCTGCAGAACTTCATAGGTAATGCCTTTGTATGAACTTCTCAACTAAATATCTTTTATATCTATTCTTTACTAAATCTTGTTAAATGCAATGTCAAGCAGACTAACAATTGAGTATAGAGGAAAAAAATAACCTATTCTCAATCAACTTATCTTGTTAGCTTTAGTTTAAAACTAATCTTTACTATACCACAATAGAATTGATGTTATTTTAGAAAGTTGAGTGAGAAACTATACCATCAACCGTATTACATGTCCTGATTATTGGCTTGAAAATAGCAACTTCGAATATAGGGCGGGGGGGCTTTCAGATCTTTAGATAGTTTAAGTATATTAAGGCCCTCTGCCAACCGAGACTGAGGACCTCCCTAGCTTTGGATGGTTAAACCTAGTTTAATTATTCAAAGTTGGCGAATGGTCCTGGAGGGGTCGGTTTTGAACCTCCAGGGCAAGGCAATGGTTACCATTCACGTCGTTGCCGCCTGTTACGCGCTATGCATCACTCTGATGCAAGCGTCAACCAAAACCTATGCCGAAATCCCCCCAATTTCAAAACCCAATGGCGCAACAGAAAAGAGATGAACTACCCCAGGAGTTGTAAGTTGTGTTTAGTTAAGTTCTGTTTAAGTTGCATATATACTTGACCATAATGTTTTAAACTGTTTGTGTGTTGTTTTGTATGCAATAAAGTGTTTAAATAAATAAATAATAAATAATACTCGAATCACAAAACCTTTTGCTATTATCACAAAAACGGTTTGTCCAATCCGAGTCAATTCCTTGGAATATTATGTTCGATTGAATGCAAAGTGAAATTCTCGAGCAACTAATTAATATCGATCTGGTTACACGAAAGCTCGCTGCAAATTGCGAAATCATGCGACACTCAAACATGGATGAAAACCTTTCAGAAGTTTCTCAAAGAGGTCGCGAGTCATTCTCGCGTCGCCTCGATACTAGGCTTTCAAATATTTCGTAGATGCTACGAGCGACGCATCTACGAAGTGCTACGTGCTACACTGTAGACGAGTGGTTAGACATGCGATGGTACAGTATAGGTTACTTAATTAGTATGGAAGTGAATAGATGGCAACAAATGGTTCATAGAAATCTTAAAATAGTAATGATTAAAAAAACAAACGGTTTCTTACTTTAGAACGTGACAAGGAAAAACAAAGTGTGTTAAGAGACTATTAAGCTAACAGAAATGATAATGTCTTCGATGAAAGAATGACAAAGTGCTTTATATAATACCAGCATATTTTTATGTGAGAGCATTCATCAGAATATTTTGTATCCTAACTCTGCCTTTTTTGTTATTTATAAATAACGGAAAACACTTTTAATTTCTCACTGTCACTGCATTAAAAACCTCAACCAATATTTATATAAGAATTAGGTAAATTGTATCATACCTTTTAAAGAGGCCGCAACTCGCGAGTAATTCTCGCGTCGCCTCGATACTAGGCTTTCAAACATTTCATAGCTGCTACGAGCGACGCATCTACGAAGTGATACGTGCTGCAAGTGATACAAGCGTTTTCTCACGTTAGGACTAGACAACGAAAAACGAATTGGATTAAGAGACGCTATCAAGCAAACAGACGTGATAATGTTTTCTATGAAAGAACGACAAAGAGCTTATTCAGAATATTTTAATGTGAGCGCATTTATAAGAATATTTGTATCCTAACTTTGCCTTTTTTGTTACATATAAATTTCGGAAAACCTTTTTAGTTGCTCACTATCACTGCCCAAGGAAACTTCAACCAATATTTTAAAAGAATTAGGTAAATCGTAAGAAGTTTCTTAAAGTGATCGCGAGACATTTCGCGCTTACTACTAGGCTTTTAAACATTTCGTAGCTGCTATGAGCGACGCATCTACGAAGTGCTACGTGCTACGCTGCAGACGAGGGGTTGAACATGCGATGGTACAGTATAGGTTACTTAATTAGTAAAATTGTAAATAGATGGCAATAATTTCTGTTGGATTGGTCATTCAGGCACACCACTGTCTTATTCATTGAGTATAAATATTAACAATTGGTAAACATTACTATTTCAATGATGTTGGATAAAATAAGCCACACCGTTCATAAAAAAGACAACCCCTTTGTTTTAAAACAAAAGAATGTGTGACTAAATGTATTATTGAGCTCATAATTGAAAGTCCAAATCCACTCATTTATAATACATTTTACTCGAAGTTATCTTACTGTGCATGCATCACTCCGACAGCACGCCCGTCTAAGTGACATTCCTAGCATAGCTGCGGTCCCAGATTCAATTCCATCCTAGACTCGTAAAGATGTTATAGATGTAGTCATTAACACAGCTTCCTCAGATTACTCGCACAACTTCCTCGTGTGATGAGATGAAATGAGTTACTCAGTTGAATATTTCGTTGATGAACATTCGTAATGATACTTTAGTGTGATTCGTCATGATTTTGGTAGAGACGTTTAGATCAAATATTTGATATGTTAGTAAATCAATATAAAAAAATATATTGTACTGTTTTTTAGTATAAAAAAATAGTTACTATTGTCAAAAAAGGGAATTGAGAATACTCAGGAAACTGAGTACTGAAATAAATTTCTTGCTGCGTTAAGCTATAATATATTTGCTGTTAGTAATTTTTTATATAACGATTGTCGTCGTGTACATAATTTGAAAATTAAAAATAAATGTCTAATATCTTATAATCCTATCTACTATATATAATAATTTAATAAAATAACACGAAAAAGTGCCATTGGCACTCTGACCACTAAAATGAGCTCTGCCGGACAACTACTGGATGATATGCTCTATACACTATCAGTCATGATATATATACATACATACATACATATACATACATACATATACTCACGGCTATAAATCCCTTAAAGGGGTAGCCAGGGTAGGGAATTAGAAATTTCTCAGCCAACTTTGGTAGTTGCGTGGGGAAAAGATGGTGAAATAATGGTTGTTGGTGATAGGTCTCCAACCACATCACCCAAAAATCTCTTAAAAGCCTCAACACCGTTAGTAGCCTCTTACGTACAACCCCCGGAACAATTTGGGTAGTGCTACTCTAAGCCGACACTTACATATGTATGGGTGAATTTCAACAAATGCTGTTTTTTTTATCATATCGGTGAATCTTTTGAAATCATGTTTTTATACATGTTTTCCAACTGTTATGTATTCCTCTATGGGTATTTATATCGTTACACTTACTTACATATTAGTATTTACTTAAACTAAGGAGATATTGAGGTTTAAGTCTTGATGGCCACCGATATGATACAATATCCAGCGATCGATTTTTATGTACACCTATATGAGAAGACTTGGCACCGACATGATAAGTCGAATCACCGATATGATAATTCTATCCACCGAAATGGTAAATCTATCAATTTTAAAAACTTTAATGAATAACCAGTTTTACAAGGTGTTTTAATAACAAACAATTTATTGATATCTTGCTATTGTATTCATAAAAATTGCGTACGTTTATTTACATCTACCGTCATACCGTTTAGATTCTGAGTGCAGCCGTACCTACCAATCTAGCTGTATTACATATGTTATAGGCAATCTGTATTTAAGGCAATGTATGAAATAATATTGACTGTACACCTTGCCTAGGCATTCTAAAGAATGCCTAATAAACATCAGGCAATGTGTTAAAAATTTGTGAAAAATATACCTTGCATTTTCGGTCGTAAATTTTTCAGTGTCTGATAATAACCAAACACGCGAGGCTTCATTTCACTGCGCTGCACTTCACTCAGTTCCACGAAGCTCCACTCCACCAGCTCCGCAAACTCCCCATCATCGTTCCGTGTTCTCCGCTGGCTCCGTAGAGCTTTGTTTTACTTTGCTCAGCTTCGCTTGCTCTATTACGCATTTGCATTTATTTTTACCCCTCTTTCCTACTTCCCATTGTAGCATAGGTATTAGATTTTATAGTTTGCCAATGATTCAACAGGCATTCTATAGAATGCTTAGGAATTCTTTATATTGCCTAGGAAAAGTATGAAAAAGAGTTAAGATGATATATCATTTCATAAATTTCCTACAGGATCATGGCCCCTACACCTATAGATTGCCTATGTATGGACATTGGTAGTTATCTTTCTAAGGTTATACATGCGAGAGTTTGTAAGGATGGATGGATCTTTGTTACTCTTTCACGCAATAAGGGCTGTATGGATTTTAATCAATTTTCGGGGAGAGATAGAATGTAACCTGGATTAACACATAGGCTATGTTTTATCCTGAAATTCACACGGGAACAGGAACTACGCGTGTGAAACCGCAGGGCGTCTGCTAGTATTTAATATTTTTATATGTACATGTTGCGGATAATATAAGTAAATAACTACAACGAGGTTGTTTCAAAATCACTTTATTAATTGCTATCAGTCCACAACTCTTGCATCTTAAATAAGTCGTTCGTCGTTACTGTTTAAATTTCAAATTAACATTCATAATCTACACATAACTTCTATTATATAAATTCTTTGAGTTCAAGAAAATCAGTCTTTTACAATAGATAAACATAAATTATTTTTCACATGAGTAACGTACTTACTTTAATTATTACTTTTAATCACAAAAATATATAATTTTGATAACAACTTACTAAACTTACTAAATCTCTACAACGGGCTTATGCTGCAAAAAAATGCTGTTCCTCTGGGCCAGTTTACATTAAATTATCATTTCTCCTTCCCGCACTCTGTTCATTTTTGTAAAGAAAAACGAATCGTTAATCTATGGTAACTACACACGGATGTTAATAATAGGATACACCGATGTGATAAATAAATCCACCGAAAAGATAAAGCCATCCACCGACATGAGAAGTCCATTCACCGATATGATAAAACTATGCGTTGTTTACAATTCAATGCACCGATTTGAGAAATAAGCCACCGATCCAAATTTCCTTATCATATCGATGGAATTTATCACATCGGTGGGGAAAAAAGCCACCGATTCCACCGATATGAGAACACCGACATTAGAAAATGCACAATTTTTCGCGGTTTACTGAAAAAATATTATATCTAGGCACTATTCAAAAACAGTTATGAAAACTAGTATGATAAATGCCTTTGTTAAAAGTAGAAAACTGTAAAATTTCCAGTAATGAAGCAAGATAAAGCAACCGCCGATAACTTGAAAAAAATGTCCAGGACCCAAAAATCTGAATACTTACGTTTTTGGCGGGAAAACGCAGCGATCTTGTACACGTCCGACCTGATTGCGTTTATGCACGTCACTAAATCTGAGCAAATTTGCGGGAGGGTAGGCCATAGGATTGGTTTATACAAGATTGGAGAGACTTAAATTTTACCCACCGATTTGCTTCATTATTCCAAGACAAGTATGTTTGTGGCACTCAGTAAAAAAAATATCGCTAGTTATAAAGTAAAATCTATCATTTACTAATAAAATGATTTATACGCTATCGATGAGAATAATTTTTAAGCTACATTTAACATTATTGGTGGTCTTACAAGCACATTTGTCTGTAAAAAAGTAGGGGGACAGCACCGATGTGAGAAAAAACTGGGTTTAGGTCTTAATTTCTACCTAAAGACATAGACTTAGCCAAATAATCTTTTTGCCCCAGTCAGGTAACTACCTACCCTATACGTTCATAAATAATTGAAAACGGTATTCTCTTTTTGAAATATGAATTTCAACGAGGACAATGTGTGTGTGTGACCGTATGTATGTGAAATTGAAATATTTGTTTCCTCTGCTACTAACACTAAATATTGACTAAAATACTTTCGTACGGACACTTGAATATGAAATATGATTTTATGTATTTCTATAGAACAAAGCATTTCGACAAAACAAAGACAACAATTCTAATTAAAATATGTTGAGTTATTCAAAAGACAATGTTCTTCAAAGGTTGATTTGTCCCAAAAACTTTCATGTCGGGGCCAGGAAATAAATTAGTATTTATTTGTTAAGAACGTCTAAAAGAAAACTATCTAAACGGTAGATAAATTTTCCATTTTTCTAAAATATATAAATTAAACTTCAATATATTTGTACGTATTAAAAAGTACACTTCGTAATAGATAAAAAAAATGTAAGTTAAATTTTTTTATCGACATATTTGTTTGAAAAGCTTTATATTTGTTCGCTTCGATTTAAAATTTTGCATACAGCATCGACCACCAATTATTACCCTAATCCACCCATATCGAACTTCACCACGTAGAAATAAATCAAAAGATTTTAGTTGATACGATGTTTGATCCGTGAATAAAAAAATATAGTTATTCTAGTTCCAGCTTTAATCTCTAGTCTAAATTGTGTTTTCAGCAAAACTTTGTTTTGTGGGAAAAGCAAAGATATATTGTCTACTACATAATACTATGTATCAGCTTATGTTTTGTATGTAGAGTTGTAGAGTTGATCCCTCATAGAGGCTCCACATCCCATATTTTTATTAGCGTCATTAATCACCCGTTCGATCAATACCTTTGCATACAATTTATTGACGATGCTAATAAGGCTGATTTTCACTCAACCAGCACCAGTTTAGAACCAGCATAGAATGTCACTTTCCCTTTCTACCTACGGGTTTCATAAGGTGCGACTGACGGTATAGTTGTTAAGTGGTTTTTGCGCGATGCGGTTGGAGACCCATAACCAACGATACTTTATTTCAACCAACTTGTTCCCTAACAACTCTCAAATGTGGCTCAGGAGTTTCGAGCTCAAAGGCTCTGGCTACCTCTTTTTAGGATTTATTGCCGTGAGCATATGTATGTATGTGTAGCGACGCGCTGTCAGTACACAATGACGCGCACTACATAGAAACGCTGACAGTGCAAGAAGAATCACATCCCACAGCAACACGTAACGATGCAATATACGTCACACTCGTCATCAAGACTCGCCATACAAATCGTACATCGCGCAATCGAAGTTTCTAAAACATTTACTATATATACAAGTTCCAACTTAATACAGTTGGACCGCGGTCCCCAGGCATACCACCGCCTGGCGGAAGATCTTCCCTTTTCCTCCACATTGGTGACCACCGACTACAGAACACGATGGCGTCCTTCAAAGCACAAGGAGTCATTTGGATTGGCCAGACAAGTACGAGCAGCAAAAAGGATATCAAAGGACAGCAGACAAAAAAGCGCTTCGAATCCACGGCTCAAGAGACACGACTCACAGCACGGCAGCAATGGGACACGCAACGGGGCACCCACACCGTGGCTGTTGGAGTCAGCATTGAGGTTCCGGCACACATGGCCGACGAGCATACACACACTGGCAGTACTGGCACGAAGATATGGAGTCAAAATTTCCGGTTGGAGGGGGAGTAATGTAGCGACGCGCTGTCAGTACACAATGACGCGCACTACATAGAAACGCTGACAGTGCAAGAAGAATCACATCCCACAGCAACACGTAACGATGCAATATACGTCACACTCGTCATCAAGACTCGCCATACAAATCGTACATCGCGCAATCGAAGTTTCTAAAACATTTACTATATATACAAGTTCCAACTTAATACAGTTGGACCGCGGTCCCCAGGCATACCACCGCCTGGCGGAAGATCTTCCCTTTTCCTCCACATATGTATGTTATGTTGCCGTGTAGTGCTGGCTTAGAATATCGCTTAGAATGTTCTCCAACCGCATCGCCCAAAAAACCAATAAAAAGCCCCAATACCCTTAGTCGCCTCTTACAACACGCGTGGGTAGAAAGGGATGGGTTTCAGCCCATCACCAAAAACCTTTATTTTTACCATCTTTTCCCCACTCAACTTCCAAAAGTGGCTGAGGAATTTATAATTCCTTAGCTCTTGCTACCCCTTATAGGGAAATATAGCCGTGAGAATAAGTATGTATGTATGTATGTTATAAGTTAAGTCACATACTAAAACAATTAAAAATATCATAAAGCTCGCTGTAGTTTGAGCTCCATCCGAATATCAATGTCGAATCTAAAACGAGTTCTATTTCACGTTCCTCGCTCTAACTTTTTTGAACTTGTTCAACTTGTTTTTAACAAGATTTCTCTGTTTCACATTCACACTATTAAAATAATAACTTTCACACATGTTTGCTGGAAATACATTCATTGAAGCAACTCTAGTAGGAGTAAAATAGAAGTATTAAACTATTTTTTTTTGTTTTACCCCCATTGGGATAGCATAAATGATTTTCCATTATTGCGATTACTAAACTTACTGCCTCCATGGTCAAATGTTACAATGTTGTGCTTACGATTTGGAAGTCTCTGGTTCGTTTCTCAAAGAGTTGACTCGCAAATGCATTTAAAGAGATTCAACTCAAGTTTGAAAGGCTATTGATTATCTGAAAACTAAGATGATTCGGTGTTTTGGAGGGCATTTTGAGCTGTCGTCTATCCTGGGCAACTAAAACGGTGGTAATCGTTAGTCTGCTAGCTCGCAAGAGGTCAGCGTGGTGGACTATGGCCAAATCACTGAATTCAGGGTAGGCTCGAGCCCCTCGGTTGGGACATATACCATTATTGGTTCAAGTTATAAGTCAGATTTTGAATACGGTGTTCGGTCTTAAGACATATTATTTGACATTTTCAGTTATCAGTTATAGTTCAGGGTTATTAACAGCGAGGAAACACATCATTGTAACTAGTTATATGAAAGCTTTTTTCAATATTACGTTAACCACATTATACCCATATTGCACACCATTAATGTTCAAAATAAAAAATGTTAGTTGATTTTAGAGGTATTGTAGGATGGTAAAATTTTGTAAAGTGATATATTTAAAATGTATACATGAAGAAATAAATACTAAATAGTAATATATATTGCTGTGTAGTGTCGGCTTAGAATAACACTACCCCATTTCTTCCGGTGGGTGTACGTAAGAGGCGACTAACGGTATTGGGGCTTTTCAAGGGATTTTTGGGCGATGCGGTTGGAGACCCATCACCAACAACCTTTATTCCACCATCTTTTCCCCACTCAACTTCCAAAAGTGGCTGAGAAATTTCTAATTTCTCAGCTCTGGCTACCCCTTTTAGGGATTTATAGCCGTGAGTATATGTATGTATGTATGTATGTAATATATATTAAACAAACGATATTTTTTTTATAACCTTCTAGTGGGCAGAAGAAAGAAACCAATCAAGAGGTTGGAAGTTATGACGTTGTAATATATATTGTTATATTCTCGCTTCATAGGGCATAGAACTTTAGGCTGTTGTTCTTATGCGATGAGGTTCTGTATTACAATACGTTAGGCACGAGAGAATGTGTTTCAGCTTATTGTTATAAGATTATATGTATAATTCTTTAAACACTTGCCGAATGAAACGACACCTGCAATTTTAGCACATTCTTTATTTGATCATGCATATTGGCTCTATAAACTACTGCTTTTACTTATTTACTCAATTAAACATGTCAATACATATACTCACGGCTATAAATCCCTAGATGGGGTAGCCAGAGCTAAGACAGCCACTTATGGAAATTTAAGTGGGGAAAAGATAGCAAAATAAAAGTTGTTGGTGATGGGTCTCCAACCTCATCGCCCAAAAATCCCTTAAAAGCCCCAATACCGTTAGTCGCCTCTTACGTACGCCCATCGGAAGAAATGGGATAGTGCTATTCTAAGCTTACACTACACAGCAAACATATCAATATATAACATAAATTCAAGAACCTCAGTGAGACCGCCACAACAACAGCATAAATAGCACTTTACTCGGTTTATTCAAGCACAAAGTCCCTAGAGCTACTCCTAACCCTTGATGATAAATATTTAATGGGCATACCTGCAACATTATTAACATGACGGCTACATCTCTATTCCCAAGTCGAGTTTTGTTTTCACCGAATAGTAGTGGAAAATTTTCCAGAAATATGCAAAACATGGAAGAGACATTTTTAACTCCGAAGCTCTGTCTATCCCTTTTTTGAATTTTAACCGTGATATTATATATGTTGTTTTATTGTTGATCTTTTTTTTGAATGTACATACTCACGGCTATAAATTCGAAATACCTTAGCTACTTTTGGAAGTGGGGAAAAGATGGTTATAATAAATAATTGCTGTTGTGAGGTCTCCACCAACCACAACGCCTAAACATACATACATACATATACTCTCGGCTATAAATCCCTAGAAGGGGTAGCCAGGGCTAAGGAATTAGAGATTCCTCAGCTACTTTTGGAAAGTTGAGTGGGGAAAAGCGGAACAATTAAACAAACAAACGAACTCACTGTGCGATTTAAAAAATTAGTGAGGCTGATTGATAGTGTAAGTGTTTCTTTTTCATCAGCTAAAGCTTTGATTTTATGATATCCCTTTATAAGGAAAAACGAAAAGGAGCTATTAGCTTATTTCACATAAAATACTTCAACATATTTATAAAATATTTTCGCTTCGAGAATTCCTCGTTAAAATAACGGGCCATTAATTGCTACGTGATTTTAGTTAGTTAATTGTATTCATTTTGAAGTGACTGTGATTTTAATGGTAATTATGTTTCGCCTCACCGCGGCGAGTGAATGAACTCATCACTTTCGATGGAAATAATTTTCTCGTTGAATGTTTTAAGAATGAAGGAAATATTTTTTTGCATATTTTTAGGGGATTTCGAAAAATTAAAGTATTGGTTTGTTTGATATTTGCATTGATAAATATTGGCTGTGTTTAATCGGCTTAAAATAACACTGCTCCATGTCTTCCTTTGGGTGTTCGTAAGAGGCGACTAAAGGTATTGGGGCTTTTCAAGTGAGTTTTGGACGATGCGGTGGGGTTACATATCCAAAAAGCTTTGACTTTACAATATTTTCCCCACTCAACTTCCGAAGAATTTTATTATTCTGAAACTCCGGCTTCCCTTTCTAGCGAGTACATTTATGTACATAGACTAATATAAAATGTTCTTTATAAACACTTTACACCAAATTAAAACTTGTGGTTATCCTCTTCTTACGATCTGATTTTTCTTCAATAGCGACTTGGATACCAGGTTCTGACAATAAGGTTTTATAAAGTATGTATACGAACATAAAATTTATATTATAATCAAAATGGAGTCTTTGAAGTGGCATTTAATGGGACAACTATTTTATTGTCTGTAACAAAATCATAATTCCCAAACTAAAACAACTTCAAAAATGTATATCACGAAATACCGCAGTCATTTTTAACTAAAAACGGCCAAATTTGCATATTACTATGCAGTTTGCGGACAAATTCACGTCATTACACAAAACAAATTGACGTATCCTTGCACCAGCGGGTTCGCCGGCGACGTGACAAAGTTAAATACAAAGTTTCACGACTGTCCTTAATTATACCGCTCTGTCTGTCCTACCCACTCATTATGGATAGAGCCGCAATAACTATGTCGCTTTATGTTAAACAAAATGTGTTTGAACTGTTTGCAAATTTACTCGCACAGAAAACTAAAATATAAAGATATAATATACATAATAATAGATGAGGAAATAAAGACATTTGAGTTGGGTTGTAATGAACTGATTGTATAAGTGTTTGTCATCGCATATATCATCTTACTCCGTGGGCCAACGGTATAGTGCTCGGTTTACAACCTAGGGGTCTTCGATTTGATTAATAAATTTATTTACGCATCATACATCACACTCATTAATTTGCATTGGTGTAGGCAGACACTATTGATCGTCACTTTTTGCAAACATTTGTGCGATCCTGATAAATTACATTCAAGCTACACATTTTGAATTCATACATTTGATTTGAAAAATTTGACCTAGGTTTGTAATTGCAGGCATAAATTACCTGATTGTCCGAATTAATTAGTAAATACCCCAGGTTGGTTATTGAATGCTTGAATCATCTAATAATTTGAAAAATCTAAAATATTCCATATTTCACCGGGTACGCTACTTTCACGGTAATCGTTGGTTGGTCTACGCGTAACAGGCCAGAGTGATGGACTAAGGCCAAAATACCCTATTAATAGTAGACTTGTCAATCATGGGGGCACATTGGCCTGTGATGATACAAATCGCTGAAATAGGTTTGGATTCCTAATTCAGAATAATTTCAAATGGTAACAATTGCCACTTATGTGCTATTTAGAGCATTACTAGGAAATCAAATATTGAATCATAAATAATACGAAATTGATTTAATTTTACTTCAATTGCAATTAAAAAACAAAAGTAATTAACGTTGAACTTGACTCCATGTCATTTACAGAAAAAGTGTTAGGATTAACGTCCTGTGAGTATAGATAGGTTGGTATTAGAACATTAATCATGGACCCTTTCAAATCTAAATGAATATCATTCATATACATTCATTCATATACTCACGGCTATAAATTCCTTAACGGGGTAGCCAGAGCTTTGGAATGAGAAATTCCTCAGCCACTTTTAGAAGTTGAATGGGGAAAAGGTGGTAATAATAAATGTTTTTGGTGACTGGTCTCCAACCACATCGCCCAAAAATCACTTAAGAAGCCCCATACCCTTAGTCGCCTCTTACGATCACCCACGGGTAGAAATGGGGTAGTGTTATTCTAAGCCGACACTACACGGCTGAATAAATGAATATCATTAATTGAATATTCATGTAGCCGTTCATGTTAACATAGGCCGTGTAGTGTAGGATGTCACTACCCTTTCTACCCACGAGTGTCGTAAGAGGCAACTAACAGGGCCTTTTTAAGTGATTTTTGGGCGATGCGGTTGGAGGCCATTCACCAAAGATACTTATATTTTTACCATCTTGTCCCCTATCAACTTCCAGATGTGGCTGAGGAGTTTAAGCTCTGATGCTCTAGCTATCCCTTTTTGGGATTTATGGCCGTGAGTAAGTATATGAATGTATGTGAATATTCATGGGACATAAAAAAATCTCTTGTGTTTATTTTTCCAAATTTATTTAATAGTTTCTGAACCCAATATATGATTTTCTAACCTAGAATCAGTAAAAATACGGTTATTTTTCACCCTGTTGTCATTTGACTCTAATAAAGTCACTGTGGCTCGAAGATAAGTTCTTCCAACATTACATTGAGTACGGCCTCTTAACAAGGTCGTAACTCCTCGGCCACAGAGAAGCTGGGTCGTGTAAGCACCTACTTATTTACACTTTACTGCTAACCGTACTAAAGTTCATACTAGAGATAATATATATAATCCACAATGCACTATTTTCTTGGCAATAAAATTATTATAAATATAACGAACAAAAAAATATTACAAATATATTTCGAGTATATATTTGTAATATGCAATTCATATACGTTTATTATGTTCGAAAATCAATATTTGTATACATTTTTATGCTATACGGAAGACTAGATATTACTGAATAGATTTATTTAAACATTTTTTGTTGATGAAAAATACTCTGGTGATCAGCGATACTTGTTTTGTCGGTTGAAGAGTTCCAAAAGATGATGAATATTTCAAGTGCTGATTTTGAAAGAAAGAGATTGAGGTTGAATGGGTATAAAATCAGAACCTTGGTTTTTGAGACACAGGTAAAAGCGTGATTGAGATTGATGGTAAGAAATTGGAACAAGTGAAAGATATTGTATTCCTGGGAAGTTTTTTTACTAGGGATTAAAACTGTCTTGAAGATGTAGAAAAAGTGTAATGCTATTAATATAGCACTGAGCAGTCAAATGTCTCTGCTAGTCAGTGTCCGAAAAAGAGAGACAGTGCATGATGCTGTTCTAGTTCCTAAGCTTATGTATGGCTGTGAATTTTGGGTGTGGCAGAAGAAGCATTAGAGCATAGTGAATGAATTATAGATTAGGTCCCTCAGAAAAGTTTGCAATGTAAAATTATGTGATCGTATGAAAAATAATATGATTCGAGAAAGGTGCGATGTGAAAGATGATATTTTAAAAATAAATACCCACTAAAATTGCTTTCTTCATCTATCCATCTAAAGACATACAAAGTAATAAAATAGTGCCTCCACCATGCATATAAACATCCTTTAAGCAATCATAAATTATAGTAAAAATAGTTAAATTGACATATTTATCCCTCTAAAACTATATAAGCAATTAAATAAATACTGACATCACGTGATGGGCAAAATGCCATGCCATGGCATCTTTGATGATTTAGAGAGCGTCTGAATAAAACGTTAGTAACATGCCCATATAGCGCAATTTTTCGCGGTTTCTTCGAACATGATTCTAATCCGTGATCATGATTACCTACCAGCCATATACTTCAACTATGATGACATTGAAATAGTATCATTAGAAACAATGCTAATCCGTTTAAAATTTGCCTTTTATTTAGAGAAAGTATTTTGTCGTTCTCAAAACAATTAAATTACAACATTTACCAACACTACTTCGCGCCTTTTTGTTATTAATAGCCGTGAGTATAGGTAGTTAGGTATATAGTTTACATAATATTTGACGCACGTTGACAGCATGACTATAACCAAAGTTTTATGGATTTTTTACATTTATAGTAGCTGATCCGGCAAATATTTTTTTGGTTTATAATTTTTTTCCGAAATCATAAGGGTGGACAACCTTTATCACTTAAAAGTATAAAAATAGTTATAAACCTCTTCTCAGACCCACCGAACGATTATTCAAAAAATAATAGTGTTGGTAAATGTTGTAATCAAATTGTTTTTAGAACGACAAAGTACTTTCTCTAAATAAAACGAAAATTTTAAACTGTAAGTAACTGCACTGTATTTGTGAGTTGAATAGTTTTTTGCACGTGACCTCAAATTATATATTTTATAAAAGCATTGATGACATTACGTTGGAAAATATTGGAGTTGTTTGTTAATTTTATGTTTTAATTATTATTATTTTGGCTTAGAATAGCACAATGTAGTTTTTTTGCGTTTTATTAATTAAATTAATTATAAAAGCGAGTTTAAATCACTACTTAAACTCTTTTTCTCTCAAACATTTAAACAAATGCGAGGAAATATAAATTTCAATTATCTGGATAATATTATTGGTAGTTATTTTTGCTGCCTAACTGCAAGAAGCTTTGCAACTATTCAATTTAAGGTGACATGATGGTTACGTCACAAACAAAAAGAAAATAGCTCTACGTAACCACTTCAGATTTGTGCAACCGATTTTTTTATATATATTGTAACACAAAAAAAAAATATTTTTCACCAATTTGACGATCTTCTTCTTTTCCAGTCCATCGGTATTCCGTGGTCATACACCTTAGAGTTCCCGAGTCTAGGCTACGAGTTCTAAGTCCCGCCGCAGTACATCATGAAAATAAATGAAGAAACGTGGACCGTATTATCGGTTATAGCGAAATATGCGATCACTTTCTATAAACAAAGAAACTCTTCTTTTGTATGTAACAATACCTTTGCTTTATATTTTGTTACTTGCTTAATGAAATATATGTAAAAAAAGTGGTTTCTTTGCGCTATCAAGCTCTGTAATATTGGCTTAGAAAAGCACTGAATAATGTTTTCCGTGGGTGTCGTAGGAGAAGACTTAGGGTATTTGGGAATTTTTTAATAATTGTTGTACCAATCACTAACTATCCTTTATTTTTTTCCCTCCTAACTTACAAAAGTGGCTGAAGAATTTCAAATTCTGAATCGTTGACTACCCCTTTTTGGGAAGTATAGCCGCAAGTAAATATAATACGCATATACATAAAGTGATAAAAAATTTACCAAAAAATGCTAGAATTTAAATACAAATCTGAATAAGTGGTATCCATTTAGTTGTGCCGCCGATTTCTTGTATAAATAAGTACCTTATTCGCAGAACGTTTGGCATATCATTGCATAAAAAAACAAACTTAAATTACATATTATGTATGCCATATGCCAAACGATATACATACACATATGCATAAAAAAACAAACTTAAATTACATATTATGTAATTTAAGTTTGTTTTTTTACGCAATGATATGCCAAACGATCTGCGAATAAGGTACTTATTTATAACAGAAATCGGCGGCACAACTAAATGAATACCACTTATTCAGATTTGTATTTAAATTCCAGCATTTTGTGGTAAATTTTTTACCACTTTTTTCATATATTCCAAAATTTTTGTGTAATTCAACAATCTTATTTTCTCACTCTTCACCTTGTAAAGATAATTACCATAACTCCTCAGTCCCGTAGAACCCGAGGCTGATGAAGCACCCACTTATTTCCACTAAACGGCCTACCTGACGACAATTCATAGCCCTCCAATAAACGTTACTTGCAATATAGCTCTGGAACTTTATTTTCTTTGGGTAATATTATATAACCAACACCCGATTTCTGAATTGAGTATTCAAGCTGAGAACGACTCAAGTATCGTTTTGTTTAGTTCAGTTGTTAAGATTTCAATGCGACAGAACGATACTTAAGTTGTTCTCAGCTGGAATACTCAATTCAGAAATCGGGCGTTACTCTGTTATAATTCTGATATTTATCGGTTGATTGTGTATAAGGAGGGGACTTTTGACACAAATCACTAAAAGGTATGGCGTACTGCTGAGCACCTCAGCGTAGGAGTAGGTTCATTGAAGCATCATTTTATTCTCACATAACTAAACTTAACCATCACGTCATATACCGAAGGGTTTAGCAGAGGTACTAATGTTTCTGAACATCACGTGACGTGATACAGTTACCTGGTATACAGAGAACCCACGTTTGGCTTGAACAGTGTAATCATATATACGTGATATAGGGCCGGTTTATTGCCGTTTTGTAGGACTAACTCATGTGACATTGTATTCAGTGACAACTCAGCCATGTGGGTTGCCTGACGATGATTTCCCTCACAAAAGGGATTCGAATCCTTATCGTCTGTACGATAAACGGTGTTCTACCCACTGATTTATCACGGTTGCTAAAGTAAAATTAAGTATGAATATGAGTCTAAATTTCAAAGGCATTTTATAGTAAAGGCATTAATTGGTTTGAAAACTTGATCTTAAATGCTCACTTGATTATCAAAGCTATATCATTGACGGTATAGCTTTGATATGGACACCTACTTGAATTGAAACTTGACTATGAAAATCTAAATAGATGTATTGAGAGAACTGATATTCGAATCAATATAAAAACATAATATATTTTGCAAACAATTGCTCATAAACTTACGCAGTATTTTAAATATTTATAATTTATTTAAAATACGGCGCAAACGTTTGAGTTAAGTTGAGTTGAGTTTTTTTATATTTCTGTAGCAGCACTTACCAAAGAAAACTAACACTCAACTAAGTAAATCTTGTAAAATCATCTTAGACATTTGTCTGTTTTGAAGACGATCCCGAGTGACCAAACAACTAACAAAAACCATGTCATACAAAAACATCGTGTGACATCTTTTCCACTTGTTCTTTTGTTCCTTTGGGAATTGACGAAAAACATTTTGTCAGTAATGTTTTATTGAAAAAACAAATGGACATTATAGCAAAAGAAAACTGAAATAGTTTGCACAACTTTTTTTTATTTTCGTCGTGTAGATCGGTTTAGAATAGCATCTCTGCTATTTCGTAACGTACAAACTGGCATAGGGTAATTGATATTTGAAATATGGGGACATACATACATACATATACTCACGGCTATAAATCCCTTAACGGGGTAGCCAGAGCTTTGAAATGAGAAATTCCTCAGCCACTTTTGGAAGTTGGTTGGGGAAAAGATGGTAATAATAAATGTTTTTGGTGACGGGTCTCCAACCACATCGCCCAAAAATCACTTAAAAGCCCCTATACCTTTAGTCGCCTCTTACGATCACCCACGGGTAGAAATGGGGTAGTGTTATTCTAAGCCGACACTACACGGCACCAGTGTGAAGTTAGCGGCCGATTCCAGCGGCCGATTATAACCCGACCAAATTAAAAATTTTCAATATAAAAAGGTGTAAAACCAGGAATTTCAGCATCTAAGAAGCCTCATTGCCACATAAATAGCTGCATTAACACTCTAGGCCATTAACCTGCCCGAACGCGAACCTTAAACCCATGAAACAAAATGTAGAGCAGCCACCCTAGATGAATTATTAAAAACTTTTCTGACATGAGCCCCAAGCTTCTACACACCTAAAGTATGGTATCAAAAGAACCGTATTAAATAATTCTACAGGATGCATACCAAAATATTTGAATATGAAGAGATTTTTACCCCTCAATCGCAAGGGTAACCCTAGCGGCCGATTTCAGTGAAATTAATAGTTGTGATAAAATCTGCCCAAAGCTTCCACACACCTTAAGTGTGGTACCAAAAGAACCGTATTAAATAGCTCTACCGGTTGCAAACCAAAATATATGAATATGAAGAGCTTTTCACCCTTCAATCACACAATATAGCAATTTAACGTACAAAAAAATGATATATTTTCTGACACGAACCCAAAGCTTCTACACAACTTGAGTGTGGTATCAAAAGAACCGTATTAAATAGTTCTACAGGATTCATACCAAAATATTTTAATATGAAGAGATTTTAACCCTTCAACCATACGATAGAGCAATTTCACGTACAAAAAAACGATAAATATTTTCTGACACGAACCCAAAGCTTCTACACACCTTGAGTATGGTATCAAAAGAACCGTATTAAATAGTTCTACATGATGCATACCGAAATATTTGAATATGAAGAGATTTTAACCCCTCAATCGCAAGGGTAACCCTAGCGGCCGATTTCAGTGAAATGAATAGTTGTGATCAAATCTGCCCAAAGCTTCTACACACCTTAAGTGTGATATTAAAAGAACCGTGTTAAATAGTTCTACAGGATGCATACCAAAATATTTGAATATGAAGAGATTTTAGTCCTTCAATCACACGATAGAGCAATTTTACGTACAAAAAAATGACAAATATTTTCTGACACGAACCCAAAGCTTCTACACACCTTGAGTGTGATATTAAAAGAACCGTGTTAAATAGTTCTACAGGATGCTTACCAAAATATTTGAATATGAAGAGATTTTAACCCTTCAATCGCAAGGTTAACCCTAGCGGCCGATTTCAGTGAAATAAATAGTTATGATAAAATCTGCCCAAAGCTTCTACACACCTTGAGTGTGGTATCAAAAGAACCGTATTAAATAGCTCTACAGGATGCATACCAGAATATTTGAATATGAAGAGATTTTAACCCCTCAATCGCAAGGTTAACCCTAGCGGCCGATTTCAGCGAAATGAATAGTTGTGATAAAATCTGTCAAAAGCTTCTACACACCTTGAGTATGGTATCAAAAAAACCGTATTAAATAGCTCTACAGGATGCATACCAAAATATTTTAATATGAAGAGATTTTAACCCTTCAACCATACGATAGAGCAATTTCACGTACAAACAAATGATAAATATTTTCTGACACGAACCCAAAGCTTCTACACACCTTGAAAATGGTATCAAAAGAACCGTTTTACATAGATCTACAGGATGCATACCAAAATATTTTAATATGAAGAGATTTTAACCCTTTAATCGCAAGGTTAACCCTAGCGGCCGATTTCAGTGAAATAAATAGTTGTGATAAAATCTGCCCAAAGCTTCTACACACCTTGAGTATGGTATCAAAAAAACCGTATTAAAAAGCTCTACAGGATGCATACCAAAATATTTGAATATGAAGAGATTTTAGCCCTTCAATCACACGATAGAGCAATTTCACGTACAAAAAAATGATAAATATTTTCTGACATGAACCCAAAGCTTCTACACACCTTGAGTATGGTATCAAAAGAACCGTTTTAAATAGCTCTACCGGATGCATACCAAAATATTTGAATATGAAGAGATTTTAACCCTTCAATCGCAAGGTTAACCCTAGCGGCCGATTTCAGTGAAATAAATAGTTATGATAAAATCTGCCCAAAGCTTCTACACACCTTGAGTGTGGTATCAAAAGAACCGTATTAAATAGCTCTACAGGATGCATACCGAAATATTTGAATATGAAGAGATTTTAACCCTTTAATCGCAAGGTTAACCCTAGCGGCCGATTTCAGTGAAATAAATAGTTGTGATAAAATCTGCCCAAAGCTTCTACACACCTTGAGTATGGTATCAAAAGAACCGTATTAAATAGTTCTACCGGATGCATACCAAAATATTTGAATATGAAGAGCCTGATTGAGCTTAGATATATCGGAAAAAATGCCTTAAGTTTAGCATAAGCAAATTCACAGTACGAAGTCTGTCGGGTCAACTAGTTTAGGAAATAAAATTACAACAACCAGTTCAGCGGTGACGAACTGAAAATAATTGATATATTTTTGTTACGACGAACGTTTATAGTGAAATAACTGATATCTGCAAATAAGGCGACACTTTTAATATATTATAATCAATAATTTCTAAGGTTTTCAAAAATCTGGTCTAAGGCATCAGCAATGTTCTCAACAAAAAAGATATTTTAAATCTGTATTTATGTCAAAATGATCATCATCATTTTGTAAAAGAAACTCAAAAATGGTCTAATGGTGAATAGACATCACAAGACCAATTGACCATCATCTTGATAATAAAAAAGACCCCTATGCAATTCCTTCCTCTCCATTCCTCTTTTAGTGATTTGGTGATACATAATCAAATAAATAATACAAGTGTCTGAGATAAAGATAGCACAAGTCTAATTGACAACACCCTTGATCATATCTCAGAAACAATGGACCACACACTTGGTAATAAAAAAGACTCTTATGCAATCTCAGAAAATATTAGCGTATATGAAGAACTGCAAGTAACACCTGATATGGAGAACATTCCGAAGTGGATTTTATATATCCAGTTGAGAAAACTCAATGCTTATAATACCAAAATAAACTCAAAACGCAGCAAACTTGTCTAAATCAAAAAATGCATAAAAAGAAGGTGAATCCACAATTGATCCCTTAGTATACGATAATATGTTCAACCAAAACAATAAACTAAACACCTAAAACTATACTTATGCACTACACAAACTTATAAATAAAAATTTTAATAATACCTGTTTTTTAGTATTTAAAAAAGTAAAATATCTAAAAAATAAAAAATAATTGTTACTGCTAGATGCAAGCAACAACATTGTAAGTCATTCAAGATAAAAATTAAACATCTGAAAGTCACGGTACTAAGCGAAAGTGAGAATTTTTATCACAATGAAATGTGTACAAATCAAGTAAGAGGGATTGAAAAAAAATTACTAAAAAACCAACTTTTGCACGAGAAATCTTTTATACATAACATAATAACATAACATAAACGTTCACGCCGAATATCCCCGAAGGGGTTTGCAGAGGTACTAATACTTCTGAACATCACGTGACTTTGTCACCTGGTGTTCAGTGCACCCACGTTTTGCATGGACAGTGTACTCACGTGATAGGGGGCAGGCCTATCGCCGTTTTGTACGAATACACTGTCACATGACTAAGTACAACTCAGCCATGTGGGTTTCCTCACGATGTTTTCCCTCACCGTTAACAACCATGATAAATTAACCACACATATGTCTTTAGAAAAGACAAATTGGTGTAGGCCCGACCCAGGATTTGAACACTAGTCGCTTGCACGATAACCGAGTGTTCTACCCACTGGGCTATCACGGTCTTAAATCTTTTATAATTAACCAAAAACAACTGAAGTCTGTGAATAAGGCAAAAAACTAAGAATTGACAAAAATTTAGAAAACATTAAATCTGACGATGTTTTCCGAAAAAATAGATCTGAGGCATTAGCTATAAATGACCGCAACAAACATGAGGTTCTTGATCTATATTTATATCAAAACGATCATAAAAATTCCCTTGTGCATAAAAATGTACAGCGCAATACAAGTAGTAATTTGAAAAAAGGTTAATGAAAAGCCTGCTTTGTATTTTGATGCCACGGGTGGTGTGATGAGAAAACTTAATACAGAAACAAAAAAGATGAGAACGTTTTTATACGCAGGTGTCATAAGTTTTAATCAAAGGATTTGCCCTATATTCTCATTTATATCGGGAAAATATGACACTAATACCATATTTAAATGCCTAAATGACTTAAAGAAATTTTCTGAAAAAAGTAATGCCTGGCCCGTTTTTCGGGAGTGGTAACCGATTTTTCTTTCGCATTAATAAACGCCGCATGTGAAGCATTCAACAAATTAACCCCGAACCAATATTTGGAAATATGCTCCAAGCAAAGATACCCAAAAATATTACGCCTTTATTTCTTTGTTGTGCACACCTTATGAAAAATATGTGCAAAGATATTGATAATAGCGATGTCGGGTGCGAAGAAAAGAAAATATTGAAAGATATGATGGCTAAATTATTTTCAGGTACAAATTTAGCTTTCATGGAAAATTATATTAAAAATTAATATATAAATATTACAATCCCCTTGGGTATCTCAGGATGTAGTTAATGCACAGAAATTATTTAATTCATCGGATTCTAATGATTTTGAGAGTGTTCGAAATTCAGATATTGCTCAATCTGACATAAAATCTTTAAATAATGACCCTAATTATGTTATTTTAGAAAATTATTTCGGTCGCTTAAAATCTATTGCATTAAATAATAAAAAAAAAATTAAAATCTGCACAATTTTTAAGAATAATCATTTAGTTCCAAATTTTTAAAAAATATTGGCAAATCGCAACTTTGTAACAAAAAACACAAGATTTATAAAAAATCCAAAACTAAAAGTATCTTTTAAGATGAAGAGCAATGGAACCGCCCAAAAAAATATCTAAAACCACTCATTTTACCGGTAAATACTTAAAACGATTTAAAATAGAAGAATATAAAACCGATGAAACATGTATCGTCTGTAAAGAAGGGTCACAAGTTGATAAAAATTAACTAAATGGACAGAGTGTGGAACATGTAGTGGATGGTTGCATAAAACGTGAGCGCAATCGTTTAATAAAAAAATAGACATTACAAAAAAATTCATTTGCTTTTGGTGTGAAACTGCAAAATCTTCAAAAAACAACTTTAAAGATTCAAAAAGTATTAGCATAATATGCACTGAAATATTTAATATTATAAATATTAAAATATTTTGGTATGCATCCTGTAGAGCTATTTAATACGGTTCTTTTGATACCATACTCAAGGTGTATAGAAGCTTTGGGTTCGTGTCAGAAAATATTTATCATTTTTTTGTACGTGGAATTACTCTATCGTATGATTGAAGGGTTAAAATCTCTTCCTATTAAAATATTTTGGTATGCATCCTGTACAGCTATTTAAAACGGTTCTTTTGATACCATTATCAAGGTGTGTAGAAGCTTTGGGTAGATTTTATCACAACTATTTATTTCACTGAAATCGGCCGCTAGGGTTAACCTTGCGATTGAAGGGTTAAAATCTCTTCATATTCAAATATTTCAGTATGCATCCGGTAGAACTATTTAATACGGTTCTTTTGATACCATACTCAAGGTGTGTAGAAGCTTTGGGTTCGTGTCAGAAAATATTTATCATTTTTTTGTACGTGAAATTGCTCTATCGTATGATTGAAGGGTTAAAATCTCTTCATATAAAAATATTTTGGTATGAATCCTGTAGAACTATTTAATACGGTTCTTTTGATACCACACTCAAGGTGTGTAGAAGCTTTTGACAGATTTTATCACAACTATTCATTTCGCTGA
Source organism: Bedellia somnulentella (assembly GCA_963576735.1). Classification (NCBI taxonomy): domain Eukaryota; kingdom Metazoa; phylum Arthropoda; class Insecta; order Lepidoptera; family Bedelliidae; genus Bedellia; species Bedellia somnulentella. The sequence continues at coordinate 8,201,036 of OY755190.1, forward strand.
AATCGGCCGCTAGGGTTAACCTTGCGATTGAGGGGTTAAAATCTCATCATATTCAAATATTTCGGTATGCATCATGTAGAACTATTTAATACGGTTCTTTTGATACCATACTCAAGGTGTGTAGAAGCTTTGGGTTCGTGTCAGAAAATATTTATCATTTTTTTGTACGTGGAATTACTCTATCGTATGATTGAAGGGTTAAAATCTCTTTCTATTAAAATATTTTGGTATGCATCCTGTACAGCTATTTAAAACGGTTCTTTTGATACCATTCTCAAGGTGTGTAGAAGCTTTGGGTAGATTTTATCACAACTATTTATTTCACTGAAATCGGCCGCTAGGGTTAACCTTGCGATTGAAGGGTTAAAATCTCTTCATATTCAAATATTTCAGTATGCATCCGGTAGAACTATTTAATACGGTTCTTTTGATACCATACTCAAGGTGTGTAGAAGCTTTGGGTTCGTGTCAGAAAATATTTATCATTTTTTTGTACGTGAAATTGCTCTATCGTATGATTGAAGGGTTAAAATCTCTTCATATAAAAATATTTTGGTATGAATCCTGTAGAACTATTTAATACGGTTCTTTTGATACCACACTCAAGGTGTGTAGAAGCTTTTGACAGATTTTATCACAACTATTCATTTCGCTGAAATCGGCCGCTAGGGTTAACCTTGCGATTGAGGGGTTAAAATCTCATCATATTCAAATATTTCGGTATGCATCATGTAGAACTATTTAATACGGTTCTTTTGATACCATACTCAAGGTGTGTAGAAGCTTTGGGTTCGTGTCAGAAAATATTTATCATTTTTTTGTACGTGGAATTACTCTATCGTATGATTGAAGGGTTAAAATCTCTTTCTATTAAAATATTTTGGTATGCATCCTGTACAGCTATTTAAAACGGTTCTTTTGATACCATTCTCAAGGTGTGTAGAAGCTTTGGGTAGATTTTATCACAACTATTTATTTCACTGAAATCGGCCGCTAGGGTTAACCTTGCGATTGAAGGGTTAAAATCTCTTCATATTCAAATATTTAGGTATGCATCCGGTAGAACTATTTAATACGGTTCTTTTGATACCATACTCAAGGTGTGTAGAAGCTTTGGGTTCGTGTCAGAAAATATTTATCATTTTTTTGTACGTGAAATTGCTCTATCGTATGATTGAAGGGTTAAAATCTCTTCATATAAAAATATTTTGGTATGAATCCTGTAGAACTATTTAATACGGTTCTTTTGATACCACACTCAAGGTGTGTAGAAGCTTTTGACAGATTTTATCACAACTATTCATTTCGCTGAAATCGGCCGCTAGGGTTAACCTTGCGATTGAGGGGTTAAAATCTCATCATATTCAAATATTTCGGTATGCATCATGTAGACCTATTTAATACGGTTCTTTTGATACCATACTCAAGGTGTGTAGAAGCTTTGGGTTCGTGTCAGAAAATATTTATAATTTTTTTGTACGTTAAATTGCTCTATCGTATGGTTGAAGGATTAAAATCTCTTCATATTCTAATATTTTGGTATGCATTCTGTAGAGCTATTTATTACAATTCTTTTGATACCACACTCAAGGTGTGTAGAAGCTTTGGGCAGATTTTATCACAACTATTCATTTCACTGAAATCGGCCGCTAGGGTTACCCTTGCGATTGAGGGGTTAAAATCTCTTCATATTAAAATATTTTGGTATGCATCCTGTAGAACTCTTTAATACGGTTCTTTTGATACCATACTCAAGGTGTGTAGAAGCTTTTGACAGATTTTATCACAACTATTCATTTCGCTGAAATCGGCCGCTAGGGTTAACCTTGCGATTGAGGGGTTAAAATCTCTTTATATTCAAATATTTCGGTATGCATCATGTAGAACTATTTAATACGGTTCTTTTGATACCATTCTGAAGGTGTGTAGAAGCTTTGGGTTCGTGTCAGAAAATATTTATCATTTGTTTGTACGTGAAATTGCTCTATCGTATGGTCGAAGGGTTAAAATCTCTTCATATTAAAATATTTTGGTATGCATTCTGTAGAGCTATTTATTACAATTCTTTTGATACCACACTCAAGGTGTGTAGAAGCTTTGGGCAGATTTTATCACAACTATTCATTTCACTGAAATCGGCCGCTAGGGTTACCCTTGCGATTGAGGGGTTAAAATCTCTTCATATTAAAATATTTTGGTATGCATCCTGTAGAAATCTTTAATACGGTTATTTTGATACCATACTCAAGGTGTGTAGAAGCTTTTGACAGATTTTATCACAACTATTCATTTCGCTGAAATCGGCCGCTACGGTTAACCTTGCGATTGAGGGGTTAAAATCTCTTTATATTCAAATATTTCGGTATGCATCATGTAGAACTATTTAATACGGTTCTTTTGATACTATACTTAAGGTGTGTAGAAGCTTTGGGTTCGTGTCAGAAAATATTTATCATTTTTTGTACGTGAAATTGCTCTATCGTGTGATTGAAGGGTTAAAATCTCTTCATATTCAAATATTTTGCTATGCATCCTGTAAAACTATTTAATACGGTTCTTTTGATACTATACTTAAGGTGTGTAGAAGCTTTGGGTTCGTGTCAGAAAATATTTATCATTTTTTGTACGTTAAATTGCTATATTGTGTGATTGAAGGGTTAAAAGCTCTTCATATTAAAATATCTTGGTATGCATCCTGTAGAGCTATTTAATACGGTTCTTTTGATACCACACTCAAGGTGTGTAGAAGCTTTGGGCAGATTTTATCACAACTATTAATTTCACTGAAATCGGCCGCTAGGGTTACCCTTGCGATTGAGGGGTTAAAATCTCTTCATAATCAAATATTTTGGTATGCATCCTGTAGAACTATTTAATACGGTTCTTTTGATACCATACTCAAGGTGTGTAGAAGCTTTGGGTTCGTGTCAGAAAAGTTTTTAATAATTCATCTAGGGTGGCTGCTCTACATTTTGTTTCATGGGTTTAAGGTTCGCGTTTGGGCAGGTTAATGGCCTAGAGTGTTAATTCAGCTATTTATGTGGCAATGAGGCTTCTTAGACGCTGTAATTCCTGGTTTTACACCTTTTTATATTGAAACTTTTTAATTTGGTCGGATTATAATCGGCCGCTGGAATCGGCCGCTAACTTCACACCGGTCTACATTGCTATATATAATAATATGGGGACTGCGTCATAAAACCCATAACCAACAACTTTTTGTTTTACCATCCTATGCTCTCTATACTTGGTGGAAGTGTGCAAAATTTTCGATTGAGTTTTTATTAGAAACGAACTCATCTCATGTATTTCTTGATTTATCACATCATCTCCTTTTACTGCCAAAAAATTCCAAATAATTTTCTAGAACAAGCTCTATTAACCACATTTTTGGCTAGCCTACGTAAATATATTATGTACGTCAAATATGTAAATACTTATTATCAATTTAAAAGGAAAAACAGCACCGTAGAAAATTCAGTAGTTTTTGTAGTAGTGTAGAGTAGTAAGATTGCCCACCATACACATAAAAAGCTACAAGGAAAGGTAGGGTAGCACTATCTTAAGTTCATAGCACACTATTACCTTTTAATGCATTATACCCACGTCATTAGCCTCCATTGAGAAAAGCAGACACTATTGGTCGTAACTTTTCACGTACCTGGCAAACAATACAAGCTTCTTTCGTCTTTATCCAACTTATAATACATGCTGTTAAAATCTTCACGGGTGTCTTAATTCATACATTTACTGACGGCATTAGTTTTTTCTGGGCTGGGCAGAGAGTATCGATATCCTTTCACATATGCTCTTTTATTCATCACACTTTGGACGCATTTTCATCCCAATCTACATACATACATACATATACTCACGGCTATAAATCCCTAAAAGGGGTAGCCAGAGATGAGAAATTAGAAATTTCTCAGCCACTTTTGGAAATTGAGTGGGGAAAAGATGGTAGAATAAAGGTTGTTGGTGATGGGTCTCCAACCGCATCTCCCAAAAATCCCTTTTAAAAGTCCCAATACCGTTAGTCGCCTCTTACGTACACCCACCGGAAGAAATGGGGTAGTGCTATTCTAAACCGACACTACACAGCTAAACACTATAAAAGGGAAAGATTAATTTTTTTGTAACTAATCTGGTACTAAACCAATCAACCAATATTTTTAATTATTTTGCAAATAGAAACCTACCACTTTCAAAAAAAACGGAGTCTATATCAACACACTGAATACCATAAGGTGTAAACAGTTATTTAATAAACCTTAGACATTTGTTATACTAAAATTACCCGTGCAAAGCTACGACAGTTTACTAGTGTAACGTTACAGAGAAGTATAAAGGTATGGTCGATCGATCAATCACGGTCACCTGCTCATAAATTGCCTGTCATTCCGAGAATGATACAATCTCGCTCGGTCCATGATATTGGCGACGCTTTGTTCAGACAAGCAGTATTGAAATATTCGGAATTTCACACTGAATTTTGTTTCAGCTTGCATTCTTAAAGTTTAAGCTATCAGCGTAAAGACATTTGTTTTATATAGTCTTAGTCACAAATTGTATCAAAAATATTTGTATCTGTATTCCTTTCATATCAAATACATATACTCACGGCCATAAATCTCTTAATGGGGTAGCCAGAGCTTTGGAATCAGGAATCCCTCAGCCTCTTTTGGAAGTAGATTGGAGAAAAGATGGTAATAATAAATGTTTTTGGTGACGGGTCTCCAAACACATCGCCCAAAAAATACTTAAAAGGCCCCTATACCCTGGCTTTTATATTACAAAGTTAAATTATATAAATAATAGCGTAAACCAATGTTATCGATTGGTTTAGTACTCATATCTTTGTTGAACTTCCACTAATTTCTATTGGAATCATAGTCGTATCTGTTTACTAGTTCTATGAGCATTCCATGTCTAGCAGTGGACGTTTATATACATCGTTTATTTGTAAATGTTTGAGTTTAGAAGTAATTATCCTTTTATGACGACGTGATAGCTCAATGGGTAGAACACCCGTTATCGTGCAAACGACTAGTGTTCGAATCCCGGATCGGGCCTACACCAATTTGTCTTATCTAAAGACATATGTGAGGTTAATTTATCATGGTTGTTAACGGTGAGGGAAAAACATCGTGCGGAAACCCACATGGCTGAGTTGTACTTAGTCATGTGACAGTTTATTCGTACAAAAATGGGCCTGCCCCCTATCACGTGAGTACACTGTCCATGCAAAACGTGGGTACTCTGAACATCCATCAATCTTTTCATACATGCTCTTTTATTTTTTATACTTCAGACGCCTGCCTTTTTGAGCACACTTCCAATTTGGTCCAAGTGGGCTAAGAAATTTCGCTATATGATAGCCGTGAGTGTATGTATGTATGTAATCCTTAACAACATAATCGTTAAATTATTCTTTGTAAAAAAGGACTGATAAATTACTGGACATTGCTCGGCACTAAAGGTGCTAAAATGGTCACTCTAAAACGCCAATTCCTAACCTCTCTCCGCGCCATTGCACCTCGACAATGAAAAAGCAGGTAATCCGGGGATTCACTTTGTCTTTTATTTGACCATCCCTCTTTCCCCGACCTCTCGCTGCTCCCAAGCTTCACCGACAACTTCGCTACATCAAACAAAACAAACAAGATACTAGGTCAAATACATGGAAAGATCTTTGAAAGATAATGCCACTTTCTTGTTTATTTCTTTTGAAGGTAAAACCAACTATTATATGATTAAAGTACATTGTTACCTAATCAAGCTGCATTATAACTTTCTCAATACACCTAATCGCGCTTATGGTAGTAGCTTTTGACCCTCGGGTATGATACGAACAACTATTTTATTCCTCCATAAGGAATCATTCACTGAGAGCAATTTAGTTGCACCTGTATTTGTTATGTTTATATAAACTGTATATGAATCAAAGTAGTACGAAAACAAATCCAAAATTTATACGAAAAAGTATTTTTCTTAATTGCAATGTTTGTATATTTAATGTATACATACCCCATTAAAAAGATAGGTATAGATACTGTTTTGATTATAAATACTTTAGTGCAATCGCTGTTGCAACAAAACGCTACACAATAAAATACAAGAACGGCAGCTAAATACATATATGACTTAATTCTTCACTAGATAAGCCATATCCTCAAGTTTTTTGCTCCGCGGTGAGCGATATTGGTTGCTTGCAGTTGGACTGGAGAATTTTTCAGCATCCGACATTGTTCCGAAGTTCACTTTGATTTCATTAATTTTGTACATTTTAGCTAAAACTGAGCACATACAATATTGTTTCTGAAAAAGTATGAGAACTTTTAATAGCTTTGCGTTTATACTTTTGCTAACGTGACTTTATGTAAGTAAGAAACTTCGAAGTATATTTCTTAATGTATAAATTTACGCATATTTTAAGGCAGGCGTCCGAAGTATGAAGAATAAAGGCGCATGTATGAAAAGATTTATGGATGTTAACGAAGTTAGAGAGGTATGTTTGGATCGTACGAAGTGGCGATCGATAGTCTCTGCCTACCCCAATTGGAACTAATGGCGTGAGTATATGTATGTATGTAAGGTGCTAAGTTATCAGTTACCTTAGTAAACCACGTAATATGTCGATACTTTCCAGGAGGTAGAGGTTGGCAGATCACCGCTTTCTACAAAAACAGTGTCATATATTCATATTAATTGTGTAATAAATAAACTTGATCCAACATTTAGATGCCTTCATAAGCAGTGGAACCAGGGGGGGCACGTGGAAGGCACGGCGGCACCTAAACGGTATTTTTCGACAATATGATATAGGGAAATAAAGTAATTTTAGTAAATTAGTATTTCCGTCCCTTGTGAGACACACTCTTTAAAAGTAATTCCGTTTGTGCAAGCAGGAAAGGTTAGGTGTCTTTTAGATAAATCTTTAAATATGTAGTTAGGTTTTTTACCCTTTTGTTCATAGTTAATATTTAAAATTAAAATTTTCGTGGTCCTATTCAATGCCTTTGAAACAAAAGTGAAAATTCTACAAACCATAGACTTCACTAAATACTTCAAACGTAATTGGTTTAAACAAGAAACAGCAAACTGTGTTTGAGGATACGAGTAGAACATTTTCATTAAAATCAATCACATTTTCGACGTTTGTACAATCGCTGTGAATAAGAAAGCCCCAAGAATTTTCGTATTGGATGTAATTTAAATTTTCATATTTGTTTAATTTTACTGTATATCGGTTGTAACCAAATTTCTCCAAACATTAATTATATAAAGTCACAAAGAAATTAAACTCATCTGTTGCAACATCCCTGTTTTTTTTATTATTATAAAACAAACCCGATACATACATATATACTCACGCCAATAGTTCCCATTGGGGTAGACAGACACTATTGATCGCCACTTTGTACGATCCTCACACGAACCCGATAACATCAGTAATTTATAAGATATAACTACCTTTCTTAAAACTGGATCCATAACTTTGCATTTCATATAAACACTATCAAAATATTATCTATCTGATTTATTTTACTTTCTTCTCAAATGAATAGATACATTTCTTACCCTATATATGTCTACTGCTACGATACCCTTCGTGGGTGAAGGCGACTTGTCTATTTTTTAATTAAACGATTCTGCCTTCTCTTCAAACTTACTTACTTCAAATACCATTGTCATCACATTATATATTTTGCTGTGTCGGCTTAGAATAGTACTAACCCATTTCTTCGCGCGGGTGACGTAAGAGGCGACTTAGGGTATTGGGGGTTTTTAAGTGATTTTTGGGCGATGCAGTTGGAGACCTATCACCAACAATATTTATTAACAATCCTTTCCCCATTTAACTTCTGAATGAAGAATTTTAATTTCGACTACCCTGCTCTGGCTCTGGATACCCCTTTTTGGGACATATAGCCGTGAGTATATGCGTGTATGTGTATGTATATTATGTGAGAAAGTGGTGATTAAACTCACAGTAAAAAAAATATGTATAAAAATAAAATAATATATTTTAATTAATTTACAAAATATACTGATAGATAACTTATGATTCATTCATAAGAAGAGTTTCTTTGTCTATAGAAAGTGATCGCATATTTCGCTATCACTGATAATCCGGTCCACGTTTCTTCATTTATTTTCATCATGTACTGCGGAGGTACTTCAAATTGGTATCCTAGACTCGGCAACTCTAGGGTGTAAGACCATGGAATGCCAATGGACTGAAAAAAAGAAGAAAAATTACAATGGCGGGGTAAATTATATTTTCAGTGAATACCCCTTTAAGGATATCGTTGTCTCAATATGTTGGTAGCTAATTCTTTAATTTTAATTTTATCTTTTTTCAAATTCCGAGTACACCTAAAAACCTACACCAATTTGTCTTTTTAAAATCACACGTATGGTTGATTTATCATACATGCTAACGGTGAGGAAAAACATCGTGTGAAAACCTACATGGCTAAGCTATGTTTATTCATGTGATAGTTTATTCGTACAAAACGGTGATAGGCCTGCCCCTTATCTCCTGAGTTCACTGTCTAAGCAAAACGTAGGTACTTCGAACATCAGATGACAATGTCACGTGATGTTGAAAAGTCTTAGTAGCCAAACCCAAGAGTAAGAATATTCATTTATACCTGAGCATAATCTCGAGCTGACCCAGAAGACCCGTATAAAACGTAAAAGCTGTTTCCAATGGTGTAAAAGGCTGCTTGCGGTAATTTAACCGCATCGACGGCTGAACCAAACGCCGCACCAACCGCGTGAATTGTGGCGGCACCTTCAGCTAGCGTACCGTTGGCGTATCCGAATAGTACTAGGCTGCCATAACTGGAAATACAATTTAAACCAGGATGAAATAACTATAATACAAAAATATCTAACCTATGAATTATAAAATGCTACTGATCTAATATAATACATGCCAATCATTTCACACAGTACTTTCCTTCCTATCTATACTTGGTGATGGATGGGTTTCAAGTATGGACAACTGATTTTTTTAAAGTAACGGCGAATGTGGTACTGCATACTGTTTGGTTGCCATCGGTTCACTATTTATATGTTGTTGTTATATAATTTGATTATTTAAAGTTGAAAATTAACGAGGTAGTTTTCCCTTTTACGTTGTAAAGTGTTGGTTTAGAATAGTGAGTACCATCTAATTTATAATATAAGAGGCGGTGTTGATGATTTAAAATCTTTTCCTCTCGAACGTTCTAAAGCTGCAAATTAATCGTTAATTTCTCTGCTCTGGATACCCTTATTTTTGTAACTATTTCCGCAAGAGAAAACATATTGATTTAAATTATTTAGCCTACGGCTTACCTATGCAAAGCAGTGTAAACCTGTATCCTATCTAGATACTGGAACAGTAGATCTCGCACAATTCTGGTTTCAGGCTCTGAAAAAGCTTCCGCTCCAGGATAAGTATCAGAGCAAGGATTAGTGGACACGCCTACAGTGTTGAAGTTTATGTCAAAGTTACGGTTCCCGTCTACTCCTACGCACGATGTCACGTTTGGGTTCAATGACCTGGTGCGCCGCCATAGACGTTCCTGGAATGTATAAACATAACATAAACATAAACGTTCACGCCGTTTATCCCCGAAGGGGTTGGCAGAGGTACCAATACTTCTGAACTCACATGGCAGCGCCATCTAATGTCCAGAGAAGGTACCCACGTTTTGCTTAGACAGTGTACTCACGTGATAGGGGGCAGGCCTATCGCCGTTTTGTACGAATATACTATCACATGACTAAGTACAACTCAGCCATGTGGGTTTCCTCACGATGTTTTCCCTCACCGTTAACAACCATGATAAATTAACCACACATATGACTTTAGAAAAGACAAATTGGTGTAGGCCGGACCCAGGATTGGAACTCACGCCCTTCTGTTTTCGGGCGGGTGTTCTATCCACTGGACTATCATGTCGCTTTTCTGGAATGTATATAATGTCATTATTAATTCGTCTGAACTCTGAAGAATAAAAGGGCATACGTGAAAAGATTTATGTTTGTGAATGAAACTCTAGAAGTTTGACAGGATCGTGAAAGCGATCGTTCCGTAGTAGTTGTCTATTCCAATATGAACTAGTGTGTATGTATGTTTATGTCTATATAAATTTGTTAAGGTTTTTTTTAATTTGTTTTACATACTATCTCGACGGTGTCAGTAACTTGCTTGCGATAAAGGGTTTGCGGTTTGTTTGTGTGAATTTCTACACTGATTTAGTAGCTTTATGTATTTTTATTCGCACCAAATATCAGATAGGTCTTAAGTTAAACCATTAAAATCCACCAGAATAGCTTAATATAAACGTTGAACAGTGGAAAAGGCAATAAGAAGGTTAAAATTCGAGTATGAGCAAACTGTGCGGAGATTCATTTATGTAAATTGAGTGTTTGATTACGTAATTTCTTAATTTAAATAATTACAAATAACAAATATATAAATAAATATAAAAATACGTTACAACGTGTTATGGGACAGTGAGCGCCAGGGAAAGCGAGACGCCATTATAGGCTGAATGCGGTCAATAAAGGTCGGTGCTGCTTTGATACCAAAGTTTTATATAGTTTTCGATAATTTAGAAAGAAATAAAGGAAAACATCTATTCGTTGTTAGTTGTACATCTAAATGCATTATAATAGACCAATAATAAAAAGTAAGAAAATGCACATTAAAATAGTTGTTATCTTACACAACGCGCGAAAGCAACATCGCCCTCCACCTCTAAATAAGTAAGATGCGTTTCATTTTAATTGATTAATTTCAGTCCAGTAAAAATTTAAAATCTTTTATTAGACTTCCCAGGGGCCACAATCCAGTTTATAAGTATAGATTAATACCCCTCTGTATTATAATTATAAATGTTAACTAACCTTTAAAATAAATAGTTTCAAATTTTAATTATTATTATTTTAACAAGAAACCATCTGACTCAGCATTGCCGTTGTGAGTTTTACCTCAAAACACTGATTATTTATCAGTCAGCGCCAGACTTGGTAGACATTATTTCAGTGGATGGCGTAATGTTTTACAAAAAAAATATGTAATTCTAGTCTCTGTAAATAAAAGGTTATATAAAAGATAAACTGTTGGGTATCAAAGCCATAAAGTTCAATTTTCATTACACTTCTTTTTTAAGTCAAATAAAGTGTCTAAGCTACTTGCTGAGCATGTGGTATAAGAGTGGTGATTAAAGTAACTATATATTAATAGAACTTACATCCGTATGCGTATATTCATATCCATCAGGGTTCACGACGGGTAAGAAGATCCAGTCAATGGACTCCCGAAGTTCCAGATCTTCAGGAGTCGGTGCTTCCACGAGGCGATACATTGCGTACAACAGCGCTGGAGTCGTTAACTGAGTAACAAAGTTATAAGAAATACATTTATTTTTATAGAAATACATTTTAAAAAACTCTTTAGCTATTTCCCTCATATTCTTATATCTCTTAGTAGTGTAACATTTAAAGTTAACTGGTTTCTCGAAATATAGGCCTAGCCTAGTTTGGGAAATCCTGTAAAATTCTGCATAATAAATGGTCATGTCTTTTTACCAAATAAACATATTTTTTTTATTCAGTGCATATCATGCAGAGAAGAATACGGAGTACATAGTAGAAAACCTAATTTATTAAATCTTTATACTATCCACCAGTCAAAGTTAAAACCCAAAAGCACACTCTCCGTAGATTTCCGAAAGGATGGTAGAATTGCCAATGATTCTGACCATCACTTGTCATTTTATTCGTAAGGATAGTTAACCTGTGATATTTAATCATTTATCTTATTGCCCCGGCATCTTTCATAACTGAAACCTCACCCATTCCCTTGCATGAATCATGGCGTCCATAAAGTAGATAGGCTTGGTGTTGTTCTGGAAGCTGGTGGAGGACACCCTCGCGTACTTGATGTCGCGCCCCTCGTAGCTGCGGCCGGCTGACTGCACGGACACCAGAGACGGGTATCTGGCCGCCAGGGATTCTATGTATTCTATCACCTGTTAACAATTAATCGTTGAAAAATTTTTTGGGCTTTTTATATGATGTTGACATATATTATTAAATTGACTATTCTACACCAAAAAACAAATGTATAAATTATGTATTTCTTATGATATAAATTAGTAATAAAAAACATAAAAATTTGGAAGTTGATAGGGGAGAAGATGGTAGAAATAAAGTATCTTTGGTGATGGGTCTCCAACCGGATCGCTCAAAAAAAGTTATAAAAGCCCTATACCCTTAGACATCTCTTATGACACCCGTGGCTACCCCAAAGGGCAATAATTTAATCCGGCACTACACGGCTAAGTAAAATTCTTACTTCAGAAAAATAAGTCAAATTATATGGACCTTTATCAGTGTGTCCACTGTGTAAACAAAAAGTAAGAATCTTGAACACCTTGGGATTAAAAGTAAGTAAGTCACGTTTATAGCAATATTGTATTTTTCAGCCATTCTATATATCAAGAAAACAGCTTAACAGGAGATATGTAGGAACTGCAAATTATACTATAAACCAGAAATCTGCCGCCTATATAATACGGATTTATAAACATATTGACCCTACGTTATTAGATATATATTAAATCCAATTCTCATAATTAATAGAAAAATACAAAATTAATAAATGACTATTCAAAATTCAGTGACCTGGTCATAGCGTGGATAGTTTTCAAACGGGAAAGTTTTCGAAGATTTTGTTTGCCGCCATTGATCCCGTTCCTTTTCTTGTTCAGTGAGATATCTGAAAGAAATGAAAGCTTTGTGATTCAGTGGGATGACTGCAGTTTTTAATCCAGAAAGTCGTGGTTATAAATACTCAGGTGGTTTTTTTTATATTTAGGTATTATTAAGGTTCTGGCGATAAAAAAAAAACAATATGAGAAAATCAAAATAGCTGGTTTGCAGTTAGACTTTTATGGCAATGATTCCATTAAAAACCGGCGACTAGAAGGGGTAGCCAGAGCTAAGGAATTAAAAAATACCCAGCCACTTTTGGAAATTAAAGTAGAGAAAAGATGGTAAAATAAAGGATGTTGGTGATGGGTCTCCAACCGCATCGCCCTAAAACCCCTTAAAGCCCAAATACCGTTAGTCGCCTCTTACGTTCACCCACCGGAAGAAATGGGATAGTGCTATTCATAGCCGACACTACACGGCCAATGAAAATCAAAATAGATGTTTTATCCGAAAAATAAACTTGTAAATAATCTGTGGCTCTGAATTTTGTTTTATTTCATGAACATTGATTTATTTTGAAATGTTAATTTGATTGCATATTTTAAGTTGTATTTATAGACAGTTAATGTAAAATAAGACTGCGGCATAACAAAGACTGGACTTAAATTGATACTTAGATCCATCATAAAAATTGTTGCGATCTTAAAATATCAGCAGTATATTTTATTATGTATTCCGTTGGGGCTCGAAGGTTCTGGAGTGGCGGTCACGTACGGGACAACGCAGTATGGGTAGGCCTCCGACAAGGTGGACCGACGACTTGGTCAAGATCGCGAGAAGCCGATGGATGAAGGCAGCACAGGACCGGTCGTTGTGGGGATGTTTGGGGGAGGCCTATGTTCAGCAATGGACGTCTATAGGCTGATGATGATGATGATATATTTTTAAATAAATAGGTACATTATAATAAGAAGAGGTTTTAAAATCAAATTGAAAACATTCTTACAAAGGCGAAAGTCCGTAGTGAAAAGATTAAAAGAGTAGTTGTAAGAAGAATGATAAATATGACAGAAGCAAGAGAGATTTGTCAGGATCGTACAAAGTGGCAATCGATTGTCTCTGTTTACACTATAAGAACAAATAAAATATAGTTAAAATAAAAAAAATTAAAAAAAACACGCTTTTAAAGCACATCAAACTAAAAAGTGAAAAATAATTCCTAATATAAGCTGAAAATGGTAATGAACAAAAAATACTGGTATTATTGTGAAAAAGCGTGGGGCGATCTGTGCCTATCGAGCAACTCACGCTTATTCACAACAATACCAGTATTTTTTGTTCATTACCGTTTTCAGCTTATATTAGGAATTACTTTTCACTTTTTAGTTTGATGTGCTTTAAAAGCTTGTTTTTTAGTTCTTATATTTAAACCATATTTTACTTTTAACTTTTTAGTACTGAATTATTTGTAATTATTTAATCCTAGCTGGCGACCCTAATCAGGATAGCGGAATGAACATATGAAATTATTATATTGTCCCTCATTCTCGATAAGTGTTCAAATTTTGAGTTCAATCGGTCCGTTTAAAGTGGGTCAAAATCGAGTTTAAAGGAGTCGTTTACATACATATATGCATACAGAAGAAGTTAATATAAGCGTGCTAAAAAATTACCGTTCAACATCTTTAATCAGCAAATGATGTTCCATTCCAAGAACATCAAGTTCTTCCAGAACAGTAGCTTCATGTTGCCAGTTTATCATGACCTCCGCATTTCGATACCTACTTCCATCTTGCCAAACATCAAGATCAAAACGAGAGACCAGGCTGTTTAGCTGACGAGCATCTTCTTCATTTGATACTTTAATTGAGTGCACTGAGTTGCTGTAAAGATAATAACATTATTAGTTTACTATTTTTAAGCCTTACATTTTCAAAAGGAAAAAATATTTGCATTTATTTTTACATGCTCACATACAAACATATACTAACAACTATAAATCCCTTGAAGGGGTAGCCAGAGCTAGGAAATTAGAAATTCTTCAGCCACTTTTGCAAGTTGCGTGGGGAAAAGATGATGAAATAAAGATTGTTGGTGATGGGTCTCCTACCGCATCGCCCAAAAATCAATTAAAAGCCCCAATACCGTTAGTTGCCTCTTACGTACACCCACCGGAGGAAATGGGATAGCGCTGTTGTAAGCTGACATTACGGAGCTACGATGCTTACCTTGCATAAATATCATGTTTTCCACCTTCTACAGTGGAAACCGTAAGAATTGCAACCAAACACAAATACCACATATCTTGCTATTAATCCGATCACTACTGAGGTATATGTTATCAATTCTTTTTGCAACAATGTGTTGATAAATATAGCCCTAAGCTGTTTTTTATCGAATAACTCGGATTAACACTGATATGGGATTTTTTATGCTGTGTAGTGTTGGCTTAGAATAGTACTACCACATTTCTTCCGGTGGGTGTACGTAAGAGGCAACTAACGGTATAGGGGCTTTTAAGGGATTTTTGGGCGATGCGGTTGGAGACCCATCACCAACAACCTTTATTTCATCACCTTTTCCCCATGCAACTTACAAAAGTGGCTGAAGAATTTCTGATTTCCTAGCTCTGGCTACCCCTTCAAGGGATTTATAGTCGTGAGTATATGTATGTATGTATGGGATTTTTTAAAGTGGTTTTGGGCGATGCGGTTGGAGACCCATCACCAACGATACTTTACTTTTACTTCTTTTTGCTTTAAGCGCAATTGCACAGAGATCAACCATCTAACAGGTATAAAATATGAACTAATCAACTATTGTTTAGTTTACTTACTAAGTAAATCACTTCTTTCTAAGGTAACTTACTTAGTAAGTAAAAACAACCACTCAGATATCAATCAGTTAAAATTAAAAGTATTTTAAACATATAAATAGTATCGGTGTTTCTTTTCCTTTTTTTTTCATCATTTATCAGAAAGCCGGTTTTTAATCTTTGAAACTAAAACTCCGCCTAAGGAAAAAACTCGTTCATTTTTCGAAGATGCGGTTCCCCCTATCACGTGAGTACACTGTCCAAGTAGAATGTGGGTACTCAGAACACCGAGTGACAATATGTCACGTCATGTTCATAAGTGACATATTGGCCGTGTAGTGTCGGCTTAGAATAACACTACCCCATTTCTTCCGGTGGGTGTACGTAAGAGGCGACTAACGGTATTGGGGCTCTTAAGGGATTTTTGGGCGATGCGGTTGGATACCCATCACAAAAACCTTTATTTCACGATCTTTTCCCCACGCAACATCCAAAAGTGGCTGAGGAATTTCTGATTCCCTAGCTCTGGTTACCCCTTCAAGGGATTCATAGCCGTGAGTATATGTATTTATGTATGTATGTATGTTCATAAGTATTATAACCTCTGCCACCCCCTTCGGGGATATACGGAGTGAACTTTTGAGTTGAGTTGAATTAAAAATGGTTAATTGGTAAGTCGAGACTACAATACAACTATCTAAGTCTTACAGCGCATCCACATATGAGAGTCTATAATAAAAATCGAAACGTGAAAAGAGAAAATTCAAAATAACTATGAACCGCCGTTCCACGCCACGGGAATTCAATTTCATTCACAATTCACATCCAAATAAGCATTGTTACCTCGCCAGGAAACGAACCGTTCCGCTGAATAGCTGCCTGTTAGCGCTGCATCGCTTAAAGGCTTAACATGCACCACGCGAACTATGTGACGACGTTTCTCAATTTTATAACTTTAAGCTGAAAAAGCACACGTGAATCGTGGCTTACCTCGTGCAGCAGAATCGTATCGGATTTCCCGCCTTACCTTTATTACTTCTGTCGTTTTCCTTGGAAACATAAATTGAATTGGATGATGATTGAAAATACATGTACGTACTGGCTTTAAGAAAATTGAGTTGCTATGAATATTATTGAACGAAACGTAATCTGCCTTTTGTTCCTGATATACCTCATGTGTAATATGAATGATTGGGAAACTTTAGGGTTTTAATCCACATAAAAGGATTCTATTTCTGATTCATGTACATAGAATTAAATATATTGTTGTGTAGTGTTGGCTTAGATTAGCACTACCCCATCACTTCCGGTGGTTGTACGTAAGAGGCGACTAACGGTATTGGGGCTTTTTAAGGAATTTTAGGGCTTTTCTTCCGGTAGGTGTACGTAAGAGGTGACTAACGGACTTGGGACTTTTTAAGGGATTTTTGGGCGTTGCGGTTGGAGACCCATCACCAACAACCTTTATTCTACCATCTTTTCCCCACTCAACTTCCAGAAGTGGCTGAGGATTTTATAATTTCTTGGCTCTGGCTACCCCTTTTAGGGATTTATAGCCGTGAATATATGTATGTATGTTTAGGGCAATGCGGTTGGAGACCCATCACCAACAACCTTTATTTTACCATTTTCTCCCCACTTAACTTTCCAAAAGTGACTGAGGAATTTATAATTTCTCGGCTCTGACTACCCCTTCTAGGGATTTATAGCCGTGAGTATGTATGTATGTATAATCAAATACATAACTCAAACGTTCACACAACTCAATCATTTATTTCAAAGTAAAAAGATAAATCTTTGTTTTTTGAAAGTCAAATTCCAACTTAATGCTAAGTTTACTTCGGATTCGGAAGGTGTTTTGTTGAGAGAAGAACCCGTAAGAAACTCGTCAACACACATCTTTTTTTACGTCCATTACAATTTTGGTGTTAGCCCGGAAACATCCTGCACAGAGCCCTGACGACACCAAGCCACTTCATCATTAATGTAATCATTGACATTGTAATACTAACCACGTGACAATGTCACCAGGTGATGAGAGTACCCACGTTTGGCTCGGACAGTGTACTCACGTGATTAAGGTCAAGCTTATCGCACCGTTTTATACAAATACACTGTCACATGACTAATTACAAACTCAGCCATGTGGGTTTCTTTACTATGTTTTCCCTCACCGTTAACAACCATGATATATTTAACCAGATATATTGTCTTTTTTAAAAAAGACAACACGGTGTAGGCCCAAAAGATTTAAACTCTTATCGTCTGCACGATGTTATCTACCCACTGAGTTATCACGGTTACTATAATCAAACACTCACGGCAAATCCTATAAATGAGGATTTATAAAGTTTTACTTCAATTGGGCGAAAACCTTTTCATCATTTACAGTCAACAGACGTTCAACAATCTGCACCATAGGTTTTCACTGAAAATGTCCATAATAACTGGAGCTCCATTGTTCTCATCTATCGTTTCCTCACGCCCACGATCTTCTATAAGTTACGGTCTATTTTGCGCGAGATATACCCACACCGTACACATGCCGTGTAGTGCCGGCTTAGAATGTCTCTGGTTATGGGGCTCTTTTAAGTGATGCGGTTAGGAATCCATCACCAACAATATTTTATTTCTACCATCTTGTCCCCTATCATCATCCAGAGTTGCTGAGGAGTTTCGAGCTCTGAAGCTTTGCCCCCCATACTATACCCCTTTTTGCGATTTAAATGGCCGTGAGTATATGTATGTATATACCTACACTGCCTCGCTTGGTACGTGGCCGCCACTTTTGGTCTTGGTGAAATAATACCACCCCTTGTCTCTAAGTTTCGCTATACTTTGGGCTATATTAGTTCCCTTGGATATACTACTATTGCTCTATCAGTTTCGGATTCAATTGCGCATTAAGACAGTGTAGAACTTCTTATAGTAGAGTTACCCTCCAGCTATCGAATAAGGGCTATTGAATGAAACCGTGTTAAATACATTAGTCTTTACATATTGTACAAGTTTGGACAAGAAGATAAAGCGCTGCTTCTTTTTATCTAAACTGACGTTGATCTCATTCTGAAAGTTTGCTCTAATGGACAATGTTACAAAGATTGAACGTCGTTTTTTAGTTAATACAATTTTTTAAAATAGAATTTCCTGATATTTTATATAAAACATGTTTGCATTTAAAGTGGATATCGACGGTTGAAAGGCAAAAATTACCAAACGACACTTAACCAACTTTACAGGAGAGCAGTTTAAAGTTTTTTTTTATCAAAAAAAAATCATAACATCTGTTCTATTCTTTGTACTTAAATTAATCTTTTTGTATTAAACTCGACTTGAAATTCTCTACAATCGACTAAAAAAAAATCTTTAATTATTTCATTAGTACCAAAGATAGGGGCGTTTGGTAAGAAAAAAAATAAATTTACTGCCTGGAAAAAAATACCAAACGACGAATGATACAATAAGGAAATACAGGAAGATGTAACTATTTGATTTATATTTATGTGTGGTAGTAGGGAAGAAAGATATAAGTATTATGTAAAACAGTTTCAAGATTCACGAAAAGAAACTGTAGCCCCATAAAAAATAAATGTACAAAGCAGAGTTGTTATCTAAATTATCAATAAATTGTACTCATAACCCTAATTATTTTTTGAGTAAATGAGTTTAATTCAAGGTTTTATAATAAAACGAAAGTGGTAATAATCACTTCTTTATTAAAAAAAGGTTATAAAATCACAATATATCAAAAATAAACTATAAGGGCCTCTATCCTCTCAATAATTAGCATCATAAGGTAACTTGGTTATAATCACAATCAATGTTTATTATAACAAAAAAACTGTTATAGGTTATCTACTTACATTTTATAAGTAAGTACAACGAAATAACAAAGTGTAACAAAACAGAACATAACTTGCATTAACAATGACAACTTATCTTAGCTGTCTCTAAGATAAGTTTAACACAAAATAGTTATAAGGTACACATATCGTATTGACTTATTTATTAAAAAAAATTAGAACACATGCTATTAAATCACAACGCGTCAAAAATCAGCTTGAAGGAATGTATCCACCTAATAATTAGCATCATAATAACATAACATAAGGTACATTGGTTATAATCACAATCAATATTCATTAAACAATATTTTTTTTAAATTACTGTTAGAGGTTACCTACTTAAACTTTAAAGTATAGCGAAGTAACAAAGAGGGTTACAAAACAGAACATAACTTGCATTAACAATAACTACCTATCTTAGAGACAGGTAAACATTAATCACTTTAACATAAAATAGTTAAGGTGCACATATCGTATCTACTTAAGTACAATTATTAATTACCTAAAATATTATAAATCATAGAAAAATATAAAATCTCTGAATAATTTGTGACTGTTAAGTAAATTATAAAACTACTAGTGTAACACTTATAATTATAATAATCAGACCATACAGTTTCATAAAATCACTTCTCTTCTTAGATATAGGTACTATTTATTTTTTAAATAAATAGTACCTATATCTACTAAAAACCGTGAAAGCCCAATGGGTAGAACACTCGGTTATCGTGCAAACGACTAGTGTTCAAATCCTGGGTCGGGCCTACACCAATTTGTCTTTTCTAAAGACATATGTGTGGTTAATTTATCATGGTTGTTAACGGTGAGGGAAAACATCGTGAGGAAACCCACATGGCTGAGTTGCACTTAGTCATGTGACAGTGTATTCGTACAAAACGGCGATAGGCCTGCCCCCTATCACGTGAGTACACTGTCCATGCAAAACGTGGGTACTCTGAACACCAGGTGACAAAGTCACGTGATGTTCACAAGTATTAGTACCTCTGCCAACCCCTTCGGGGATATTCGGCGTGAACGTTTATGTTTATGTTATGTTTATGTTATTTAAAAAATCTGTAAAATAGCGTGAAAATGCCATTAAAAAGATAATTAAATCAGTCTTTTAGTAACTTATTAGGACTCATCGTCATTATCCTCTATATCTGTTTCAGGCAGAGTATCTTTAACAGATGATGCACGTGGGAGATTTATAAATTCCTGTTTAAACATGGTAGGGATTACATTATCCGTGCAAAGTTTGGATAGGTCATCATATTTTATTTTAGAGATCGGTAACTGTGATTTATAACAAGGTAGCAAGGGTACTTTAGTTTTAGATTGAACTTCTATTTCACTCGACTTTGCAGATTTATTCATTTCTATGAATAAATCTGCTTAATGCTTAATATTTTACTTTGACTGTTGAACGTTTTTTAAATGTAGCCATTCTAATTTTACTGATTTTCCCCATTAGATTACCCCTATAGTATTTATCGGTTACAATATCCCATCTATGGAAATTCCAAATTAAAGTCTCTCCACTTCGTATGGAAACGGGTTAATTCTAGCAGTTCCGAAAACAGTATACCATTGCGATGGACCATAAACTATGGTCTTCTTTATATTACCCTCAATGACAGCGTGAACACAATCCACGGGCATATATGTGTGTCCAGTTAGTAGATAGTTAATTTGAATTGTTTCTAAATTTTTACATTCTTGCAAAGTTAAGTGAATAGTAGCCAAAATAACTTTATTCCTGTTTTGCCCAGGACAGCAATCACAATACAATAGTAAATTTTTGATGTTTTCTCTTGCATCCACAGTCATGATTTATTTATAAAGTATACTGGCTATTTCATTGGCACCTCGCTTACCATGAGACTCATCCCAGTAATAGCAATATACTTTCCTTGGCCCATTCTCGTAAAAGCATAAATTGTAGACAGCTAGTTTACGTGAGTATTAGAGCAGCATTGATTCTCCATGAGGCGTATTTAGTACTTTTTCCAAGTCAAAACTTACACAAAGAGTTGGGTCTGTTTTGTTGATAGCTTTGTGGGAGTAAAATCGGTTGTAGCTTTCATTCTTTTCAATTTCGTGTAAAGTCTTTTCTTGCATTTTGACTGGATCTGTACTATACTATAGGCAGACTGTTCGAACTTTTAAGATAGACGAACATTTAAGACATTTGTCCTTTTAGGGACATGGAACCCAATGTTGAACTTTTCATTAAATATATTGCGGAAAACGCGTTCGCTAACATAGTCTATACCTTTTTCCTCAAAATATTTCTTATAAATGTTGAACAAGTTGGAAAAATTTTTGAACTCTTGTGGTAAATAAACTCGTGAAGAATCAGCTCGACAGTAGTGGGATGGTACAGCAGGTAGTTTATGTATGTATGTTATAGGTTTGATGTATAAGTAGGTATTTTAGAACTAGATAAGATAAAGGACCTAAAACATGTAAGTTATAAGTATTTCAGATGCTATAGGTATTTAGGACAATAATTTTGGTATAGTTAACCTGATGTCTTACCACTATCTTCTGCCCAGAAATTATATCTGCATTAAAAGTGCTTGATCAATTATATTTGATACACGTTTTCTTCTATCCATGTTTCTGAAAAATAAACTTTATTAAGACTATGCACGAATACATTACCAGAATATACCTACCCTATAAAAACTCGTGATTTAGGTACCTATGTATTTCTTCGGGGAACAGGAATTACATATAACAACGTCAGCATACGGCAAACCGTACAATGAGCTGGTAAAGATACTCACTTAGGTAGGTACCTACCTAATCACAGTACCTACCTAATATTCTTAGTAGGTAACTAGGTTTCTAAATCGTTCTATCTTTCATACTACATTACACAGAAAGTTATGTCATAGACAGTAATAATAATCATACATATACTCACGGATATATTTCCCTAGAAGGGGTAGCCAGAGCTAAGGAATTAGAAATTCCTCAGCCACTTTTGGAAGTTGAGTGGGGAAAATATGGTAAAAATAAAGGTTCTTAGTGATGGGTCTCCAACCGCATCGCCCAATAATCCAATATAAAGCCCCGATACCCTTAGTCGCTTCTTACGACACCCGTGGGAAGAAAGGGGTAGCGACATTCTGAGCCGGCACTACACGGCAAAAAATAATAAACAATTTAGTACTATCAGAATGTGTGCGTTCAATACAATTTATAAAAAAATACTTACCGGTTAGACTATCCAAACGGCGGAAAAATGGCGCCCGCGGCTGCACCAAGCGACGCCTCGTCGAGGAATGAGCCAAAATAATGTACCAAACGACCATTGGCGACAAATTTGCGTAAGAAGTAAACGCCGCGACATCGTTTTATGGGATAACTAAACGCCATTTTAATTTAAATCAATTTATGTTAAAACATATCCAAACGCCAAAAAAAATATATTTAAATTGCAGGTAAAACTTCCGAAACGACATTAAAAATAATTTTCAAAGTTTTTTAGAAATAACTACGCGACTTAGTTATTAGATGAATAAAACCATGAAATTTACTTTACGCCAATTAATAATATTTTACCATTAAGTTAAATGATCGAAATTGAGTGACACTTAGTATTAGTGAAAGGTAGAATTTACCTAGTAAATTTTTTTTTTCAATCCTTTTCAAGAAAAACCTACCAACTTCATGGACACTTTAAATTCAAAACAAGTAAAACATACTAAGTCAAAAATCAAATAAACGGGAAATTTCTTTATGCCAAATTTTGTAAATAGATTCTTCATGCTGTCGTTTGGTCGCCGAAAATTTAATTAAAGTAATGGATTAATAAATTACCAAACGACAAAAAAAGTCATCGTAGAGACACGAGAGTAGGACAGATCGACGCAGAAAAAAAAATCCAGTTCAGTGATATATATAACTCAATATGGCCAAAATTGTCGTTTGGTAATTTTTGCCTTTCAACCGTCGATATGTTTTGAGATATTTGAAAAAGAAGCGATCTCTGTGAATGTAAATGCCAAAAAATAACTGTTGTATGTGTACCACGCGATATCTAGTTAAAAGTTCGCTCGTGGTGGCAGATGGCAAATAGCCGATAGATCCCCGATTAGCATTAATAGCTCGTATAATATTATCTAGTAATTAAATAAACAAGCAAATACGAGACCACATTTATCCATTAAATTAATTGCTTCATTAATATTTCAATAAGTAGTATAATAGTATAAACAAAGCTTACTGTTTTATGTCTGATATTTCCCTATTCTTACACATTAGGCTGCAGAGCTTAGACAGTGTTAATATAAGGGGTCCCCATTGCAAGCCAGGGGCCAGAGCTACAGAGCTAGAAACTCTTAGGCCACATTTGAAAGTTGATAGGGGAATAAGGTGGTAGAAATAAAGTCATTGGTGATGGGTCTCAAAACGCATCGTCCAAAAACCACTTAAAAAAGACCTATATACCCTTAGTCGCCTCTTACGACACCGGTGGGTAGTAAGGGGAAGTAACATTCTAAACCGGCACATAAACCACATATCGTCTGCTTACTGGTAAAATGTAGTAAATGTGTTTTTTACAAAAAACTAGTTAATAATGCATTTATATGTCATTTTTGACGCTCTTTCTACTGGAAAAACGCAATAAATGATAGGACTGTTAAGTAAAAAAATACGAAATTTGAAACATTTTAAGTGCGGAATAATTTTAAAAATTCTTCTGGAATAGTGAAATAAATTCTCTTATCATCAAATGAGACGTCATTAAAGAGGAATAAAAAATGAAGTATCACCTTATGTTTTTTTCGTGCAGATTAAGTATGCCAAATTTATTCAAGACCAAACAGGTAAATAATCCTAAACGCATTTAGTTTTGATTTCCTATAATTTGCTTCAGATAAATCGTGCAAACCATCTTTATCGTATCTTACTTACCTTTCAATAATGATAATGTTCGTATTTGCAGACCGGTAAGATATGCTAAACACACATACAGTTTTTGACCAGTACACATTACAATACGTTGCCGCAATGACGATCAACGAAAATGTTATAAATGACACTTACCACTTTTTACCTGCAGAAATCCATTGTACATTGCACTTACGCCAAAGACACGTGCGCACGCGCTCCGTGAAAAATAAGTGATATTTAGGTTTAACTGAAGCTGAAATGATGGAATCTAGAGGCAAAAAATTGGTGTCAATGATACATAAGTCTCCAGCATTTACTGGTAAGTTATTTTGTTGTTTTCTTCATTTTGAGGTTATAAAATTATTCAAAACAAGAGACCTGTCGTTTCTTTTCATAGGTAGGTAATTACGCTTTATACTTTATTATCTATACTACACCTACCTATGCGAAGCCATGCACCTACCTACCTAGTAGGTGCTTACCTACGTTAAACTTATTTCTATGCTAAATTTCCTCCCGATGTTATAATTACCTACCTATCTTACGATAAAAAATGCGTATTATGAAATGTGTAAGTAGGTAAGTAGGTACATGGATAACATCCATTTGTACCTGCCTACTCGGTTTTGAACGCAGGACCTCCTATTTGGAAAGTAGGTAGGTACGCGTCCTAACCCTTAACCTACGCATGCTAGCCTATGTAGGTAACTACCTTCTGACTTCTAAGTTAATATGAAGGCATTTAACCAATGAGAACTTAATTAAACTAGTAGGTAATGGTACTTTAATTTAGAACTTATGTGATAAACGTTCAGAATAATAATTTCGACTAGGTACGTAGTTTAAGTGCTCGTAGCCTAGCTGGCTCCGGTGATTGTTATCGATCATCGGGGTTAAACAGAGTCGGGCGTCGTCATTTGGATGGGTTGACACCTTAAAGTCGATATTTTCTGAGTGCTTCCGTGCTTCATTAAGCTGTGGTTCCTGGTTGCTATCTCGACAGCACTAGTAAAGCTAGGTTAACTTAACAAGCGCAACGAGTGCTTTCGAGATAGCACTAGTTAAGCTAGCTTAACAGTCGGGTTGACCACTTGCTGGGCAAGCCTAGTTAAGGTTTACCTTGAGCTAGGTGTCTCTATAATTGGGATGGGCTCAACTCCTGTCACCTTGGGACCACATATCCCTGGTGAAAAGCGGGAAATCGTCTAGGTGGGTGACTCTTACCACCCTTGCATGAGGAAATAGGCGAGGCCTGATATTATAATGTTTAATTTGTGATTTACTTATGAAACGTGTAATTAATATTAAAGGGAGATTGTTTTTGCGATTTAACCAATAATTATAAAATATTTAGCTACTAAATTAAATTGTAACACAAACATAACATGTACATGTCAAACATAACATCACGTCTGTGTCCCCATTCAGGGGTAGGCAGAGACGCCCACCTACACGGATGCTGAAATTAAATTGTGATAACTGTTATTAACTTACCTTATTTTTTTTTAGATTACGTCGATGGTGAAGAGCCGGGCTGTTCATCTATTCATACTGAAGTTACCAGTGAAGATGACGATGACATTAGGCAAGAAATGCAACGAATGTTCGATAGCGATGATTCTTGTCAAGATCCTAACTACAATCCTCAGCCAGATTTAATAGAATTAGAAGATTTATTGGGTCAGCCATCTTCCCGCTGTGTTTTTAATAACAATTTAATTAATATACTTGGAGATTGGGATGAAGAAGAGGCAGGCACCAATGACAAGCAGACAATGCAAGTTGTTGAAGCAGAGAAGGAGGCACGGGATATAGCAATTTCAATGTTGGATCTATTATTAAAAAAAGTTTATGAGGCTACTAAATCTTTGAAACGCTGGAAAAAATCTGATCCTAGTAACTGGAAAGTAAATGTGGCAAAAAAAGGCGAGCGGACGGATTGCCATACAAATCTAAAAAAGGGAAAGAAAAAAGCGCAAAGGTCCCAAAAAATATTGATTGTAGCAAATGCTTTTATAAATGCAACTTGCCTGAAGCAGCCAGAGAATTATTATGTAGACATTATTGGAATTTGAGCTATACAGAACAAAAGAATTTTATATTGAACAACATAGAGATTGAGCCACCGAAAAGAGTACTCGTTATCAAGAAGAGTAATAAAAAACAGCGAGAATTTACTACAAAATGCTTCTTCACCCACAATGAATCAAAAATCCAAGTTTGCCAGAAATATTTTTGCTCTACTTTGGCCATATCTGCTACCGTAATCACCGGTGCTATAAAACATCGCAATAAGTGTGGTTTATTTGATTCTCAAGACCAGAGAGGCAAGAAAGAACCCCCCAACAAAACAATTGAATCTGTTGTAAGCTTGGTCAAGCGACATATTGAATCCTTTCCTACTATGGAGCCACATTACATACGAAAAACATCAAAATGCTTGTACTTAGATTCCTCTTTGTCAATTACAAAAATGTACCAGCTCTATAAAACTAAATGCGATGAAGACAAGGTCACTCCAGTTTCAGAAATAACCTACAGGAGAATTTTCTCTAACAATTACAACTACAGCTTTTTTGTGCCAAAGAAGGACCAATGTTTATTGTGCTCTAAATACAAAAAAGCTTCAATGGAAGATAAACTGATAATGAAGACCGAGTATGATGAGCACTTAGCCCGAAAAGAAGCATGCAACGCTGAAAAAAAAAGAGATAAAGAAAGATCTTCAAACGATAAAAGTTTCCACTGCCTTACTTTTGATCTTCAAGCGGTACTGCAGATTCCTAGTGGCTTGGTGGGTCAGCTGTACTACAGCAGAAAATTGTGTGTCTATAACCTCTGTTTTTACGACGCTGCTCTTCCTAATAATGCCTATTGCTTTGCATGGTCTGAAGTGAACGGGAAACGCGGAAGTTCTGAAATCGGGAGTATTTTATATCACTACCTGCTAGAATGTGTTCCGCATGGTGTTTCTGAAGTCTGCTTTTATTCCGATACATGCGGTGGACAAAACCGAAACCAATTTGTCATGGCCCTGCTGCTTTTTGCTGTCCAAAACATAGAACACCTCAACCAAGTTGAACACAAATTTCTAGAGTCCGGACATAGTTACATGGAAGTAGACAGTATGCACAGTAGCATCGAGTCTGCCAAAAAGAATGCAGAAATTTATTGCATGCCAGATTTCATTTCTATTTTTAAAAGAGCTCGAACTGAAAAAACTGTCACTGTTGATGGTGTCAAACATAGAAAACTGCCGTATCAAACCAAAGAATTTAAGTACAACGATTTCTATGATCTAAAAAAGCTGGCCGAAGAAACAATCTGTAATAAATCAAAAGACAGCAACGGTGAGCTCGTCAAGTGGCTCAAGATTAAAAGGATGAAATACGTTAAGTCTGACCCAAACAAAGTATTTTTTAATTATGACATGTCAGAAGAATTCTTGATATTGGATGTTTCGGGAAAAGCGACCACGAACAAAAGAAGTACACGGCGTAAGGAACAACCGCGCGCTATCAGCCTTAAAAAGCTTTACTCACAGCCTTTGCCCATAACAAAAGCAAAAAAAAGTGATCTGATTACTTTATGTAACAAAGGCATTATTCCAGAAGAATATCATGGCTGGTTTTTATCTCTGCCTTCGGGCGATGAGACAGACCGTTTGCCAGAACCTGACGCTGAGGAAGAGTCGTCGGAAGAATAAGATTTTGGGTTCTCCACCCATATCAATTACTTTCGTGCCATTTTAATATGTTTGCTACATTGTATTTTCTATGATAAGAGTAAAAGTATGTTGATTTCATTGTTGTATTTTAATTAAAGGGTTTATCTAAGTTATTAACCTTGAATGTATGGGATTTAGAAACGTTAAGTTGATAATATCCATAAATTCATTCAAGTAAAAGAAGGTAAATGCAGGCAATTGGTCTATAATTCATTGATTTATATATCTATCGAACAATTAACCAACACAATGGCTAGTTGCCGTTTTAATTATGTCTATTTAATTAAATTCACAAACAAGCATGACAATTTACAAGTTTTATTAAACATTTCTCAATTACAGGTCAAATATGATAAGTACACACCCATGCTAAAAATAATATTTTTTTTCCACAATATTTATAAGAAAATGGTCTCTAATATGCTACCGCAAATAAGAACGTTAAATTTCCAATAAGTTATGAAATAAATTTCTACAAAATCTTATTTAGATGTTAGTAAAAAAAATACTTAAACTTTGAAAACCCTATATCTCCGTTTAACAAAATATGTATTTACTACATTTTACCAGTAAGCAGACGATATATAAACTGGAATACAACTTACATTTGAAATCAAAACCCGCACACCAATATTCTTTCCTCACATATAAAATTCCAATTAGCACTCAAAGTATAAACTAACCAAATATCAGTAAATACATCAAAACATTATTAACCCGCGACGAACAACAGCAGCACTGGCGACCGCAGAAGCGGTTCGTTTTGAATATTAATTTAAATTTGGAACAGTGCATTTCGTCTGTTCCATAATTCTCCGTAGTTATGTGTTGCTATTCTATTAGATCAGCGCGCTGGAAGTTTGGCTTGACTTAACTAACCTCTTTGAAGTTTACCTGACTTGAGCTGGCTGATTACAATTATAAAATTTGACAGTAGTAAAATCTGATTTGTTGAATACTTTTAAGTATACTCACGGTTTTCACACCCGAAACAGAGTGGCCAAAGGATCAGAATTAGAACTCTTCAGCCACGCAATTTGAGTTAACAGATAATGAGCTGGGACAAGATTGTAAAATAGCGAATGCTTAGCAATTTATCTCCAGCCACAAGCTTACTTTAAATACTTACAGCCTTTCAGCAGTTTATTATGAATATTAATTTAATTTTAGAACAGTGCATTTCGTCTGTTTTATAATTCTCTGTAAATAGGTGCTGCTATTATATTAGATCAACGTGCTGGAGGTTTAGCTTGACTTAACTAACCTCTTTGGAGTTTACCTGACTTGAGCTGGCTGATTACAATTATAAAATTTGACAGTAGTAAAATCTGATTTGTTGAATACTTTTAAGTATACTCACGGTTTTCACTCCCGAAACAGAGTGGCCAAAGGATCAGAATTAGAACTCTTCAGCCACGCAATTTGAGTTAACAGATAATGAGCTGGGACAAGATTGTAAAATAGCGAATGCTTAGCAATTTATCTCCAGCCACAAGCTTACTTTAAATACTTACAGCCTTTCAGCAGTTTATTATGAATATTAATTTAAATTTAGAACAGTGCATTTCGTCTGTTTTATAATTCTCTGTAAATAGGTGCTGCTATTATATTAGATCAACGTGCTGGGAGTTTGGCTTGACTTGACTAACCTTTTTGGAGTTTACCTTACTTGAGCTGGCTGATTAGAATTATAAATTTTGGCACGAGTTGACTGTAATAGTATATGATCCCGCTGCTAAATCTCTACGTTCATTACGTATTGAGTCAAGCACACATTTTAACATAAGTTTATGAATAGGAGAATACACTGACAAGACGCAGCTAGGCAAAAGTGGATGCAAGTAATTTTAATCTAATTAATATTATTTATTATTCGGAGAAAAATTTCGTTCACTTGTTTTCGAAATATAATTTTATCCCCATCATAGCAATGTATATAAAGAAAATAAAAATCCATAGGTGCCGTTGCAAATTCGGCCGCAACTACCTCGCAGCCAGGTGTAAGTAGGTTATATTTTGGTGTGTTTTATACGTTCATAAGTTACACGCATATTTCTTATATGAAATTAAAGCTAATTTTTTTCCTAATATGATAATACATAGCTGCCTGTGAAAAAGAAGCCGCAAATTGGGGTTGCCATCTGTTAAAAACGCGAGATATTCAAATATATTTCACAAACTATGCTATTGTTTCTGTTTATATTTTATGACTTATATAATAACTGTATAATAACTTACTTACTTATCCTCACGCCCATTGTGTCCAATTTATAAAATACAATAATAGCGATAGCAAAAATTTTCTTATATTAACACATATTATAAGATTGACGAATTTTTGCGATAAAGGATTGATAAGATATTAAAGTGAGGAATCATAAAAAGTGAGAATCAGAGTTTCTTCGTGCTGCAATAGGAAGGAATGAATGAATGAATAAAAAATACGAGAATTATCTTATAAGATTACTTTTACTGTCTATACACTATAATCTTAATACAGAAACATAATACCAAATTAGATCAACTTAATTAAACTATGATAAGCCTTATAACTACGAGTAAACATAATCATTAACAAAAGAAATGATATCTAGGGAGGCTCTAGTGGTGCCTAGGAGCCAGAGGTAACTTTCATTAAAATGCTTATACTAATTGTATAAAAAATTTATTAAAAAAAGTATATACATTAGGCAGGTGTACGAGGTACGAAGAATAAAATAGCATGTATGAAAAGACTGATGGATGTGAATGAAGCTAGAGAGGTTTGCCAGGATCGTACAAATTGGTGATCGATAGTCTCTGCCTACCCCAATATATACATTACTTTTTCATTTATTTTTTTTTTTATTCATATTCAATAAATTAACATATATTTACACATTTAACTATATATACAGGTAAAAAATAAAATAAAATTATAATATATGAAAAACCTAACCTACATTAAATTATATAAAAAATACTCTCGAAATCGCTGCCGCCTGGTGGCAGGGTTCCGAGAAGGCTGGCTGCATTACCCCTTTGAATCGCTAAGCTGATTCTTTGAGCGAAGAATGCGCCAGCCCTCGGATCTCCGCATTTCTCGATCAGGCGCGTCGAAATTTCTTTGAAAAAACGACGCGCATCTGGGCCCCACGGACCGAGAGTCTCTACAGCAAAAGCTGAGAAGTAATGCTCCTCAGCTAAATTGCTATATTTGCGCCTCTTCAGACCCTCAGCTTCAGCTGCCGCAGTGCCAGCTTTAGATGCAGACCCCGACAAATGAGACGGCGCTAGCGTGTCGACGCAGGTAGCGTCCCACACCAGCGTCCTCCCATTCTTCCATGGAATCAATGACATTCCGTCTGGTCTCTTACCATCGTCCCGCAGCAAACCTGATGGCTCCAGGATTGCTGGTATGTTGACAGTGGTAAGGGCCCGTCTGATAATATCATTGATTGCAGCATGGCGAGGTATGCGACCAGCACTACGACGACATGATAATCCATGGTGCCCCAACTGATCGACAAATACTCCACAGCGGCAGCGATGTCTCTCATTTATTTTGGTGCCCAATCGCAGACCCATAGCTAAAGATAATTATATTAATGATCTTTTATTCTTCATACTGCGGACGCCTGCCTTTCTGAGCAATTTCTTTATTCGGTCCAAATGAGTCCTCCGTCCTCCTCTACTAATATTACCTTCCACATCGGTTCTACTTAGTGCCCAAACCATCTTGGCATTACTTTTTCTATCATTTTATAATATTCCCCGTATATATTAAATTATTTAATATAACGGGTTGAAGGTATGTATTACAACAAAATATCGCATACCTGCAAAACGTTTTGCTTTAACAGCATTTCATGAAATGTTCAATGGAGTAAGAAATCGTTGGAAATCGAGAATAATACGATCATACGATACGGCACAACACAGATATACATGCATGAATATTTCTGCGCATTTTTCTTTATACTTACATACATACATACATATACTCACGTCAATAAGTCCCAAAAAGGTAGCCAGAGCTTCAGAGCTAGAAACTCTTCAGCCTCATTTTTAAGTAAGAAGTTTTTAGGTAGAAGGTAGAAGAAATAAAGTATCGTTGGTGAAGGATCTCTTTACAGAAAAAGTATAACTTTTACTACTATAAATATAACTTTTCAACACATTAAAAATTATTACTTAAAACACATGGTTCTAGAAAACATAACTAACAAGAAAATTTCCGTTAATCAAGTTAAAATGTTAATGTCAAAAATTTCGCATGTAAGATAAGATGTTTTTAGACTTTTAGTATTAAAAGTCACGATTCTTGGTTACTATTGTAGCGACGCGCTGACAGTACACAATGACGCGCACTACATAGAAACGCTGACAGTGCAAGAAGAATCACATTCCACAGCAACACGTAACGAAGCAATATACGTCACACTCGTCATCAAGACTCGCCATACAAATCGTACATCGCGCAATCGAAGTTTCTAAAAAAACATTTACTATATATACAAGTTCCAACTTAATACAGTTGGACCGCGGTCCCCAGGCATACCACCGCCTGGCGGAAGATCTTCCCTTTTCCTCCACATTGGTGACCACCGACTACAGAACACGATGGCGTCCTTCTAAGCACAAGGAGTCATTTGGATTGGCCAGACAAGTACGAGCAGCAAAAGGATATCAAAGGACTGCAGACAAAGCGCTTCGAATCCACGGCTCAAGAGACACGACTCGCAGCACGGCAGCAATGGGACACGCAACGGGGCACCCACACCGTGGCTGTTGGAGTCAGCATTGAGGTTCCGGCACACATGGCCGTCGAGCATACACACACTGGCACGAAGATATGGAGTCAAAATTTCCTGTTGGAGGGGGAGTAATGTAGCGACGCGCTGACAGTACACAATGACGCGCACTACATAGAAACGCTGACAGTGCAAGAAGAATCACATTCCACAGCAACACGTAACGAAGCAATATACGTCACACTCGTCATCAAGACTCGCCATACAAATCGTACATCGCGCAATCGAAGTTTCTAAAAAAACATTTACTATATATACAAGTTCCAACTTAATACAGTTGGACCGCGGTCCCCAGGCATACCACCGCCTGGCGGAAGATCTTCCCTTTTCCTCCACACTATCATTTTTTCCCAAGATAATCTCAAATGTTCCCGCCTTATATCCCTGCAGGAGTGGCAGACGTACTAATACTTCTAAAGATCACGGGATATTATTGTCACGTTGTGTTCATGGTACTCCACGTTTGCCACAGGGGGCAGGCCAATCACCTGAGTATTCGCCTATCACCGTTTTGTTTGATTATTCTGTGATATGACTAAACACAACTTAGCCACATGGTTTACCTAACGATAAATTCCCTCGCCGTTAACAACCATTACTAAAGCACAGAAATAACTTTAGAAAAGGCACATTGGATTAGACCTGACTCGTGATTGGAACCCACACCTCTCAGCATGCATCTCAGCCAACGGTTTTCTCAGCTGAGCTATCACGGTTGCTTTCATGTATCAGCATGCATGGTAAATAAATAATATCGAAAAGGATTGAATACCTTCCGAACCCTGAAAAATCCCTTAAAACCTTGACGAGTACTACCTCAACTAACACCCAAGGCAATTATATTTCAATGTTACATCCTTAAGATTTAGTAAACCAATTTAGTAGATTAGTAAAGATTTAGTAGTCCGATTCAGGATACACTGCATGGTCACACCATTTTAGAGTGAATAATGAAGATTTTTCAAGTTATTCCGTTCACCAATCGGTCTCTCGTCCTCCAATCTCGTTCCTATGTTCGGTCCTTCATTCTTTTTAGGTGTGCTGCATTGGAAACACGTCTCGTCTCCGTAAAATTAAAATTGTTACATAATCATATATTTTCAACTAGAAAATGCCAGTGTGTAATGACTATTCAAGTAAATATATGAATTGTTAAGGACCTACTTCCGAAATACTATATATGTAAATTCACTTTTGATAGTTGGCGGCAAAAATGGCGGTGAGTAATATAATCATTTTATGTTCTTAAGCCCCTTAATGAGTTATTATACAGTTTTTCTTCAATTCACTTTTTTAAGTGATGGTGCGATCCTGCGCAGAAAGTCACATAATTCTTATTAACTTTATCAATGACCCACTTTTTAGTTTTATTAAAGTGATAATAAGTAACGTAATATTACCCAGAAGATTGATGTCATGTATATCTAAAGTGGTTTTACCTACGCGATACAGCGCAGAAAGTGTCATGAATCATAAAAACAGTAAAGATGTTCAATATTAAAATTTTCTTAAAGTGTTAATAAGTAATATTAACCAGAACATTGATTGTCATAATGTATTTTCTTGAACTGGTTTTACACAATATCTCCCAAAAGGTGACATGATTAATATGTATAACCAACTACTAAAATTTTAAAACGTGATAAGGCGTTATACCAAAAGGTTTTTTTAAAATACTTTTCTTTTGTACGAGATACCTACTTCCCAGAAAGTAGCTTTATTCATTTCAGCATTATCATCAATCAGTACATAGTTACTACATGTATATTAAATAATACAATGTGCACCTACCGTACGTTGTCACAATGAATAACATTATACATCGACAACTTTTTAATCTTCTTAAAGAGGTAATACGAGTTGTTATCCAGAAGATCAATTGGCATGCGCTTTCCTAAAGTGGTTGTACAAGATACTTCCCAGAAAGTAGCTTTATTCATTTCAGCATTATCGTCATTCAGTACATAGTTACTACATGTATATCAAATAATACGGTGTGCACCTACCGTACGTTATCACAATGAATAACATTATACATCGACAACTTTTTAATCTTCCTAAAGAGGTAATACGAGTTGTTATCCAGAAGATCAATTGGCATGCGCTTTCCTAAAGTGGTTGTACGAGATACTTCCCAGAAAGTAGCTTTATTCATTTCAGCATTATTATCAATCAGTAAATAGTTACTACATGTATATTAAATGATGATGATGATGATGATGTCCTCCACGACGTATCCGTCGACGGCGACATCCTGTCAGTTCCTGGCGTGTGCTCGGAGGTGACTTGCGAAGCCGAATTTGGTCTTAAACGTGCGGCTGCATATGCTGCACTCCAACTGACCGCTTGCGTTTGTAGTGTAGTTGTAGGAGACCTTTGGGGCGTGTCTTTCGAGCGAGGCGTTTGGCGTCAAGTTCCTCAAGACGGTTAAATTCAAACATTTCCGCTCCTTTTTTGACTGCGTTACGCCACTCTGGCCTCTCTGGTGGTTTAATGGGTAATGTGTATAATACAGTGGTGCACACCGTATTATTTAATATAATAAGTAAGTTTTTACTATAAAAACGTTGAGTTGTCGGAAAATAATGTGTCATACGAACCAGTACGAATGACACACCCAAGCAAGAAGAACCTAAAGGTCGAGATGACCATAGTTCCCACCACTGACGAGTTCTCTGAACATTGGGGTTATATATCCTAGCAGGATTAACATGAAACAGTATGATGGTAAGTATATCGACAGGTACCTGATAATCTACACAGTGAATTTCACTTGAGATGCTGACTTTGCCGTAATAATAGTTTGGAAAAATCACAAACACAATATCAGCTTTGATTGCCTTTTGGCTCTAAGTTACATCTCCAATAACCTTGTTATGGATAAATCAACATCATTATTTTGAATAATCACATGGTAATAATGTTTTTCATTATTACTCACATATGAAAATTAAAATAGTTTTTCATTATTACCCACATACGAAAAACGACGGACTATCTTGCTGTCTAATTATGATGCCCAAATGGCATTACAAGACGTGCAATACTATTGTCGCTGTCGACAAACAGCTGCGAACTCACCGATGGCCGCCGCAACTGTCCCCGCTCGCTACGGTTGTGCTTGTACCTGCCAAGACCGTGATGGACATGTCACGTCACTGCCGCCGCCGCCACCGCCGCCGGCCGCCACCTGCTAGACGTAGTCACAGGTACACTCAGTGTTGTCACAATGCACATAGGTGCTGATGATGCTGATGATCCATTCATATCTTTGTAAATTATAACGTCGTGGAAGGGTGTAAGATTTTTTTTTCATAAAATTCATTACTTCAACTAATTTTTGAGGGCCACGTACCAGAAACGTTTTATTCATGTGTTGTAAATGAAATATATGTATTGTATACAAAGGAATCTTACATTTTGTTTCTTTTAGCAATTGTACGTATGCCTTTACCAAAAGTAAAGAACTAGAAAAAAATCCGTTTTCACAAACTTGATAAATTTCATCGTTTTCCTTCTAGACCATTACCTTTACCGTTTATCTTTACGAATGTCTCTGTTGGTATTTAGTAAATACAGGGCTCCAATAGCATAACTGACACAATTGAAACCTCTCCATCGCAAAACCACTTACGTGATTGCAATTGCCAACATACAAATTTGAATTTGTTACTTGTTCATCTATTTTTACATATTTAAATGAAGAATTTTCTAATATGAAAATTATATACAAAAAGCAGTTGGTCTTTGGAAGTTTTTAAACTAAACTTATATCATTACATTTTATCTGAATCGCCTTTTGCAGAACGTATTTATAACTGCTTATGGATCCGCATGCAAGGGCGGTTATTTTTATGTCTATGGTCTTGTCATGGTCATACGAGGAAAACGAACTGAAGATAGTTCCCTTTTATTGGGTTTGAATCTAGTTGGTTTTAGAAATATTACTATACAAAATCATATCGCAGGTATGTAGCAGGGTAGGTATGAAATTCCCTTACATTTCTTACGTCAATAATTTACTTTTATTTAATTGGATAGTAATCGAGAGCATGCTAACGTTTTTTGTTTTGTATGTATACATACAATCATTTCTCACGGCATTGGTTCCCGTTTGGGTGTGCAGTGACTGTCGATCGCCGCTTTGTGCAACCGAACAATATTTTCGTAAACCTATGTATAATTAAAAGAAAATACTGATACAGGCCAAGATATGGTTTTCTTTTTAAACTCATATTCTGTCAAGTCGAGTCATAAATCTACCTATTTACATCACAAGCAAAACATATTGTATAATATTCATACATATGTTATATTTAATTTTATTACATTAATATTCTTGATTGCAACATGATCTTCATGCTTATAATATTTTTTCATTCCATTTGTACCTTGAAACTGCAATTCTCAATGTTTCCTTTTTTGAACATTCGATATATATTAAATAAAGGTGTAGAAATACAGACTTTTTTTCGGCCTTAACAAATTCAAAGACTCTGTCGAAAATATCTTTACGAAAATCTTATAAACTTAAGAGATATTATAATAATGTCTATCACCTAAAGTTTAACAAAAAGAAAGCATTGTTAATTCTGTCTTGTTCTGATTATTTTTCCAGTCGAATTAGTTAAGCAGTTTCTACTGAAATCGTCGATAATATTGTTAACTATGGTATGGTCATGTATGTATATATATCACAGATCTGTATTTGAATAGATAACGCAAGTGTCATTTCTTGCATAGAAACCAAGCGTGCCATTATTTTTCCACCTACTGTTACGTCACATGAGCAATTTAGTGATGGGAACTCCCCGTCAGCGCGTAAACGATTCAATCGATTATATTCGAGTGCATCGACAGACGAATGATAAATTGACAGAAGAATGATAAATTTCGAATTATATCTGTTTTTTAATAACGCTATTTTCTCATGGTCTCATTTTTATTCTGAGCAACTCTTCCTACATTATTTTCCTCCACCACTACATCTTCTCGGAGAACAACGATCTAAATCAGTGAGTTAATGAGTCAGTTAGTCAGTGAGTAGTTCAGTAGTCTTTATTATTATAATAACTTGTCCTTATTGATAACCTACCTAATTAACTAGTTTTAATAATTTGTTCTCGGAAAGTTACAAAATGATTTTAAACAAAACCCGAGAAGAAATTGTATCTACAAAAAGGAAAGCCAGTAGAAGGCGCTATGACAAAATATAATACAACCCAGAACTAATTCGGATTAAAAAAAAAACAAATAAAATAACTTGTAGAGAAGGAAAAATAATCAAATCAGTGATAACTAGAAAGCTGAAATTTTCACAAATGACGTATTCCTGTTGCCGCTATAACAACAAATACAAGTAAAAAAGGATTTTAAGGGGGTCCCCTTACAATAAACGTGTTTCTTTCCATATTTGTTTGCTCAATATTAAAACGTTAATAAGTAGATACTTAAAATTTTCACAGTATATTTACTTGTATATCAACTTTCAAAATAAATAATTAAATAACAGTAAAGTAAATATCAAAGGGGCTCCATTTTCTATTATAGATGATAGTACGGAACTCTTCGTTTGTTCAATATTGGAAATAAAAAAAAAACAAAGTAGTGTAACAAACTCTCCAACATTTGCTGAATATGTAGAATTATCAGAAGCAGTAACAGAATTAAATTTTCTCATTTGTGTAATGAATGATGTCTTTACTAAGGTTTGTAAACCAGTTAAAATTTATGAAGATAATTCAGCAGCTGTAGCCATTTCTAAGTATGGAAACTTTGCAAAGAATTTTAAGCACATCGAAGTTCACTATCATTTTGTAAATTAAAATGTTTAGCAGGGAAGTATACAAAATAGAGTCAGAAAAAAAATTGCAGATACATTTACAAAACCTGTGGGAAATGTTAAATTCACTAACTTAAAAATGCTAAATTTAAAGGAGTATAGTTCCCTAATTGATTATAATTACTGTAGTACTTAAGAAGCTTTGAACTTATGTAAGGAGGCGTGTTCGTGTATATATGTACATTTATATTGGCAACACTGAGTGAAGGAAGGAAGTAAATAAAGACTGACACATAGCACACGTTAAAAAATGTAGCTTAAAGAAAAACTTGTAACTAAAATTAAACTGTTCTTTTATTAAATAGAAACAAAGTTAAAACAAGAGTATTCCAATTAATTATTTAACAAAAACATTGTAGTAATAAAAATATTTTAGATACATGGAACATCCATCGCGAATATTATCATTTCTCTGTTCCCAAAATCGATTAGAATTAGAATCGAATACAACTATCTGTGTAGGTCCAACACATTTTGTTTAAAATGACAGAAATATGACAATAGCTACCGTACCGTGTAGCTGATTGACAGGTGAAAGTATCGTTCATTTTGATGTTCATTGCGTGTTTTAATAGACAAGCCATACTAGATAGCTTTGTAACTAAAAGCGGCAATGTATTATAAATTAAGCGATACACACTCGTTTAAAAGTTTTTCGGTGTAAAACCACAACGAACAAGAAATAATTGGTTTTGCAATAAAAACCACATAATCTAATAATAAAGTGACCTACCAATGAAAGGAAATCTTTCTATTAATTAGTCCCGCTTTATTTAGATAGTGTTTGCAACTCAATACGGCACAATTAGGCATTTTTTATATTCAGCTTGACATCTGTCACCGAGAACGTTCGAGCACGGACTCAATCAAATGGCGATAAACTAAGATAATTTTACTCAGTTTTTACACGCGAAGTACATGCACTTGCGGCATCTATTCAAACACATGTCTGTGATTACCTCTATAGGTATAGTGTGTCAAATACAGAGTGCACTCATTAATAAGTTTTATGTCTTAAATTAATCAACCAACAACAGTTTTGCGATTTTTTGTGAAATATAAATGGGTGTTAGTTTTGTACCTAACTTATGAATATTGATTTATATGCATGGAACACAAATTCAAATCAAACCTTTCCTCTTGGTTTGGACTTATTCCTAAGCATATAAATATAATTGTTTTTTAATTTCAGGAGTATCAGTAATTTATAAATATTATTGTTAAAAATAAATTTATTAAGAAAAGCATTCTTATCTTCTTGTATAGATCTCAAGATGTAGTTGCTACATGTATTTTAATTTTTCTTTCAAATACTTTGGCTACAAAGATTTATCTTTCTATTTTAAAAGAAATTTTCATTAATCATTTTACATTTACATTGACGTAAACACTTTTTGGCTGCGTACTGATCAGGGATGCCCATTGGTAGTTTAAGAAAGCAAGTAGATGGACTAGCTAGTCGACCTGTTTGGTATAGCTTTATTTTTTATCATCCTATATGTGATAAACAAAATATGTATTTTGACTTTTGGTATTATACTAGTTTTAGTAGTAAATGACAGTTTTTAAATACTTTGAAATTTAATGGGAAATGGACTTTCACCAATACCTATAATTTTAATAATTTTATTGTTTGCAATAATTTATTGAACCAAATACATGTTATCATTTGCAACCAGTACGCTAAACATCTACATGGTTTACTAAATCTTGAGGATGTAACATTGAAATATAATTTATGGTTAAAAGAACTTACCTAAGTGAATTTCTACCAAAATTATATGAAATGTTACATCCGAAGAGATTTAGTACCCACCCTAACCCAGAAAAAGGTGAACCTATCTAACCCTTCAGTTGCAAATTCACAGCTAAGATACCTCTAAAATAAATGAAGGACCGAACATAGGAACGAGATCGGAGGACGAGAGACCGATTGGTGAACGGAATAACTTGAAAAGCTACATTATTCACTCTAAAATGGTGTGACCATGCAGTGTATCCTGAATCAGACTACATGGTTTACTAAATCTCTTCGGATGTAACATTTCATATAATTTTGGTAGAAATTCACTTAGGTAAGTTATTTTAACCATAAAATATGAGGTTTTGTTTTCGTTAGCTTATTGTCCAAACAACCAAACAACAAATAAATATATTACGCACATAGCACAGAAACCTTTAAATAAGCATATGATTAGCTTGCAGCATGAGATACTTACTCGATAGTAATTTATTTATTTATTTATTTATTTATGGCATACAAACAGTTTTTACAATAATACACGCATTAATTATAAGACAAAGTTTACAGATATAATGTAATATACAATACATGAAGAAGTTATAGCCAAGACTAAGAAACAAAGATTTATTAATCCTCAACTCAAACTCAAACGTTCTCGCCGTATATTCCCGAAGGATTTGGCAGGGGTACTAATACTTCTGAACATCACGTCACATTGTCACCTAGTGTTCAGAGTACCTTACATTTATCTTGGACAGTG
This sequence comes from Bedellia somnulentella, assembly GCA_963576735.1. Taxonomy (NCBI): domain Eukaryota; kingdom Metazoa; phylum Arthropoda; class Insecta; order Lepidoptera; family Bedelliidae; genus Bedellia; species Bedellia somnulentella. Next base: position 8,242,190 of record OY755190.1, read on the forward strand.
TACTCAAGTGGCACAACTTAGCCATGTGGGTTCCCTCACGATGTTTTCCTTCATCGTTAACAACCATGATAAATTAACCACACATATGATTTTTAGAAAAGACAAATTGGGCCGACTATCGGAAAATTGGCCTGACCCGGGATATGAAGACTCATCGTCTGCACACTAAGCGTTGTTCCATCCGGTGAGTTATTTGGTTTTCCAAACAACCAAACAACAAATAAATAAATACTAGTGGGTAACCCTGGCGCGACTACGTCACGTCCAATAAAATGAGTTTTTTTGAAATTTTCCGTCCAATCACAGCGCAGCTCTTTTGAATTTCTAGTGAATTTTTCTGATTGGCCGGTTTGAAAAAAAATCGACCAATCACAGCGCATCTCTGATCGACTTAAGTTTGCGCGCGCTTATAACACTCAAGCAAAGTCTATGGGCCAAAATCGAAACTTTGAAATTCTGTAACAATTAACTTAATCCAGTTACACCAGATGTCTGAATTTTGTGCACACAACGGCTGCAAACTGTAGAAAACGATACCTGAACCAAATTTCTAGCTTATATCATCGCGTCACAGGCTTCCGGGCAAGAAAGAGGCTTACAGAAATAATATATAAAGATTACACCTATGAAACAAACACGCCACCTCCAAATGCACACGCGACTACCCAAACACTTAACAAATCATTATAGAGTGGCACATGAACCTTTCACCAACTTATTCTAATGCCAGGTACAGTAAACAACACTACGAGACTAAATTAGCAATAGGAGGTCTACTCTTTAATTCGCAAACGACAACGGCATTTGTACCTTGTCTAACTACTTGGCAAATATATTTGTGTCCCTCTTGCTGCTTCAGATGTCAGACGAAGTTAGAACCTAAAGTATAGAATAATATCAACTTTGGCGCTTACTAATCAAGGAAACCAATGACAACTACGGAGGTATCGTTGGATTCGTCAAGTATCACCATGTATCACTTATCACTAGGTTGGCATGGGACCGTCGGATGCCAATAAAAGGAGCGAAGCAAGCGAATTGTTTACGTAATTTTTCCATACACTAAGATTGTATTTTTTAATGGTGATTATTCCTCCGTGGTACATCCGATTTTTATCAAAATTGACATAAACCATCTAGACATGGTTCTTGACCACCGTGCAAAATTTCAGGGTTCTGAGTTGAGCCGTTTGGGAGGAGTACGATCACAACGAAATGCAAAAGTCGGGGGTAAATGGAGCTTCGCTCGCTAAGCTCGCTTCGCTCCAAAAAATGTCAAAATCCGAATGTTCAATTCGTGCGAGCGAGAAAAAAACCATTTTAATAGAGATTAGAAAATCGTAAGCCTATTATCGCACTCGATGTGAAGAGTAGACCTCCAGTACACAAACCGAGTAAGCAGCACAGTAGAGCAACACATATATTAGCAGTCAGCTCATGAGGTAATTCGATTCAGTTACACGGTCCGTGCGGAATTAACTTCACTTGTTTTATTTTAATGCCGACTTGCTACATTGAGCGCTGTGGTGAGCTGACAGGGATTTTGTAAGGACAGATTGAATTCTGTGAAGGGCAGTTAATGATTTTGAGAGTAATATTTAATCTGTTTTCAGAATAAGGAGTCCAAAAATTAATTCACTAGTCGTGAGTTTTAAATGTATGGTTAAATAAAAAATTAAAATAACAGAAAAATATTATTTAAAATATGTTTTATGCATCTCAAAAATAGTCCGGTCAATTTAGGCCTAAAATAAGGAGGAAGGTTACATAAATTCATAAGAAGCTGAAAATTGGCACAATTGTTCAAAACATGATTATAAATGAAACTTCAAAAGTCCCCATCGTTCCGAGGTGTGCTAAAAATTTTACACGAGGTCAAAGGTCAAAAAAATGAGAATTTTGCGATTTTAAGCGAAACGGTGAGTTTTTTCGCAAAATTACCCCCGTACAAAATTGTAGATCAGAAAATTCTCTACAAAAAAGATATCAATATTTTTTTTCCTAAAAGCCACCATTTTGAAGATATAACGCGTTGAAAAGTTCGATCATTGGTAATCTTCATACTTTGCACATGTACGCCACGTATGAACATCACTTATAGGGTGTTATAACTTAAATTTATTTGCTATTGGTGATTGTAACTTGTTTCTATACAATATAAGTTAAAATATGAAAATCTCAGGTATAATAAACCCCTAGTAATAGATGTTAAAAACAAAGTTGATTGCAGAGAATATATCAGTTGAGCAAGCTGATAATGATGCTGATAATGATGCTGATGTACTTATTATTGAAACAGCAATAAAGCAATTTAGCGTGACACATACAACTGTTATTGTTGTTGGTGAAGATATTGATTTACTCGTCTTACTTGCTGCCCGTACTCTAACTGAACAAATTATTTATTTTTTAAAATCCGGAAAAGCCCAAAATCAATCGCAAATCTACTCATCAAAAAGTTTATCTACTTTTCCTAAGTGTCAGAATCATATACTATTTTTACACGCAATAACTGGCTGCGATACGACATCTGCTTTTTACAGAAAAGGAAAAACAACAGTTTTCAAAATATTTGAAAAAAATGACTTACTTCAATGTGCTGAAGTTTTTAAAAATAGTGACTCAACTCAACCAGACGTTATCAACAGCGGAATTCAATTTCTTCTCGCTATGTACGGAGCTCCTAAAAAAACCACTTGCTTAGATAAGTTGCGATGCGCAACTTTTGTTAAAAATACGCGTAATAAAAAGCAAGTACAACTAGCTTCTTTACCTCCAACCTCAGTAGCTGCTCACCAACATTTATTTCGGGTATATTACCGATTAGCTGAGTACCAAGTGTGGCTTGGTAATCAGCTGGACCCTAAAGACTGGGGTTGGAAGTTGGTCGACAATACATTAGAGCCAGTTCTTACTTTACTTCCACCAGCACCTGAGAAACTTCTCAACTCAATATTTTGCAACTGTAAAAAAGGTTGTAATGCTAAATGTGGATGCAGAAAAGTTGGACTGTTTTGTTCTCTTGCATGCACAAACTGCCAAGGCCGATCGTGCTCTAATGTTGAGTCAGCTAATCTAGAAGACTCATATGATACCGATGAGGAATCGCTATTGGGACAGTTGATCTGTGAAATAGAAGAAAAAGAAGAAGAAGAAGAACAGGAAGAAGAACAAGAAGAAGACGAAGAACAAGAAACAGTAATCCTGGAAAATTACGAATCAGACGAGGAATATTAATCATTTCATTTTCAATTACACCGCCATTATTTTAACCAACCGATATGTACAATAATATTTTACAATAGTTTTAAAACAAATAAAATCACTGCAGACCCGTGGAATAGGCCTACAGGGGATACCACGGTAAAATAAAACGCGCTAAGTACACTACCTCATAGGTGGCGTGGAAACGTGTGCAAAGTATGAAGATTACCAATGATCGAACTTTTCAACGCGTTATATCTTCAAAATGGTGGCTTTTAGGAAAAAAAATATTGATATCTTTTTTGTAGAGAATTTTTTGATCTACAATTTTGTACTGGGGTAATTTTGCGAAAAAACTCACCGTTTCGCTTAAAATCGCAAGAAACTCATTTTTTTGACCTTTGACCTCGTGTAAAATTTTTAGCACACCTCGGAACGATGGGGACTTGTGAGGTTTCATTTATAATCATGTTTTGAACAATTGTGCCAATTTTCAGCTTCTTATGAATTTATGTAACCTTGAATGTATAAATTGACCGGATTAAAAAGGATTGAATCGATTCCTATTTTGTATTTGTTGTTAGATGTAAGTAACGTCTTAATTCACATGGTAAATAACCGACAGATTACATTTTGGTGCATGTCAACAAGCCGTGTAGTGCTGGCTTAGAATGTCGCTACCCCTTTCTACCCCCACGTGTCGTAACAGGCGACTAAGGGTATAGGGATTTTAAGTTGCTCTTGGGTGATGCGGTTGGAGACCTATCACCAACGATACTTTATTTCTACAATCTTGTCCCATATCAATTTCCAAATGTGGCTGAGGAGTTTTGAGCTCTGAAGCTCTGGCTACCCCTTTTTGGGATTTATGGCCTTGAGTATATGTATGTATGTCAAGATTCGTCCGATACAGAATTCTAACTCATTACCTACTACTAGCCACTAGTCTGATCTACTGTATTTTAATTTCTTTAAGAAAATACTTGTATTATCTATGACGACGTCCGTGGCCGAATGGATAGCATCTCTTTTCGGAGGTTGCGGGTTCGATCCCCGCTGAGAGCAACATTTATGTGATGAGGATTAATGATGATTACTTAGTTTAGGATGTTATTTATAAGTGTATTATATAATATTAAATATAATATAAGTTTTACGTGGTTTTCGGGCGATGCAGTTGGAGACCCGTCCTTAAACATTATTACCATCTTTTCCCCAACCAACTTCCAAAAGTGGCTGAGGAATTTCTCATTCCAAAGCTCTGGCTACCCCGTTATATATATTATATAAATATATCGTTGAATTTATTATGCTATAATACAAGCCTTACTTATTTTGGGGCCAGCTTTGTCTGTTTATAATATGTCCGTATATTTATTTATTATTTATTAAACACTTTATTGCATACAAATACAATGTTTTTATATAGGTACAGATCATTAGGACTAAGTACACAAAGGCGGACTTATCGCCTTAACGCGATTTCTTCTAGTCAACCTTTATGGTGAGGAAAAACAAGTACAAAACTCTTAAACAGAAGTCATTGACAATTTATATGCAAATAGAAACAAACTTAACTAAACACACACAACCTATTTTCAACCCTAACCTAAATATTAATTTATATATCCAATATGTATAATAATTAAATTAAATATACTTCTTCTTAATAAATATGCACACATATGTATATATATAAATATATATAATATTTTTATATTGTATAATAAATACTAATATAGACATATACTTATCATTATAAAATCTACCAACCTAAGGTCTTAAAAAAATGAGATTTTAATTTATCTTTAAATATGTTTAAAGATGATGACAGCCGTATGTCAACTGGTAGTGAGTTCCACAAATTGACCACTTTGACTGCAAAGGAATCACTATACGAGTATGTAGCACTGGTATGAGGAGGTACGCTCAACATCTTATTATTCTGTGATCGAAAGTCACGGCCGTGCGAGCATAAATATGTGAACTTACACCGAAGATAATGGGGGGCAGCAGGATTATTAAGGGCATTATATAAAACACATAAAATATGAGTATTGCTCCGAAGTCGAATAGGGAGCCACTTTAGTTGAGCGCGATACTCACAAATATGATCATATTTACGCAATCGAAAAATAAATCGGATGCATAAATTCTGGAGACGTTCGAGTTTGTTAAGTAGCTCCTCTGTGAGGTCAAGATAGCTTACGTCTGCGTAATCAAGAATCGGAAGCAGTAGAGACTGCGCCAGCGAAATCTTAGTATGGTGAGGCAGGAAAAATTGCAAGCGCTTAAGTGAGTGACAGGATGCAAAGACTTTTTTACTTACGGCTTCCACTTGGGGCTACCACGAAAATGTACTGTCCATAATAACTCCTAGATTTTTGACAGAATTGACAAAGCGAATATCGATGCCATCATAGCTCAGCTTCCTATCCAGAGCCATATTTGCCTTATTTAGCAACCTCGTACTGCCAAAAATAATTGCTTGTGACTTAGCAGGATTTAGTAGAAGTCCGAACTTCTTCACCCATTTCGATATTATGCCCAGGTTGTTATTAATGACATCAATTGCTGAATTTATATCTTCCGGCAGACCACTTGTGTAGATTTGAAGGTCGTCTGCATATAGGTGATAGAGAGAAGTAAGTTCTTTAGCTAAGATATTAATAAATAATAAAAAAAGCAAAGGAGAAAGTACGCCACCTTGCGGGACTCCAGCTGGTACCGGGCACCAAGCAGAGCTTCCTGCGTCAGTGCGCACGACCTGCTGACGACCTTTAAGGTAAGATTCGAACCAATTGGCGACTGTCGGAGATACTTTAAGAGATCGTAAAACGCTAAGCAGTATATCAAGATCCACAGTGTTCAATGCGTTGCTGAAATCTAAAAGTGTAAACACTGTAACTTGGTGATTGTGTGGTGTATTTTTAAATAAATTTGTTATGATATCGTATTTCTTTGATTCGACCCGATTTTCTCGCAACTTCAAATTTGCTGTGTAGTGTCGGCTTAGAATAGCATTACCCCATTTCTTCCGGTGGGTGTACGTAAGAGGCGACTAACGGTATTGGGGCTTTTAAGGGATTTTTTGGGTGATGCGGTTGGAGACCCAGCACCAACAACCTTTATTTCACCATCTTTTCCCCACGCAACTTCCAAAGGTGGCTGAGGAATGTCTCATTCCCGAGCTCTGGCTACCCCTTTAAGGGATTTATAGCCGTGATATGTATATGTTCAAATTTTCATGGATATCCTAGCTGACCTAACAGTTGTTGTCTTGTACAATAAAATAAAATAGATGATTCAACTTTTAAAAATAAAGGGATGTAAAATACAGGTTATATGCTTAAAGCTTAAGTTTTCTATAGACATATAATTTCAAAAGAATTGGACAAGATTTCCCAGAAGTGCATTGATACATACACTTAGATATGAGAAATTCAAATATATTTTTTTAAACTAGTGAATTTGACATACAATTTAAGTTTCATAGTTTCTAATATGTTTAAGTTACTATACACATATAGTTTCCAAAGAATTGGACAAGATTTGCCAGAAGTGCATTGATACATAAACTGTGATATGAGATTTTTTAATATATATTTTTTTAAACTAGTTAATTCGACATATAATTTAAATTTAATATAATGGTTTATAATATGTTTAAGTTACTCTACTGCACCAAAATGCATCGTTGTTTGACAGTGTACGAGCACATCATCTAGAAAATGAGTCGAAATTTATTCCTTTGAAATGTTCAGTAAATTCAGGTAACTATTGCAGTTTTCAGCGCTCGGTATAAAACCGCACCGAACTTCTCATTAGAGAATTACACTCCTATGTACTTTATAATTTAGCAGCGTTCGCATTTAGTACACTGAATTTGGTTTTTTGACTTATACAAACATAATACTGTAAGCACCAAGAAGGGAGGGAAGCTGTAATCCTAGAAAAAGAAAGCAAAAAAATACTTAAAAGAGTAATCAGTATCTCCTCTTTACTACCGCATACATAACTTTATATAAATAAATTATCAATTTGTTCTGAATGTGTCCTCCATAGTTGCAATAATATTTACGTAAATTTACCTCTATATAGGTATGTCTTTCACAAATTTGCTTTAATCCATCCTTTCATTTACTACCATTAATAAATTACATATACGAATTATACTATCAAAGATCCGCATTTTTTTCTAAATACTTTAAACGCATATTTATGCAATCTACCAGACATGCTTCAATTGTTTTGTTTAGCCGTGTAGTGTCGGCTTAGAATAATACTACCCCATTTCTACCCGTGGGTGATCGTAAAAGGCGACTAAGGGTATGGGGGTTTTTTAAGTGTTTTTTGAGCGATGTGGTTGAAGACCCGTCACCAAAAACATTTTTTATTATTACCATCCTTTCCCTAATCAACTTCCAAAAGTAGCTGAGGAATTTCTCATTCCAAAGCTCTGGCTACCCCGTTAAGGGATTTATAGTCGTGAGTATATGTATATGTATGTATGTTTTTGTTTAGTAGCACAAAATTAATGCATGAAGGTTTCTTTTGAGCAATATTTCAAATTATGTATTGTTCATATACATATCACGCAAATTATTGTCTATCCATTATAAATGATAGTATGAGTGGCGCTTACTTAGTATAAATGTTTCCATTTGAATCAGTTCATCACTTGTTGAAATAGCAAGCATCATTAGGATTGCTGGACAATTTGCAATAGCAATCCAATAAGACAATGTCATACGTATTTTTGATACTAAGTTAGAGTTTTAATAGAATGATTGATACTAGTTTTGTCTCCAAACTTAAACTCAAACATTCACGCCATATATCCCTGACGGGGTTGGCAGAAGAATTAATGCTTCTGAACATGGCATTGTCACCTGGTGTTCAGAGTACCCACGTTTTGCTGGCGAGTGTACTCACATGATAGGAGACAGGCCTATCGCCGTTTTGTACGAATACACTGTCACATGACTAAGTACGACTCAACCATGTGGGTTTATAACATATATCTTTAGAAAAGATTAATTGTTGTAGCCAACCGCAATTGGCCAGCGATGTGGACTAAGGTGAAATCGCAGTGGAGACGTATATGGGCTGTGAGGAACTGGTGTAGGTTCGACCCGGGATTTGAATCCGCATCGTCTGCACGGTAATCGGTGTTTTACCCACTGAGCTATCATCTAGTTTTGTATTCCGTTATTTCAATCCAATTTTTTTCTTCTATTTAACAAAAAATATTAATAGAAAATAATAATACTAAAGACTAATCTCACTTATTTTTTATGAACGTGAAATAGAATCAGCAATATAATTTAGCAAGACAATTACGTACAACAACTTGATATTTTCTCGAAAACCCTTGGAGCCTTCGACAAGGCAGTTGATTGAGCCAATGAGATTAATAGCCACGTGTTTACGTTAATCGCTTGGTAAATCGTTCCGGTGAGCTGTCGTCCAACTCACTGAAATTCAATTAATGGAATGAGATCGAATTGTAATTAATTTTGTCTTTGTATTATGTTACAATTACAATAGGATTAACAATGAGCCTGTAAGGGCTGAGGCAACGGATATGCACCCTTCCCAATTAGCTTGAGATGGCAAAGTTTATATTTCGTGATGAAAGAAAAATAACGTGAATATAAGTATATTTATATAAGTAAGTGTTTGGGTATTTTTTAAGTTGTTTTTGGTCAATGCGGCTTAAAACCCATCACTATCGATACTTAATTTCTACTATTTTATCCCCTATCAACTACCAAATGTGGCTGAGGAATTTCCAGCTCTGAAGCTCTTGCTACCCCTTTTTGGAATTTTTGGCCGTGAGTATATGTATTTACAGCCGTGATAGCCCAGTGGGTAGAACACTCGGTTATCGTGCAAACGACTAGTGTTCGAATCCTGGGTCGGGCCTACACCAATTTCTCTTTTCTAAAAACATATGTGTGGTTAATTTATCATGGTTGTTAACGGTGAGGGAAAACATGGTGAGGAAACCCACATGGCTGAGTTGTACTTAGTCATGTGACAGTGTGTTCGTACAAAACGGCGATAGGCCTGCCCCCTATCACGTGAGTACACTGTCCATGCAAAACGTGGGTACTCTGAACACCAGGTGTCAAAGTCACAAGATGTTCAGAAGTATTAGTACCTCTGCCAACCCCTTCGGGGATATTCGGCGTGAACGTTTATGTTATTATGTTATGTTATATGTATTTATATATTGTGTACGTTCAAATTGAATCCTACTAAGATATAACTTCTATTAGCATCAGATAGACGTTTCAGTATGGGTTTTCGTTATCAGCAATACAGTATGAAACCGCGAATAGTTTTTGATTAAAAAATTCATACATATATACATACATATTCTCACGCCGTTAGTTCCCACTGGGGTAGGCAGAGACTATCGATTGCCACTTTGTACGATCCTGGCACACCTCTCTCTTTATTAAAAAAATAAGGGCATGTATCAAATATCTATGGATTTAGTATATGGAGGGGAGTATGTCACGATCGCACAAATAGGCCATCGATAGTCTCTGCGTACCCCAGAAGGCACTATTGGGATTACTTAGTAATATAGGTAGGCGATGTTACTTGAAAGCCATCTTTCCTTGCAGCATCTTAAGTAGCTGAGGGATAAATTAGTTCCAATATCCTTTCAGTAAGTCACATAGAATAACACGTATAATCCTTTGAGCTATTAGAAACAAAAATTTAAACAAACTGGAATCTTTTTTGTATTTCTCTTTAATTATCGGTATACAAGTGTAAAGTTATTTATTTCGAATAATTAAATGTTTAATTATCGTTGTATATAATGGCTGGAACGATCAATCGTCCAATTTTAGTCATGTGAGGTTTTTCTTATACATTTTAAGATCACTTTTAAGACTGATTCAAGGAACCATTTAGTGTAATTACTCTATTGAGGATAGGCTTAAGCCCCTAAGTAAGGCTTTGGGTATGATTATAAAATAATCCAATGATGACAGTATAAAGTCAAACTTTGACACCGTCTATCCATCAAGAAGTGCCAGAGATCACCTGACATTATTGTCACTTGGCGTTGAGAATACCCACGCTTTCTTTTCCTTTAACAACACCGCAGTGCAGACACATGTTTCTCAATAATAGGCGGTTGTTCTGCTCACTGAGCTATTACAATTTTATTGTTAGTGTAATAATCACCACATTACGTTCTCTATTAAATAAAGGCCACATATTATATTACCTCAGAAACGAGGTCTGAGCCTGATACAGGATTCAAACTGCCAACTGCACTACCAAGATGGTTGATAAATAATAGTAACTTTAATTATGACAAATTGGTTCATAAACTATGAGATTCCAACGTTTTTAAGACAGTTAATATGAAGTTTTTTTACATCAGTTGACTTTTAACTAGGCGTTTTAACAGTTGTAGTTGAGGTGTTTCAAACATTTTGTCTGTCAATTTTGAAGTCCATCGTGCATGGAGACAGAAGCGGAGCGGTAGCACAAGCGGGAGCGGGTACGCGAGCGGGGCGAGAAGAGACGCGATGTAGAAGCGATAATAAAACGGCCAGCGAAACTGAGAATGATATTATCTGCGCAAAAAACAAAAATGCCAGATTAAATTCATAGAACTTAAGTAGATAGCAGAGTGGGTTTCATGAGGAAGCAATTAATCACAAAAGAAATTACACTATAAAAAGCAGGCGTCTAAAGAGTGAGAATTAAAGGGTACGATTATCCGTAAAAAGGGAATTTGATAAAGTTGGAAAGTTTGTCAGGATTGTACAAGGTACCTGTTCTTAGTCTCTGCTCACCCCAAAGAGAACCAATGGCCTGAATTATGAACAGCAAAAGTTGAAATAAAGTCAAGGTGAATAAACTGAATGAATCTAAAAAGTACCAGTGGATATAAATAAATAATCATACTGAGTAAAAATATTTTTAACTCACTGATTAGAAGGAAAAAAATAAGTTAATTTTAACATACATACATACATATACTCACGCCATCAATTCCCACTGGGGTAGGCAGAGACTATCGATCGCCACTTCGTACGATCCTGACAAACCTCTCTAGCTTCGTTTACATCCATCAATCTTTTCATACATGCTCTTTTATTCTTCATACTTCGGACGCCAGCCTTCTTGAGCACACTCTCAATTTGGTCCAAGTGTGTTCTCCGTGGTCGTCCTCTACTAACATTACCATCCACACTAGCTCTATAGATCCCTTTTACCAATTTTCTATCATCCATCCTCTCTATGTGCCCAAACCGTCTCAACATTCCTTTTTCTATCTTTCTTACAATATCATCTTTCACACCACACTTTTCACGAATAACGCTATTTCTCACTCGGTCACACAATCTAACATTACAAATTTTTCTGAGGGACCTCATCTCTACTGCATTCACTCTGCTCTCATGCTTCTTCTGCCACACCCAACATTCGCTTCCATACATAAGCGTAGGAACAAGAACAGCATCATGCACAGCCATTCGGGCCTTTTCAGACACCGATTGACTGATCATTAGGCTATTCATTGCTCCATTTACCGCATTGCCCTTTTTCACTCTTCTTTCAATGTCATCATCACATTTTCCATCCCTTGTAAACAAACTTCCCAGATATACAAACTCCTTTACCTGTTCCACATCCTTACCATCAATCGCAATCACGCATTCTGTCACATCTTCCTGTCTCTCAAAAACCATCGTTTTGGTCTTGTCCACATTCATCCTCATTCCCTTTCTTACAAAAGACTCACATGCTATATTCATCATCCCTTGCAACTCTTCTGCCGATGATGCAAGTAGCACTTGATCGTCAGCATACAAGAGGCATTTAATGATGAATCCACCCATTTTTAGTCCATAATCACTTTCACGCAACTCTGTCAAACAGTCATCCATGAACAAATTGAAGAGCCACGGAGAAGCTACACATCCCTGTCGGACACCCCTAGAGATTCCGAACCAGTCAGTGTTTTCCCCGTTTACTCTTACACATGCACAGGAATCCTCATAGAGTGATACCAATGCACGTATAAGTTGACTACCCAAACCGAACTTGGATAACACCTCCCATAAACACTTTCTTACCACCCTATCATACGCCTTCTCTAAATCAATGAAGGAGCAATACACCTTTTGGTTCTTAGCTAAGAACTTTTCGGTGATGCTCCTTAGAGAGAAGATTTGATCCATACATAAGTTAATTTTAAATGTTAAGTTTAATTAAAATATATTAACATAATATAATAAAAGTTTTTCTTTTACGAAACATTGACTAGTACTTTTTCCTAAAATTTTTATATTACTTAAACTGATAAGACTTAGATAATTTAGCGCAAACTTTACTTACCGCTGATAACGTAAAAACTACATACAATTCCATATTGAATAACATGTCTGTAACACAAAGAACTATCAACGTATTCTATATTGATTTTGAAAATAAAATAAATAAGCAATTGGAAAATACAAACACACGTATTCTATATTGATTTTGATAGTAAAATAAATAAGCTATTGAATAATACGAACACACACGATCACATAGTCGCTGAGCCACAAATGACAGTTTACTGACAGACGCTCATATGTTTGTCATTTTGTTGAAGTAATGTCGATAAAAGTGCGAAAAGGAAAACAGTAGTTTTCCACGTTTTTTCTTGTAAGTGTGGCAACGTTGGGTATTGTATGCAACCGTCACAATGCGTCATGCGTGTGAGCTGACCGCCGGTTTGGCAACATTGTGCATTTGTTTATTTTATTTATCGGTCAGAAATCTAGGCTAATTTTGCTAAATAATGAGCATATAAGCATAAGCATAAACGTTCACGGCGAATATCCCCGAAGGGGTTGGCAGAGGTACTAATACTTCTGAACATCACGATACTTTGTCACCTGGTGTTCAGAGTACCCACGTTTTGCATGGACAGTGTACTCACGTGATAGGGGGCAAGCCTATCGCCGTTTTGTACGAATACACTGTCACATGACTAAGTACAACTCAGCCATGTGGGTTTCCTCACGATGTTTTCCCTCACCGTTAACAACCATGATAAATTAACCACACATATGTCTTTAGAAAAGACAAATTGGTGTAGGCCCGACCCAGGATTTGAACACTAGTCGTTTGCACGTTAACCGAGTGTTCTACCCACTAGGCTATCACGGTTGTTGTAAATAATGATAATGAGGCATTTAAAATAACGCTGTGTACATTGCTGTGTAGTGTCGGCTTACAATGACACTTCCTTTTTCTACCCACGGGTTTGTAATAGGCGACTAAGCGTATCGGGGCTTTTTAAGTTATTTTTGGGCGATGCGGTTGGAAACAAATCACCAAAAACCTTTATTTAACAATCTTTTCCCCGCTCGACTTCCAAGCGGCTAAGGAATTTCTGATTCCGAAGCTCTGGCTACCCCTTTTAGGGATTTATGGTCGCGATGATATGTATGCATGTATATCTAGGCTGAATAATGAAACCGTTAAAACAACGCCTCGGTCTATGCGAAGTTTTCATAAATCACAATTATATTATCAAACTACACCTTGAATTAATACTTAGACCTCGAAGCCTAGACCTTAATAGCTCAGTAGGAACCCCACTGCTTCTCTTATAGGAGACAAGAGTTCAAATCCGGAGCCCGGTTTAGATGAAAGTGTATTTTCTTAGTCTGCATTATCAACCAAGGTTGGCTGTGTAGTGTCGGCTCAGAAATAGCAATACCCCATTTCTTCCCGTGGGTGTTGTATTGGGGCTTTTTAAGTGATTTTTTGAGCGACGCGGTTGGAAACTCAAGTTCAACACTCAACACACAACTTCCAAAAGTGGCTGAGGATTTTATTATTCCGAAGCTCTAGCGACCTCTTCTAGAGATTTATAGCCGTGAGTGTATGTATATATGTTGATAACGGGTTTTGCTAATGTCACGTGATGTTCAATGTATGGTAGAGTAGATGTTGAAAGTACGTACTACTCAAAATGTAGGAGGAGGAATTGAATAAGTGGCTATTATTATTATTGTACGCATTACTGCAAAAACCATGATGCATGATTTGATGTTATGAGAAAACTTAAGTTAAAGGTTTCGTTGACGTTAACTCAATAGCCTAAGTGATTATGTTTGCTTTTTTATTTGAGTTATATATTCATTTCCAGGAAAATTCAATTCAAATAACTCTATTATGATGCCAAGTAGGTGAAACTCATAGTTAAAGCGAGAAGAGTGTTGCACATAAGTAGTTCTGCCTGTAGAAAGTAAATTTTGTTAATTTGTGCTACAAAATTTTGTAATTTATTTAAAGTTTGCAGAATCAGAGTATCACGTTTAATGTATATTTCATCTGTCATATACATGGTTTTGCTTGTAGAATATTATTTAGATTTACCTTTAAAGTAAATCAAAGTAAATCAAAAACTTAATAAACATACTAAAATAATAAAAAATGTCTGAAAGTATAACACCAATCAGTTTGAAATTTATCACGTATGATATTCGTAACCTTTGGAAGGTTTTGCAGAACTTATTTATTTAGGTGAGGGAAAACATCGTGAGGAAACCCACATGGCTGAGTTGTACTTAGTCATGTGACAGTGTATTCGTACAAAACGGCGATAGGCCTGCCCCCTATCACGTGAGTAAACTGTCCATGCAAAACGTGGGTACTCTGAACACCAGGTGACAAAGTCACGTGATGTTCAGAAGTATTAGTACCTCTACCAACCCCTTCGAAGATATAAGGCGTGAATGTTTGAGTTTAATAACACATTATATATTGCTCCTGCCCCACCCTGAGTATTTGAACAATGGCTTACAAGGAAGTAACAGGTAACACCATTTTTAATCAGTCTCGGCTATTTTTATGTCGTTATCTTTTCCATTTAAGCATGCATTATTTCTGTTTATGTGTTCCAGCATAGCTAGTACGAGCGGGTTATATATCGCGTGGTATAAAACAGCCATCTCTATCGCACTTACTTAGTATCGTATACTGCCATCTCATTCTTACCGATATAGTGTCGATAAAATAGCGCTCGTACTAGGCCCCCTGGTAAGAATGATCAAGTTATTTTTTTTTAAATATCTTGTGCTGAGTGATATTATAGTCTTTGACGTACCCAATGGGCCTCATCAGAAAGCTCCGAGTCACCCAAAGTGCAATAGAGAGGGTTATGTTAGGAGTTTCACAACGCGATCGAATCCGGAACGAGGAGATCCGTAGCAGAACCGGGGTCACTGACATAGCCCGAAGAGTTGATAAACTTAAGTGGCAATGGACAGGGCACATTGCACGTAGAACCGACGGCCGTTGGGGCTCGAAGGTTCTGGAGTGGCGGCCACGTACCGGACGATGCAGAGTGGGTAGGCCCACAAGGTGGACCGACGACTTGTTCAAGGTCGCGGGAAGCCGATGGATGAGGTCCGCACACAACCAGTCGTTGTGGAGATTTTTGAGGGAGGCCTATGTCCAGCAGTGGACGTCTATAGGCTGATGATGATGATTGGTCTATTTTGGGCATGAACGGTGGTAAATTGAATTTGGTGGCAAATATTCTACAATAAGTTATTTTATTTCTTTAGCTCCCAAAGCTAGTCTTAGAAGTTGTTTACTTCTTGAACTCATAATGACGGAAATAACCACAAATAACCTTAAAAAATTTAAACTTTAGTTGATCAAAGTGTTCGCTTAACGGTTATCTTGCAACTAACAGGGTGCGAAATCGTTGTTTAAACCTTGTACAAGTACTTTAATGATTTTGCCTGTTTAACTTTTTCGCCCGCGTTTGCATGGTGCGACGAGCAAAAACGACTAAACTACACTTATTGGTATTGGCTGTAGAAATTTCTTATTCGATAGCTAGTTGATCCTACTGCAAATACAACTTATCATTGTTTAGTTGGTTTTGATTCGTTTATCTCCATACATAATTTAATATTAGAATACTGTGAAAACATGTTATATAGTTGATAAAATGTTTTGCTTGAAGAGAATGGTAGATCCTGTACTGTCGGCTTAGAATAACACTACCCCATTTCTACCCGTGGGTGATCGTAAAAGGCGACTAAGGGTATAGAGGCTTTTTAAGTGATTTTTGGGCGATGTGGTTGGAGACCCGTTACCAAAATCATTTTTTATTATTACCATCCTTTCCCCAATCAACTTCCAAAAGTGGCTGAGGAATTTCTCATTCCAAAGCTCTGGCTACCCCGTTAAGGGATTTATAGTCGTGAGTATATGTATGTTTGTATGTAGAATGGTAAAATTTGTAGATTTAAGATAGGGTCATTGGTTTTTGTGGGCAACTCGCCGGAGTTTACCTGTAGACTGGTGGAGCGCATCGATGATCTGGAGCAGAAGATCGCTGCTTGGGGTAAGCGAATTAGGCGATATTCTGAAAGGGTAAAGAGGCACCAACAGAATCGTCTCTTCATGAGTGACCAAAAGAAGTTCTACAGAACTTTGGAGCGTCTAAATGTGGTTTTGTCAGGTCTGCGACCAAAAAAAGCCGATGTAGTTGCCTTTTGGCGTGGGCTTTGGTCGCTGCCTGTTGATCACGAAGAGGGCCGATGGTTCGAGGCAATCGAAGGATCGTGCAAATCCATAGCGCCTATGAACTTCGTCAACATATCCGAGGAGGATGTGGTGGCTGCGATCCGTAAGGCTCCAAACTGGAAAAGTCCGGGGCCGGACGGATTGCACCATTACTGTTAGAAAGAGGTTCACTCGCTGTCACGCTACTCTCGCCCGTCAGTTCCAAAATTCCCTCGAGAGCGTGACGCTCCCGAACTTTTTAACTACTGGGGTCACTCATTTAGCTCCATAGAGCGATGCTACCGCGGATACATCACAATACGGCCCCATAACTTATCTTTGTACAATTTACAAAACCTTGACATCCGTTCTGAGCTCCAAGATTACTCAACACATTGTTGACAAAAATGTGATCTCTGGAGCTGCGAACGGATGTAGAGGCGGTAGTTGCGGTAGCAAGGAGCTGCTCCGCATCGATGCGGTCGTAGGCCAACTGGTCAAACACAACCGTCAGGACTTCTCCGATGGCTAAATAGACTACAGGAAGGCGTTCGATTTGGTACCTCATTCATGGCTCATGAGGGTCCTCGAGCTGTACAAAATTATGTATGGCAATGTATGGGGTGCTGGAGAGCTATCCTGAGTCTAGACGGTCAGCGGATGACGGACGCGGATGACCGAATTGATATAAGGCGAGGGATTTTCCAGGGCGATTTGTTGAGTCCAGTTTGGTTTTGCTTGGCTCTGAATTCTCTAAGTACACTCTTGAAGAATTCGGGGAGAGCCTTTCAGTTTCAGAGAGCGGACCACGCTTGCCTCATCTCCTTAACATGGATGACCTGAAGCTTTACGCTCCCACAGCTGACAGATTGACGATCACTAATGATTTCAGTAGTTCCTTCAAGATGGAGCTGGGGGTCGATAAGTGTGCGGTCATTCATGTCGAGAAGGGGCATGTCGTGCACTCTGATGGTGTCGATGTCGGCACTAATCATTTGAGGGCACTCTCTGAAGCTGAAACATACCGGTATCTGGGCATGTCACAGACCATTGGTGTGAAAGTGGCAAACGTGAAACAGAGTGTTCGTGAGTTTTATAAACGTCTGAAAAGTGTGCATCCGTATCCACTTAGGCATATTGTTTCAGGTTGTTCGGCTCTTGCTAGTATGAGTTCTTGCACAACCAAATCAAGCAGCCAAAATCTTACATCAGGAGCTCTCTCTGAAGTACAAATTCTTTCAACAGAGGCTGCCGTATTACAAGTATGTGCCGGAGCCGATCCTAGAAAACGACTGTGCCAAAATCTATTGGGACCATCCGTTATCACGGACAGGACTATTCTAGCGAATAATCCTAATATCGTGGTATGGGATCGGTCGATGTCGAGGGTGTTTCTAGTGGATGTCACTATCCCACATGACGAAGGTCTCGTGAAAGCCAAAACTGAGAAAAGTCGGAAGTATCTCGATCTGGCTCACGAGATCACCGACATGTGGGGTGTGACCTCGACAGAAATTATCCCAATTGTTTTGTCCATGAACGGGTTAATTTCAACCAGCCTCGCGACCAACTTGAGGCGGTTGGATTTCTGTAGCGTGTCGGTTCCAGCATAAATGTAGAAGGCGGTGCTGCTCGATACGGCGCGGATCGTCCGTTGGTTCTTGAACCTGAGTCCTTGACCCCGACCGACTGTTATTTAGTCGGGGAGGACCACCTCTCCCATTAAATCTTTTTCGGCCATGGTAGAGATGAGAGTCAAAAAGACATTAGGAAAATAATAATAATATAAGAAGTTTGAACTTTGTCTACCAACTTATATAATAATTCATAAGAAAATAATTTCATAACATATTTCAAATTTCTTTGTCCAAGTATATACATAGTATATTTTGCAAACGGAGTCAATTAACTTAAGCCAACGTCTGAGATATTAGCATGTAGAGACCAGATAGTAAAGGAGACTCGCAGTAAAACGACACAACATCTGAGAAACCACGTGAGCTCTGGAGACAATAACTGTAGCATGTTGGATATAGATAGTAACTCGATAGTACTCTTAGCTGATATTATTCTAGTCAATAATTTTTTCATTGGCTTTTCATTGAGATGAAAAGAGCTGTCTGTGCTTTCTTAGTAATACATACATATATATACTCACGGCTATAAATCCCTGGAAGGGGTAGCCAGACCTTCGGAATAAGAAATTTCTCAGCCACTTTTGGAAGTCGAGTGGGGAAAAGATTGTAAAGTAAATGTGTTTGGTAATGGGTCTCCATCCGCATCGTCCAAAAATTACTTAAAAAGCCCCAATACCCTTAGCCGACTTTTACGAACATCCACGGGAAGAAATGGATAAGTGCTATTCTAACCTGATATTAAACAGCAATATTTCTTAATTATCTAAAAATTTATATGTAAGAACCAATGTAATTTTGGCCCACAAAACCATATTTATGTCGTAATCTCGCCTAACATAATGGTGCCAATCATAGGAGGATCGACATTGTAAATCTATGTTTATCTATATTCGAGCGTAGAAAATAAATGGACGATAACAAATGTTCTTATAAATATTTAAAGAGAACAAGATTCGTAGTACTTAAATCCCGACTCCAATCTGTAACAATACTCTCGGAGAGCAAGTTTTAACATAGGTCTTAACATCGAAATAGTGTTTAGTTAGAAAGTTACATTGCTGCATAACTGAAACTTGCCATTGCTTCACATGATTGCTACCATCATGGCTATTTCTACTTTATTTAAATATAATTTATACCGTATATCTTCGAAGGAGTACTTCAGTTATACTCACGGTGAATTTGTAATTAATCTTTGGTAATTTTTCAGAATTGAGTGTGAAAAAAATTCAACTTAGATTCATGCCCTAAATTCAAGGAGGGGTGGCAGAGGTGACTAAAATTTCTGAAAATCGGGTGTAACCGTGATAGCCCAGTGGGTAGAACACTCGGTTATCGTGCAAACGACTAGTGTTCAAATCCTGGGTCGGGCCTACACCAATTTTTCTTTTCTAAAGACATATGTGTGGTTAATTTATCATGGTTGTTAACGGTGAGGGAAAACATCGTGAGGAAACCCACATGGCTGAGTTGTACTTAGTTATGTGACAGTGTATTCGTACAAAACGGCGATAGGCCTGCCCCCTATCACGTGAGTACACTGTCCATGCAAAACGTGGGTACTCTGAACACCAGGTGACAAAGTCACGTGATGTTCAGAAGTATTAGTACCTCTGCCAACCCCTTCGGGGATATTCGGCGTGAACGTTTATGTTATGTTATGTTATGTAAAATCGGGTGTCATATTTGTAGGTTAGTATTCTGAAGACACACGTTTTGGGAAATGGTATTCACATTAAGGGCAGGCCTACTACTGCTTTCAGGAAGACAGTGTCTCATAGACTTATCTTATATATAATAACATAAACATAAACGTTCACGCCGAATATCCCTGAAGGGGTTGGCAGAGGTACTATTACTTCTGAACATCACGTGATTTTGTCACCTGGTGTTCGGAGTACCCACGTTTTGCATGGACAGTGTACTCACGTGATAGAGGGCAGGCCTATCGCCGTTTTGTACGAATACATTGTCACATGACTAAGTACAACTCAGCCATGTGGGTTTCCTCACGATGTTTTCCCTCACCGTTAACAACCATGATAAATTAACCACACATATGTCTTTAGAAAAGACAAATTGGTGTAGGCCCGATCCGGGATTTGAAAGCTAGTCGTTTGCACGATAACGGGTGTTCTACCCATTGAGCTATCACGGTTGCTCAATGGGTAGTTCACCGAATGATATATCATTTTATTTTCTCTTACTGTAATTTAGCCTTGAAAAACGAAACCAACTTTTTTATTTAGAAAAGACACGCAGTAACGTATCGAATTCAGACGCAGACTGCAAAAAAGTTCACAATCAACATTTTAAGATTACCTTCCTACTTTACTCATGGCCATAATCCCCAGGCTATGGGTAGCCAGAGGTACAAATGTTTTGTTAGGTTTATGCTCCCGTCTTAAAATCATTTCACCAAAGTTGTCACAATTGCATATTATGGTAAAATATAAATAAAAGTGTTCAGACATATTTAAACATATTTTCCACGAGAAAACAAATAAATAACTAAAGGATGACATGAAATATAATTGATTAAATGAATATTTAAAATCACTTTCCTTTTTCAGATGAAATTTTGCTTATTGGTATGAGCCGTGAGAGATCTCAGTGATCCGTTAAAAATTGGTGATCAAAAGCCTCTACCTACTTCAAAGGGAACTTATGGCAATCGTATACGTACTAGTACATATTTTGGATACATTGTACTGTAACATTATTTGGTGAGCAACACATTGTTTGTATTCAGACTAGTGGAGCAGGTAGCCGTTCATCTAATTAAGACAAACAAACTAGTTGGAGTCAGCTCCCTCTTTGTTTAGGCTGAACTGGTAATACCGAAGTGTATTTTGTGCGATACATTGAAGGTTGCATGTCTATAGATGTGATCGGACGCTACGGTTTCGCAAATACTGTAAGTTGGTTTTGCCTTTAGATTAATTGGGTTCTTGATTCTAATATCTATTTATTTTGTGAAAGTTATTATGATTAATTGTATAGTTAGAATGTTTTGTTCTTGAAAATCTCATGTGGGGATTATTACTAATCAATTAAGGATTATTTTTTCCTACACCAGCAGGAAAACCGAACCCGCGATCTCTCGGTCTACGCTCCTGTCGCTCTGCCCATTGAGCTATGGTGTCAAGTAACTAATTGTATAGTTGACCGTTACGGTGATCGTTATGTGATTTTAAAAACAATATGTTTGCCTAAAACTAATAAAATATTTCCCTTTTTAATTATTTACTTAGGCCATTTAAAAGATGAGACTAGTAGAAGATGAGAACAGTTAGGTTTCCCACATGGTGGACTGCAAGCCCGGTGAAAGCAAGATCGTTGTGAACAACTTTACGAGACGCTCATGTCTACTGGACGTCTATTGGGTATATATGCTGTAACGTTATTTCTAACTCCTGGGATGCTGTACCCAGAAGCCAGAAATAACTAAAGGAAAAAAAAAAGAAGGAAACGGAAGGTTAGATAATAAATGAAAGATATATATATCACAACAATATTTAATAATAAAAAAAATACACTAAAACACTCCTAATAAAATAATCCCCTAACTTAACAAAATTATAATATAAAAGCACTCAGCTTTTAAAACCAGCTCCTGCTGCGATGGGTGGCTCAACAGTGAGGGTTGTGATTCCAACTTGGTTGCGACTCCGGATAGGCCGTCGGTGAATGCAGCTCGAAGACAAAGGGGCTGCGACTCCAGGGAGCTCGATGACAAGGGGGCTGCGACTCCAGGAAGCCCGTCGATAAAGGCAGCTGAAGAAGGGGCTGCGGCTCCGTGAAGCTTACTTCGAAAAAAAGGGGGCAGCTCGAGAATAAGGGGCTGCTTTTCCAAACGGGTATGAATAAAATCAGTCCAGAATATCTCACGTTCTTTTAATTTCTTCCAAAATAATGATGAATATCGACTTCGGTAATGGGTCTTTAGTGTCCAAATCCAATATTTGTTTCAGAATGATCCCACCCATCGCCCCAGGAGCTGAATATATACCAACATCTGCGAACAAGCATGACAAATTTAAAATTTTGAAATAACAAATATTCCTTAAAGGAGGTATCAAAGAAAGTAGTCTAAATTACAAGGAGGGATTTTGAATGATTTAGAATTATATATTAGAAAACAAATTAGGAAAAACGATAAATTAAGAACATTAATCTATCCACTTACAATATTAAACAATACATTCATATTAAAATTTAACAAAAATTTAGAAAATTAAATTAAGTAAGTTGTAAGTCTACAACCTAACACTAGCAGCCTTCTTGCAGAAAACTAATGGCTCTCAGCCAATTTTGAAATTAAGAAATAATTATCTGACAGCAAACAATATTGTCAAAATAATTATTTTCGAGAAAAATCTGGAAGCGATTGGACATAGGCTAAAAGATAAATGAGTTGAGATTGAGAATGTTCTACTAATATCTATATTGTGAATAAAAATAACGGCAGTGTAGTGAAAATGGTGTGTGTGTTCAAAATGTGTCGTGCAATTTAAATGTGTATTACATAGTGTGAAATAATAATAAAAATATGTGTGTAAAACGTGGTTTAAATTAAATTCCCTAAATCCTTTTCAGAATAAGTGTCTGATAAAAAAGGTAAGTCAAACATCATGAACTGTTCCACATCTTACATACATAATACAAAATGTACATTACATACATTCCCCTTTCCCCCGGAAAAAAAAAATTTAAAGATTTTTTTTTTTAATTAGGTTGAAATCCACACATTCAAATAGAAAAACTTTCATACTTCATTCTTACAAACGTGAGTACTGTTCACATTCAATGACAAATACTCTTCATAGGACTCAACCTATTAATGACGATTAGGCTTTTTTAAAGAGTTGTCAGCCGCTCATTCTAATAAATCCCTAAGTAACATAACTTATGTAAAACACTAAGCTTCAAAGCTTAAGAAAAAAAATAACACCTTTGAAGTGGTGTTAAAACCTTAACACAACAATGTCAAGTAACATTGGAATTAACGAATAGTTACATAAAAAGGTAACACCTTAAGAGTGGTGTTAAAACCTTAAAGAGCATTGAAATTACTTAATTGTACATTAAGTAGAGTAATAAGTAATAATGGTTTGAGGAACACCATGTACTAGAAATACATAGTTTTCAAGGTTGGAAATAATATTAGCTGAAGTAGACCTTTTTAAAGGGAAAAGAAGAGAGTATTTTGTAAATAAACAATTAACAACTAAAATAAATTGATTACGACGACGAGACATAGGAAGAGGACCGATCAAATCTAGCGACACAGTTTGAAACGGTCTCGAACACATTTTTGGCTTACCCATAATACCATATGGGGAATGGTTTGAATGTTTGTAAGCAAGACATTTTTCACATTCACCAATAAAATTAGCAATATCTCTAAACATTCCTGACCAATAATATGTAAGACTTAACTTCTTAAATGTTTTAAAAATACCTAAATGTGGACTACTAGGAGAACCGTGAGCGGAATCAATAAGTAACTTCCTTTCTCTAGGAGGTGGAACAATTTTCCAAATGAAATCCTCATTAATGGAATTAGTATCAATACAACAACGAAGAAGATGGTTGTCCTTTATACAATAGTTGGGATATTGTTCAGGATTATTTTGACAGCCTAAATAAAGTTTATTGTATTTCTCAACAGCTAACTGAAAATGTTGAGGAACGTTGGCAACAGGTGCCACATTAAGAAGACAATTAACATTGGCCGGAGTATCCTTAGATCGAGAGAGTAAGTCAGGTACTACGTTTTCTTTGCCTTTCTTATGTTTTAAAACAAAATTAAATGTTGATAATCGAAGTGACCAACGAGCTAACCTACCAGTTGGATTAGACAAATTAAGAAACCATTTAAGAGCAGAATGATCTGTATAAACAACAAATTGTTTGCCATTGTCCAAATAACAACGCCAATGCTCCAGAGCAGTGATTACCGCCAAAGTTTCTCTTTCTGTAGTAGAATAATTCCTTTCATGCTTATTAAGAGAACGACTCATATAGGCAATAACCACTTCTCTGTCATCTTTCATTTGAGTTAACATCGCACCAATTCCAGTGTTTGATGCATCACAATGCACTGCAAACGGGAGACTGAAATCTGGACAAGCTAAAATAGGAGTAGTAACCAAATGGTTTTTCAAAGTAAGAAGAGCTGAATCTGCTTCAGAAGTCCAAATGAATTTAGGAGCATTTTTGCCCGAAGACGTGAGTTTATTCAAAGGAGCTGCTATAGTGCTAAAATTAGGAATAAATCTACGAAACCAACTACAAGTACCTAAAAACCTACGAACTTCTCTTTTTGATGTGGGGACTGGGAAATCTAAAATAGCTCTAATTTTTTCAGGATCAGCGCGAAGACCATGCTCATCCACGATGTAACCTAAATACTTAAGTTCATTTTAGAAGAATTTACTTTTCTCAAAATTAATGGTAAGATTTGCATAAGTCAATTTTTCGAGAACTTTACAAAGTAAGGCTATGTGTTCTTCAAAAGTTTGACTTATTACGATTATGTCATCCAAATAACAAAAGACCTTGTTCTCGAACTCTGGATTAAACAGAATATCCATCAATCTTTGCTGAGTAGCAGGAGCATTGGTTAAACCAAATGGCATGACCGTAAATCTGAACATTCCACGACCAGGGGCATAAAATGCGGTCTTGTCACGATCAGCGCCATCTAACGGAATTTCCCAAAATGCTTTAGCTATGTCAATGCTAGAAAGAAATTTAGCCTGTCTAAGACTATCTAAAATTTCGCTGATAAAAGGTAGACTATAAGCGTCACGACGAGTAACAGAATTAAGTTTCCTACTATCAACACAAAAACGCCATTCTCCATTTTTCTTAGGAGTAATCAACACTGGGGATAGCCAAGGACTTTCACATGGTTCAATCACATCCCATTGTAACATCTTATCCACCTCATTAATAAGTGCCTTTTGTTTTTCAGGTGAAAGACGATAACAACGTTGTTTGATGGGAGGAGAGTTACCAGTATCAATCTTGTGAGAAATTAAAGTTGTACGACCTAATTTGCCTTTCCTTTCAAAAGATATATCCTTAAATTTTTCTATTATATTACTCGCTATGAGTTGTTGATCTGAAGAAAGATTCTCAAAAGGAAGAATAGACTTATCATGAGAGACAGTATTAACGACTAAGGGTTCGTTAAAATACTGAAATAAGACTTTAGG
This sequence comes from Bedellia somnulentella, assembly GCA_963576735.1. Lineage (NCBI taxonomy): Eukaryota > Metazoa > Arthropoda > Insecta > Lepidoptera > Bedelliidae > Bedellia > Bedellia somnulentella. The sequence goes on from OY755190.1 coordinate 8,267,817, forward strand.
AACAAGTTGAAACTTTCGTCTAGTCCGTTCTGTCCTACCGTTTGTTCTACCGGTAGGACAGAACGGATAAAAATAGTCCGTTCTGTTCGACTACGCTGTCGAACAGAACGGACTACGAAAAAAGTAAGTATAAAAGAAAAGACGTAAAAGCGAAAAGAAAAGTGCCGAAACCGAAACCCAAAAGAATCCTACTTGTGCAAGTATAATTTAGAATTTAGAAGAGAATTGTTGTGATATATATTTTTTTGTTGGGCGCAAATTTGTAACGTTATTTAACTCCTGGGATGCTGTACCCAGAAGCCAGAAATAACTAAAGGAAAAAAAAAAAAGAAGGAAACGGAAGGTTAGATAATAAATGAAAGATATATATATCACAACAATATTTAATAATAAAAAAAATACACTAAAACACTCCTAATAAAATAATCCCCTAACTTAACAAAATTATAATATAAAAGCACTCAGCTTTTAAAACCAGCTCCTGCTGCGATGGGTGGCTCAACAGTGAGGGTTGTGATTCCAACTTGGTTGCGACTCCGGATAGGCCGTCGGTGAATGCAGCTCGAAGACAAAGGGGCTGCGACTCCAGGGAGCTCGATGACAAGGGGGCTGCGACTCCAGGAAGCCCGTCGATAAAGGCAGCTGAAGAAGGGGCTGCGGCTCCGTGAAGCTTACTTCGAAAAAAAGGGGGCAGCTCGAGAATAAGGGGCTGCTTTTCCAAACGGGTATGAATAAAATCAGTCCAGAATATCTCACGTTCTTTTAATTTCTTCCAAAATAATGATGAATATCGACTTCGGTAATGGGTCTTTAGTGTCCAAATCCAATATTTGTTTCAGAATGATCCCACCCATCGCCCCAGGAGCTGAATATATACCAACATCTGCGAACAAGCATGACAAATTTAAAATTTTGAAATAACAAATATTCCTTAAAGGAGGTATCAAAGAAAGTAGTCTAAATTACAAGGAGGGATTTTGAATGATTTAGAATTATATATTAGAAAACAAATTAGGAAAAACGATAAATTAAGAACATTAATCTATCCACTTACAATATTAAACAATACATTCATATTAAAATTTAACAAAAATTTAGAAAATTAAATTAAGTAAGTTGTAAGTCTACAACCTAACACTAGCAGCCTTCTTGCAGAAAACTAATGGCTCTCAGCCAATTTTGAAATTAAGAAATAATTATCTGACAGCAAACAATATTGTCAAAATAATTATTTTCGAGAAAAATCTGGAAGCGATTGGACATAGGCTAAAAGATAAATGAGTTGAGATTGAGAATGTTCTACTAATATCTATATTGTGAATAAAAATAACGGCAGTGTAGTGAAAATGGTGTGTGTGTTCAAAATGTGTCGTGCAATTTAAATGTGTATTACATAGTGTGAAATAATAATAAAAATATGTGTGTAAAACGTGGTTTAAATTAAATTCCCTAAATCCTTTTCAGAATAAGTGTCTGATAAAAAAGGTAAGTCAAACATCATGAACTGTTCCACATCTTACATACATAATACAAAATGTACATTACAATGCTGATAAACTCAGCTATGAAATTCAAACGTTCACGCCCTCCCCGAAGGAGTGGCAGAGGTACTTATAAATAAATAAATATTATTTAACTCACGGTTAACAATCATTATAAAGGAGGATGGGCACAAATGTATGGCACCTGGTCCCAGCACCAATTAGGATGAAGTACAATAGAAATGATTAAAGCGCTTGTCCTAAATTGCTACCGTTTTTTAAAGACTGTTCGTCATGTTTGTTTCGTGTTTTTGATACATTTTCGATTTAATTATCAATGTCGCTTCAGCATTGAGATGTTTTAAGTATAACATGATTACTAAGTTACACCAGAAACATGAGTTATCGTAATTTCACATTATTAACGAAATCAAGATTTTCAAAAAACTGTATTTCAATATCGGCAGCTCTAACAAGATTGCTCGCATAGTCTTTTTTCTACACTAACAGGACCTCAGAATGATATATGATTCAACTTGATTAAGAATGCTTGAGCATTGGGACCAAAATGCCCATTCTCCTTTACCTCATGTATGACTTTAGAAAAGATATATTTGTGTACGCCCGACTCAGGACTTGAATACAAAGAGTACACGATAGGCGGTGGTGAGCCCTAGTAAGCTATCACGGCAGTTGATGATAAAATGTTCTCAATTATTTATATTCTTAAGCTGGCTTTCTTTTAGGACTAAAACTGTGGCTATAAGTACGATCATAAACATGTATGAGGTACCCAGGAGTTGGCTTAGAATGGCACTCATTTATTCCAACGGGTGTTCCAACCTACCAATTTTGGGATTTACAACTGTGAGACTTGTTTAGTTGAGATTTCTATAAACATTTTTTTCTATCCATCTGTAAAAATTATGCAACTCATAGACAATACAACTGAACACCTCATCGGACATGCCATGCGCGCTACGGGTCATTACAGGTTAATTACAAAGTATTTTTTCAGTCTTTATTGAATGACGTCATATTAGCTATCGACATGTTGCTGTGTTGGCAGCCCTGTACAATGGCCGTGTTTAGTTACTAAGTGCAATTGTTGACCAGCCACTTCTGATTGATTGTTCAGTAATTAGTAATTCGGAATTGCTAACGACAACGTCGTGACGAGATGACGATTTAATAGTTAAGAATTATTGGTTAAAATGGTAGTCTATCTGGTTCGATTTGTGGAAAGTTTTTACAATTATACATGCCTACTCACCTGCCGGTATGACAATTATTAAACAGGTTTACTATTAATGGGTTGTCTGGAAGAAATCATAATAAGACCGCCAATGTTTTTTGTAAGTGCAACCGTGGTTTTTGCTGATAAAAACCATGTGAATTCATCAGTTTCACTATTCTATTAAATGTACGAGTACACTTATAGCTATAAATATTAAAAGATGTGTAGCGACTCGCACAGTGCACAATGACGCGTACTACATAGAAACGCTGACAGTACAAGAAGTATCACAATTCCACAGCAACACGTCACGTAACCAAGCAATATACGTCACACTCGTCATCAAGACTCGCCATACAAATCCTACATCGCGCAATCGAAGTTTCTAAAATACTTAGTATATATAGAAGTTCCAACTTGATTCAGTTGTACCGCGGTTCCCAGGCATCTTCCACCTTCAGAAGATCTTCCCTTTTCCTCCACATTGGTGACCACCGACTACAAAACACGATGGCGTTCTTCGAACTACAAGGAGTTATTTGAATTCGCCAGACAAGTACGAATAGAAAAAGGATATCAAAAGACTGCAGACAAAGCTCTTCAAATCCACTGCTCAAGAGACACGACTCGCAGCACGGCAGCAATGGGATACGCAACGGGGCACCCACACCGTGGCTACTGGAGTCGACACTGAGGTTCCGTTAGACATGCCGTAGAGCTCACACACACTGGCACGAAGAAATGGAGTCAAAAAATTCTAATATAGCGACGCGTTGTCAGTACACAATGACGCGCACTACATAGAAACGCTGACAGTGCAAGAAGTATCACATTCCACAGCTACACGAAACCAAACAATATACGTCACACTCGTCATCAAGACTCGCGATACAAATCCTTCATCGCGCACTCGAAGTTTCTAAAATACTTAGTGTATATAAAAGTTTCAACTTGATACAGTAGCACCACGGTTCCTAGGCATACCACCGCCTGGCGGAAGATCTTCCCTTTTCCTCTACAGATCTTATGTTTAAAGTAGCCAGAGCGTCAGAATAAGAGAGAGCCGATCGACGCATCGACGAACCAATTTGCATCTGCGGTCGTTGAAAGAGGTGACTTTTGAGGTTTTTGGGCGACGTGAAAGACCCATGACCCTTTATTTTATTATCTTTTCTCCACTCGATTACAAAGGCCAAAGCGTTTCTAATTCTGTGGCTACCTCTTCATGGGGGTCATTGCTGTGTATATTAAAAAAGTAATTGAGAAAATCACCAACTATTCCATAAGTAAACACACTGATGATAGAATATTGATTCAAGTCGTGTTAAAGCGTGTTTGCATCCCCTACAGCCGTAGTGTTTGGTTACTAAGTGAAGTTGTAACTCTACCGTTTCCGTTTATGTTCTCGGTAATCCATTAATATTGATGAGAATGCCTAAATACTAACTTATTTAACATTATACAAATCTCAATTCCTAAGTGTGCAAGGATGTTAATGAATCAACGAAAATGATAAAAAGAAACTTTTTTCACTCGTTGGCCGCTCCAACATCACGGTGTAGTATTGTTTTTGAAATATTTGAGGTTTCTTTCATCACTGCTCACATCCAATTGCTTCAATTAATGTTAGGCATATTTGTTTGCATACATGTCATTTCTGAATGACACTACACCATGTTTATAACGTGGGCTTTTTCATATTGAGTAATTGGTCCGTTTTGAGCTATTGGTGAGCATACATACATACATACTCACGGCTATAAATCCCTATAAGGGGAAGCCAGAGCTAAGGAATTACAAAATTCCTCAGCCACTTTTGGAAGTTACGTGGGGAAAAGATGGTTAAATAAAGGATGTTGATGATGGGTCTCCAACCGCATCGCCCAAAATCCCTTAAAAGCCCCAATACCGATAGTTGCCTCTTACGTACACCCACCAGAAGAAATGGGTTAGTGCTATTCTAAACCGAAACTACACAGCAGAGTGAGTATATTACCTTCCGAAAACCTTTTAAAAAATATAAACTATCATTTCAAATATAATTTTACCATTTATTCCCTTTCACTTTTTTTCATTTGCTTTGTGTAGACTAAATATGAAAGGAATAAATACTATAAGACTTTAGAGCAAGAATTGTATTTAATGTACAATTTTTATATTTGTACAGATTTTCAAGTTTATTAGTCATAACAACTTGTAGTTTATGCGTTCCTGGTACTTCAATTGAAAGTTAAATTTACGTACATTTTTATAGCTGCTATAGTTATAATTTCTGTGTCTAAAATTTACATTCCTTAGTAATAAATCAGCAAAACTGAACATTACAAACAAGTGTTGTATGTGTTGTTTGTATTAAATATATTTATAAGGTACTGTCTATGTCTAATAGTTACGAGGCCTATGTTTCTTAAACAAATGTCAAGTAAGACTAATGGGAAAAATACGCCATAGACAATGTCCTACTTTCGGTAAGACTATTGGGAATAAAAATCCCAGTAGTCCTACTGGTAAGACTATCCAGTAAGACTACTGGGAATAGCCGATTAAAAATATAATGCAGATGTTCGACCGAATAAGAGTAACTTGAAGCTTTCGTATTTAATAGCGTGGAAGGACTAAAATGTCTTCTTTGCTTACTTTATATTAGAAAATATCTAAGGAGAGAGTTTGTTTTCTTAGTTGGCTCTGCACAAAATTGCTGATTTAATTTTGAATGAAATATGATTTTGTCATAAATTCGGTCACCTTAAACTTTGAACATGTATTCTATAACTTATTTACCACCAGGTTAGTTTTTTTACCCCCGGGGAAATCCAGGGAAAATGCAAAAATCCCCAGAAATCGCCAAGTCGAGCGCGAAGCAAACACTGCCGTACCATCCTTTACTGGAACCGTTTCGCCGCATTTTCAGGCCCCCATTCAAGAACCTCTGGATAGTATTAAATGGCTGAAATTTTCGTCACCTAGAAATTCGGAATCACACATTTGAAATCCAAACTTTCAAGTCGGTAGATTAATTAATTCCCAAGTTAAGCTAATGCAAAGTTTCGCATTTTCGACACTGACTGACTCACTGATCATCAAAATAGAACTGGTACTTCCCATAGACCTACAGAGCTGAAATTTGGTACAGAGGTAGGTTTTAACGCCCACATAAAGAAAAAACTATCAGAACAAGGTTTATGGAAGATCTGAAAGAAAACATAAGAATACTTGTTCAGACTTAACGCCTGAACAAATATTACGCAAAAATACCATCGCGAGAACAATTGCCGTCACCCTTATGTCAGGCGCTTAACATACATACATATACTCACGACTATAAATCCCTTAACGGGGTAGCCAGAGCTTGGGAATGAGAAATTCCTCAGCCACTTTCGGAAGTTGATTGGGGAAAAGATGGTAATAATAAATGTTATGTGTATTAATGTGACGGATCTCCAACCACCCTACTTAGTCGCCTCTTACGATCACCCACGGGTAGAAATGGGGTAGTGTTATTCTAAGCCGACACTACACGGCAAACACATTCAGGCGCTTAAAGATACTTAATACAAATCTGTCTAGTCTACTCATGTCACTTGACCTACGACCATTGTACAATTAACATCCTTTTTAAAATATATTAATTTTGTAAAGTATCTGGGCATTTAATTTACACCATCTATCCGCTAAAGATAGAACATGGTGGCCCATGAGTGGAACAAAGATCCGCGAAATATTCAACATATTTTCTTTGAAGGTACTTTGGTTTTTTAGTTATTGATGTTATTTGCATCCACCCTCAGTAAAATATTACGCTTATTGAAAAATCACCTCGCGACATTCGGTAAAACGTGTCATACCCATTCTAAAGAGTGTATTATTGAGAAGTCGTGGAATTTGTTTTTATTTGATTTCACAGGATAATATCATTAAAAATTTCCACAATATTGAATAGCTACGTCCACACTGTGCCTTTTCATCTTCAACTTTCGTCTTCATCTTTCTATTCAACTTTCAATTGACGCATGCATTAAGGGCATGCCTCACGTGCGCTGTTAATAGCTACGTCCACACTGTGCCTTTTTTTGTTCAATAAGGGCAAGCGTCATAGCGAAGTCAACAGCGCACGTGAGGCATGCCCTTAATGCATGCGCGATGACAGTTGAAAGCGGAGCGCGCGCTGTGTTGCAAGTTATCCGGAGTCGGGTGGATTTCTGTGCGTCACAGCGTTCAACAACAAGATGGTGGACGAAGAAAATGATTTAACATTAAGTTTTATTGAAGATTACAGAAGCTTTCCACAACTCTGGGATCCTAACAATAAACTTTACACTAATAAAGTAAAGAGGAACGATGGGTTTTTTTTCTGGAATTTCTTATGACCAAGTAAGCTGCATATATTCCCCCAAGTAAAATATTGTCGTCGCACATGTTTCCAACAGAAACTCAAACTACGAATAAAGTATGGTGTTGGTTTCAATTAACGCATTCACTTATTGTAAGCGTCAATCGAAAGTTGAATAGAAAGATGAAGACGAAAGTTGAAGATGAAATGGCACAGTGTGGACGTAGCTAAAGGCGACGATGAATTTTATAGCTACCTTGTAGTTGGTATGCCCAAAGACGGATCATTTCTCTTCCATTCAAGTTAAAAGCGATTCCGCACCCCGAGATAAAATTGATAGCTAAAGATTCCTTGGATTGTTCAAAAAGTTTGATAAAGAAAGCCTGGGCGTGTTTAAATAAATACGAAGATGATGCGTCGATGACTGCTGGATTAGAGGAGACTATAATCATTAAAGAGGGAGCTAAAGTAATGCTTAGGAGAAACATTGATGTTAGTTTAGGTTTAGTGAATGGGTCGATAGGCGTTATACAAAAAGTAAAATGGGACCCGGAAGACCAAAAACAAAGCCTAATAAAATAATAATAAAATTTGATAATAATTTGATTCATAAATTATTGCCCAATAAGTCAAAATTTGAGATTATACCTCGAGCATACGTTTACAGAGAGCAATTCCCAATCTGCGTAGCGTATGCTCTAACAATTTACAAGAGCCAAGGCCTAAGCCTAGAAAGTGCCCTCATGGATATTGGAACCTCTTTATTCTCTTGTGGCCAAACCTACGTGGCGCTTTCAAGAGTAACCAATCTTCATGGGGTGCACCGTATAAATATTTCCTTCAATAGTATAAAGGCTCAAGTATCAGCGATTACCAAATACAAGCGGCTTAGGCGTAAATACTGCTCAGGTTTTTCAGAAATTAAACCGTCCAAACCATCTAGAAGAATAAATAATGAACGAGAATGGGCAATACAAAAAACTGTTGCTATTGTACAAGAAACAGAACCAAAAAAAAGAAAAGAAAGATTTGTTATAATAAAAAAACTACTTCTAAAAAGAAAAAAACTGCCTAATAAGGAAATGTAACCATTCAATCAGTCTACGTTCTGAAGAAGTTACACGAGCAAAACATATTGTAGCTCGACAAATCAGTACAAATATTACACGCAATCTTTTGCTGCGTCGCGCTCATGTACAGCAGCGTACAGTCAACAATGAGCAGTCGAAGTCGAGACGATATGAAACGGGAGCAAAGATGTTCAAAATGCAAATAAAATGATGCAAGCGGAGCGAGGTTTTGCTAGCGGCGCAATGGTAGAGGAATTACTCGTAAGATAGACTACTTTTTTGTTTGTTTACACAAATATGACGTCGTTTTAAGAGTAAATTTTAAAAAAGCACATCGTCATTGCATTTATATCTTAATACGATAGGATTATATGTCAATCATGCCTGTTTTGGAACAAATTCACAACATAGGATACGAAACACAAGAGAATAAATAAATACTGTGTATATAAAATGATACATAGTAAAATCACTGAAAGGAGCTGGAGGGGTTTGTCAGGATCGTACGAAGTGGCGATTAATAGTCTGTATGTTTTTTGTTATTCTAGTCTCTTTCCATCCCAATGGGAGCTGATGCCTTGAGAGTATGTACGTATATATGTTAAAGCTTAAATTTTCTCCGCAAAATTTAAACAAACGTCAGACCGAAGCTGCACCAACATGGCGACCGCTTCGTTCCAATTTTCTTTCTATTTTTCAACTTTATCATGTAATATCGTTGCTGCTACGAAATAATGCAGGGAAGTATCAAAAGCAATATTATCTTCTTATAATGTTGTGCTCATTGCGATTAATTCTTAAGATATTTATTCATTTATCTTTGCATATGTTGTAGGATGATTTGATGTTTAGGTTGTTTGCAATAAACCTAGGGATTTGGCAAGAACATGGATAATTAGAAAACGGTGATTATATTAATTAATCTTAATTATTTTAATCTTACTAGGCTTTTTGCAAAAAAAATAGTCGGTTTAGTAAGATTGTACTTCTTTAACGCTGATTGGCTGATTTCTAATTGCTCGCCTACTCCAGTTCTGATTGGTTCGTTATTTTAGTATTGAGGTATTATTGCTAGGGTTATGAAGAGTTAATAATGCAAATACTTATTTTATACTCAGGAACCTTTTTTCGGAGTAAGACTTGTATTATGGGATATTAACTCAACGATATATTTAATATTATATATTTAAGACTAAGAAACAATCTAAATGATTGCTAATCACATAAATGTTGCTCTTAGTGGGGATCAAACCCACTACTTCCAGTCTGAGAAGCTAGTCATTTGTCCATACGGCCACGAACGTGGTCAATGTAGGTAAGAACAGTAAAGTAAGTACGTCTTAAATTGTAGACGTCACCATAAAGTCCCTTTTTTAATAAACCCAAAATAGAGGTAGCCTGAGCTATAAAATGAAGTTTCCTTTGCCTCATTTCATTCATTGCCATGAAAATATTGTAAATATTCTTAAAAAATATGACCAGAAACCGTATTTTTTTTATAATGTTATACAATACCGGTGCTGGCTGAAAACCAGCACGCTTCAGCTGATGTGTCCTGCGAGAGCCAGAACCGATTCGGCAACCTTTGCAATTCACCCAACGATTGTACTTTTATTATTTTATTGCCGAATAAATTATTCGTCTTTCTATCTTTCTTTTCTTTCTAATTCGCCACTTCCGACTTATGGGTAAATGCATATGTGCAAAAAACAGGGCTTATGTTTAAATAATAAGGAAAAGTAAATTGTTATAGGTATTTCTGGGAAATGCAAAGTTTTCATTCACGGCCATTTGGCACTTCTATCAAAGCCCAAAATCAAATTAAGCCGCTGCACCTAAGCAATCACGCTAAACTTAAACTAAAACAGCGCTTTCTTCTATAATAATCACGTTTCATTGTTCAAAGAAATAGTCGGGGCGAGTCAACGAGACAGCATATCTAGTTTCCAGCTCGCCAGTTCGTTAACTGACAAATGAAGAGGTCACGTGACACGATCCCGTCGCGATTGTCGGGCGATTCATGACTTTGTGACACCCGCTGCGCTGCAATGAAAAAGAAAAGGACATTGTAATTTAAAGTGGAATATTTTCAAAGGGTTAAGCTTTAATCTTTTAAAACAGACTGTTTTGTTGTAACAATGTCTAATGGTGCTAGCAGCTGCATTTAAGAAAACAGTCATGTGCCCAGAGCGAGAGAGCGCAATAGGCATATATTTAATTGAATTGATAAGAGAGGAATATGGATAACTGACGCTGTGTAACTGCGTACTGTTAGGATATCAATACCCCATTCCTTCCCGAGGATTTTTGTAAGAGGCGACTAAGGATATTGGGGCTAATTAAATGATTTTGAAACCCATCGCCGAGAACCATTATTTTACAATCATTTCCCCTGATAACTTCCAAAACTCAGTAAGTTATCAATTATTCTGAAGCTCTGGCTAGTCTTTTTATGGAATAATGACCGTTAGGATGGAGGTTATGTTTGACGCTAAAAACCATAAATTAAACTATAACATATTTTTGTTCGTAAAACTGTCAGATTTTGTAATTATCGTCGTAGTGATCGTAAAACCTGAACATACATACGTACATATACTCACGGGCATAAATTCCAAAAAAGAGATAGCCAGAGCTTCAGAGCTAGAAATTCCTTAGCCTCATTTGGAAGTTCATGGAGGGATTGTAAAAATAAAGTACCGTTGGTGATCGGTCTCCAACCGCATCGCCCAAAAACCACTTAAAAAGCCCCATACCCTTAGTCACCTCTTACGACACCCGTGTTCAGTAAGTAGTAAGTAGGAGTAGTGACATACAGGCCAACCTAAACCTGAAAGGCTCTATTTAGGGTAGAATAAAACTTTGGTGCTGATAAATTATTGCTGTTACGATAATTATTTTTAACTAAAGTTAGAGTTTTGACACAGCACAGCTTTTTGTTGCATCGACGGAGCCTTTTTTTTTTTACATTTTGATAAGATTGTTTATAGGTTTGCGCATATAGCTCCGAATTAAAATTGTTTGACTTGGGCCTTAGCTGTCTTTCTCAATTATTACTCACCCCAATTTCGACCAAAATTGTGATGTGATCATTTGAGTGCGGGCTCGGTCTCTTCAACATGCATGCACGCCTTGCAGATAGAACGTTCTGGCATATGTGATACATATATTGGGAAAATGCTTAGTCAACGAGATTCCTTTTATCATTCTTAGGCTTTTAATATTGAATTAGTCGTCTTGATAGTATTTTGTATGGGTCAATATTGGCTCACATAAAATCCTACAGCATATTTTTTGTCTTACTAACGATTTGTGTTCATAATAATCGCTCTTCATAATTTCATTTCTCATACTTTATTTTTTCATACATTTTTAATGCAACCAACGGAGGTCATAACAGTTAGCAATCATGTTTTTTTCATTAATACTATTATGTATCATTTTTTTTTTATTCATAACATTCAATGGTCATAATTTTTCAATTAATAACATTGTTACAAGGATACACAAATAAGCATGCATGCAAATAGATATTAAAGGCGCTCGCTCGTTTTATACATAGTCTAACCTAAACAAACCTAACAAAATGTGACCTAACTTTTTTTGCCTGCGACCCACCCGCTCAACGCCTCTGCACCCCTTATACATGCAATCAAGCAAACAAGCAAGTAAATATAGATAAAACACATATATTATTAAAACAACCGTGATAGCCCAGTGGGTAGAACACTCGGTTATCGTGCAAACGACTAGTGTTCAAATCCTGTGTCAGGCCTACACCAATTTGTCTTTTCTAAAGACATATGTGTGGTTAATTTATCATGGTTGTTAACGGTGAGGGAAAACATCGAGAGGAAACCCACATGGCTGAGTTGTACTTAGTCATGTGACAGTGTATTCGTACAAAACGGCGATAGGCCTGCCCCCTATCACGTGAGTACACTGTCCATGCAAAACGTGGGTACTCTGAACACCAGGTGACAAATTCACGTGATGTTCAGAAGTATTAGTACCTCTGCCAACCCCTTCGGGGATATTCGGCGTGAACGTTTATGTTATGTTACATATAATTCATATATATTTTCAATGTATAATTCCTTGGCTTGTAGAATTATCAATGAAAGATATCTGACTCCAAAGATATTTTATATTGAAGTAATTTACAAGATGCGTTTTGCTTGGTATATGAATACAAGATTTTACAAGGTAATGAATGGAATGAAAAGAATGAAAGATGGTTGACAGCTAGTTGCGCTAGTGATGTGCCGCTAGTGTTGTATCACGGCGGTACATACTCCGGGGGCGGGCTATGGAGAATGTTATGTGGAGACTTCTTCGGTTTCGGTAATTAATGGCACAATGTATTTAATGCCTCTTCTGTATGAGCCATTTGACGTCTTCACCTCTGCTACTCTTGCTACATTGTCGGGTCCCGGAAACAAGGCAGTGATGCGCCCCATTTTCCAACTCATTGGAGGCATGTTTTCATGCTTCAACAGAACAAGATCTCCTATTTGAAGCTCTCTTGAAGGAACGCGCCATTTTTGTCTGTGCTGCATTTTTGTGATGTATTCCTTCTGCCAGCGATTCCAAAAATGTTGCCTGATGTGTTCTAATCGCTGATATCGGTTTAAACTATTCAGTTTAAAATTTTCTAGGCTTGGAGATGGCATCGATAATAATGCTCTACCAATCAAAAAATGTCCCGGGGTTAAGGGTTGGAGGTCGTTTGGATCAGAGGAAAGAGGACATAGAGGTCTGCTATTAAGAATAGCTTCAATTTGATTAAATAACGTTGCCATTTCCTCGAAAGTTAAATGCGTATTTGATAATATTCGTTTGGTATAGTACTTAGCTGATTTAATTGCTGATTCGTGATAACCTCCGAAATGTGGAGAATAGCTTGGTTGGAAGTGGTATTTGATTCCATCTTCAGCCAAAAAGTTCGTTATATAAGAAGAATGTGAATTTATAAAATTACCTATTTCTCTAGCAGCACCAACAAAATTGCGGCCGTTGTCACAGAATATTTCTAACGGCTTGCCTCTACGCGATATAAAGCGACGTAGCGATAAAATGAATGCTTCTGTGGATAATTCACTAACAGCTTCCAAGTGCACGCATTTGTAACGGAAGCAAATAAATAAACAATGATAACATTTGGTGATCTTACACCCTCTACCTTTTCTGTCAGTAATACAAAATGGTCCGGCAAAGTCAACACCAACACTTGAAAATGGAAACCCGGGGTCAACCCGCTGTTTGGGTAACGAACCCATGATAGGCGATATAGTTTCTCCTGCGATTCTCCTACAAGTAATACATTGCCTCGCTACTGTGCGAGCCAAATCCCTGCCAGCAATAGGCCAAACAAACTCTCTGATTAAAGAAAGCAGTAACTGAGGACCAGCGTGAAGAAGACGAAGATGCTCTCGTTGGAAAAGTAACTTAGCTAATCTATGTTTCGAATGCAGTAACATGGGATGGCGCTTATCAAAGGAATACTGCGAATAGTTAAGACGCCCTCCTACTCTTAATATATTTTTATCATCAATAAATGGATTTAAGCTAAGTAAAGTATGCTTTGGAGGTAGTGTTTTTTTGTTGTTACGCAACAAATTAAGCTCTTTAGTGAATATTTCTTCCTGTGCTAACTTGACTAAACTTTCAAGCGAATTTGATAACTCGTCAGGCTTCAAAATACCACTTTTTTAATTTTTAGGATTTTTTGTGTTATTAATAAATCTAAGGACATAGGCAAATGATCGTTGTAAATAATTAAGATTAGAATATTTATCGAAGTTTAATAAGTTATTGTTTGTGGTTTTTGTAAATAAAATGTGATTGTTTTGTAGAATGTTTGTATGATTGTTTGGCAGAGTGTCATGATCAAGAACACAATTATTAAATGTTTGCTTGTGCGCTTGTGTCACAACAGGCCATGATGATTCATCTTGTATAAGAAATGATGGCCCATTCTACCATATACTCAAGTTAGTAATATTGATAGGCAAAATACCACGGGAGGCGAAGTCAGCGGGGTTGTGCTCTGTTGGCACGTGGCGCCAGTGTGAGCTATCTGTTAGTTCTAGTATTTTAGCGACTCTATTAGCCACATAAACATCCAGTTTTTCGAGCGGTTTGCGCAACCAGGCGAGGACAATATTAGAGTCAGTCCAAAATATTTTACGGCTGATCACACATCGCAAAGAGTGACATGCGGCGGCCGCGAGTTGTGCCCCCAGCAGACATGCGTTTAGCTCTAGCCGCGGAATCGTGGTCGGCTTTACCGGTGCTACTCTTGCCTTAGCACACAGTAAATGGATTGCTACCGAGCCATGTTTGTCTGTAGATTTTAAATAAACACATGTTCCATAAGCTAATTTAGAAGCGTCAGAAAAGCAATGTAACTCTATGTTGACAGGGTTATTGCATAAAGCGTGCCTTGGAACAAAAATATTTTTTAGACTCTCAATGGAGTCTATGAATGTGCGCCATAGATGAGTTATGTCCTTTGAAATAGGTTCATCCCAATTTATTTTGTCAATCCATAATTTTTGCAATATTAACTTTGGTTTAATAGTAACAGGACTTATAAGACCTAACGGGTCAAAGATTTTACACGAATCGGACAATATCGTACGCTTTGTTGGTAAATCTTTAATAAATTCGTAAGTACTAGGATACTGAATGTAATCATTATTTGGATCCCAGCCTATTCCTAAGGTATGTGGTGAATTACTAATTATTAAATTTTGTTGAGGATTTGTATAATTTGTTAGAAGCAAAGGAAAATTAGTTCGGTACTTACGTAAAAAGAAACATCCCTTTAACAGGCATTTTTCCATTGAGTTTTTTATATATAATAGATCTTCGGACGAATCACTTCCGGTGAGTAAATCGTCAACTAGGAAATCATTTTGTATGATTTGTTTAATTTTATTGTCAAGGCAATCTTCTCCTAACTGCCAAAGGCAACGTGTACTGAGATAACTTGAGCTAGATAGCCCGTATGTAACGGTGTTCAATTTAAATGATTGTATTGGATCGCCCTCATTATTTATTTATTTATTTATTTATTATATTATCACGCCAAAGTATCATTTGCAAGTGTCTATCACTATTTTGAATATTCACTTGCCTATAAAATTTGTCTATATCCCCCGATAAAACATATTTGTATTGACGAAATCGTAGCAAAATGTTAAATAGACTGTCTTGAATCTGTGGACCTGTGAGTAATATGTCGTTGATAGAGTAACCTGAAGTGGTTTTTGCACTACCATTGAAAACAACGCGCAGTTTAGTAGATTCACTTGAAGGACGAACAACGGCGTGATGTGGTATGAAATAGGATTGTAAAGGGATTAATTCATCTGATAGAGATAAGTGACCTAAGTTTTTGTATTCCTGAATAAATTGGGTATATTGTTTTTTAAGATCTAAATTTTTATTGAGCCTTTTTTCTAATGATAGAAATTGTTTTCTCGCCAATTGAAATGAGTTGCCTAAACAACTAGGACTCAAATGTAATGGTAGTCTTACGCAGAACCGACCATCAATGTCACGATATGTGTTTTGTTTGAATTGATTTTCACATTCGTTTTCTAGTTTAGTATAACCTTTTGTAGGTGATGATTGGGGAATTAGCTCAGTTTCCCACAACCTCGACATATTGTCATTTAAAACCTCGTTTGAGATGAATTCCTTATCATATTTGAAGGAAGTTTTAAATGACAACATGTCAAAATTGTGGGGAACTGAACGCACAGAGGTGTGATTACAATTAATAAATTTATTTAAGGAATCGCCTTTTGAATATATGGGGCCTGCCAGTATCCAACCTAATTTTGTTTTCTGCATGATAGGTGATCTGGGGCCTAAAGATATCTGTTCATTCTCAATTAAATTTCAAAATATGTCTGCTCCTATTATCAAATCTACTGGGGCAGATGTGTTAAAAGTAGGATCAGCAAGATTAATGTAATTTGGAAAATTAATTTGTGAACTATTGAATGTGTCATGTGGTATGTTGCCAGTTAGCTTGGTCAACACTAGGCATGACATTTGTGCTAAATAGTTGCAGTGCTTTGATTTTATTTCTATAGCACATCTTTCTAAGGAATTGGAAGTGAAAAGGTTACCCACGCCTATAATATTTATATGGGTAGGCTGAGGAGTCAATTTTAGTCTATCTCGCACATCTTCCGTGATTAGTGAAGATTGACTCCCGCTATCCAATAAAGCACGAATAGTTATGTGCGTCTTAGTGATTGGATTATAAATATCTACCAGAGCAGTGGATAATAATACATTACTTGGTTTGTTCGAGTTTATAGACATGCTAATTATATCTTGTGTGACGGAACCATCATTGGGCTCATTAGGCACCACGGTGTTAATAAAAGACGTATTTTGAGCCTGAGAGTCATCCCTATGCAATAAAGTGTTGTGACGTCGCTTGCAAATATTACATGAGTGGCGTACCTTGCATTGATGATTGGAATGGCCCTTACGTAAACAATTAGAGCATAATGAGAGTCGAGCTACCTCGGCAGCCCTGCGCTCGGCAGGCAGAGACTGGAACGACGGGCAGCTGTATATACGATGACTGCCGCCACATAAAGGACACACGACATTCGATGAGGCATCAATTGCTGAAATTGAGAGCGATTTCGTTTGAGACCTTTCTTGTTTTTGAAACAATGGCTGAGCATAAGGTTTAATGAAATTAGAATTTGAATATTTATTACTATTGACAGACTCAAAAACATCAGCTCTAGCCTTTAGAAACTGGAAAAAATCGTTTAGCGAAGGGGAATTAGTAAAATTGTTTTTATGTTCCTCCCATTTGAAATTTGTGTTGTTGTCAAGCTTTGCTGATACCAAATGTATGATTAACGTGTCCCATGAAGTAGTTGGTTCACCTAACGAGTTTAACGCTCTTAAGTTTTTCGAAATATGATCCATTACGAACCTTAAACTCTTAGCAGAATCCTTTGCTTGCACTTGGAAACTCAGAAGTGAATTCAAATGAGTTTTAATTAATTGTTTTTTGTTATCGTAACGTTCACACAGAAGTTGCCACGCTTCTTTATAATTACTTGTAGAAACTTCTAGATTAGATAAAACTAAGGCTGCCTCACCTTCTAAATAAGAAATTAAATAGTAAAATTTGTGTATTGGCTCCAACTTGTTATTATTATGAATAAGGGATGAAAATGTGTCACGAAATTCCAACCATTTCTGATATGATCCGTCAAAGTTTGATATTTTAATAACAGGCAATTTAAAACTTACATTGCTGTTGTCATAAGAATGACTGCACTTAGACTGTATTTCAGTTGTTGAGTCACCCCTTTTCTCTGTTAGAAATAATTTTGACTGCGCGATCAAAAGAGCAAAGTCTGATTCAAAATCATCGCGTATATCAATTTCATTTTGCAACTTAGAAGGATTTAATATTTCAATATTTGATTGGAGTTCATGAAAAGAAGTAGAAAGCAGTGAAAACTTATCTATTTTCTCCGAAAGTATATATAAATCCGTTGGAGAAACTACTTCCGAGTCAAATAATTTCTTTAAATAGTTTTTGTATTTTGTTATTTGACCCTTTATTGAACTACGTTTTGTGACAAGGTCTTTGTAATCAGTATCAGTATTCTGAGTCATTTTAAATGTAGTCTCAGACGATGGTTTGGTAGTTGATTCTCCTGCTTGAGACATATGGTAATGCAAAATCTAAATAGTATTTATCTACTAGTAAGTGAGTAAAATTAATTAATAAGCTTGTATAAATAAAAACCGTTAAACTTAACTTCAAATATGCTCCACACTCCGGCCGCTAACACGATTCAACTCAACACTTTAACGCGCGCGAACGTTCTTAACGCCAATGTTGGGTAGACAGAGCGCTCACTGAAATGCGGAGAACAGGAAAGACACTACTAACGCAACACTAATTACACTGTTACGAGTTGTATAAAACCTTTTCTATTATGAATATTAAGACTTCGAATGAAATGATTCAGCAAAAGTGGAAAAAAATATATTTGAATATACCCACAATAAAAAAATGTTGATGGCTTAACGTATTATCAAGTATGGATAATAAAGATTTATGAAATATAAAATGTGATGAATAGGATGATTTTGGATGTGGAAAAGATAGTGAATGATATGAAAAATAAGGATGGGACACTTTCCTGGCAACTGCGATGATCCTTTGATGGCTTTGTTCTAGCTCCTGATTATCGGTTGTTCTCCTCAGAGCAATCAGTGAAAATTTGTCCTCCGTTTATCACGTCTGGTGGTCACCAATGTATAATTCCTTGGCTTGTAGAATTATCAATGAAAGATATCTGACTCCAAAGATATTTTATATTGAAGTAATTTACAAGATGCGTTTTGCTTGGTATATGAATACAAGATTTTACAAGGTAATGAATGGAATGAAAAGAATGAAAGATGGTTGACAGCTAGTTGCGCTAGTGATGTGCCGCTAGTGTTGTATCACGGCGGTACATCAATATTAGACTAAAACACGCTTATGAATACTATAGTTATTTATTGAAATGATTCTACTGTCGATCATTAGTATAAATTAATGCATTAAAACAAATATCAGTAAATACAAAATGTATAATTAGTGATATTATAAATTTCCATGATTATATTTTTTAATATTTATGACTTCAATTTTTTATGAAGACTGATGATTATGATTTTAAATGGTATGAGAAATATTTTCGGAACTACGATGATATGAGTTAAAAAATTATGTAAGACAATGCTCACCCCGTTTGTATAGATCGTCGGAGCCTAATTCTGTGTCACTCACTGACAGCACTCTTATTCGCTTGTGTATTACGTCTGTTTAGTGTTGGCTTAGAATAAACTACCTCATTTCTACCCGTGGGTGATCGTAAGAGGCTACTAAGGGTATAGGGGCTTTTCAAGTGATTTTTGGGCGATGTGGTTGGATACCTGTCACCAAAAGCATTTATTATTACCATCTTTTCCTAACTCAACTTCCAAAAGTGGCTGAGGAATCATCAATACAAAGCTCTGGCTACCCCGTTTAGGGAGTTGTGGCCGTGAGTAAGTAAAGGCTCATAATTGGGCTAGGAGGCCTAGCATGAGCGTTATTTTAACGTTACTCTGTCGGTTAGAATGAGATAAATGTTTTGTACTACGTGTTATCTAAAAGGTCGCTCATGCTGGCATGGCTGATTATGATTATTTAAATACGGTTTGATGCTTTGCATACCTGTAAGTACGCTTATAAGGTCGCAAGGTGACAAAAGAGACAGGCAAATTTTAAAAA
This sequence comes from Bedellia somnulentella, assembly GCA_963576735.1. Classification (NCBI taxonomy): domain Eukaryota; kingdom Metazoa; phylum Arthropoda; class Insecta; order Lepidoptera; family Bedelliidae; genus Bedellia; species Bedellia somnulentella. The sequence goes on from OY755190.1 coordinate 8,287,261, forward strand.
GACAGGTACTACTGCTTCTTCTTCAGTGAATTACAATATATCGTTTAATCTCTACATAATTCATTCGGGATTATTAGCAATGTTCTCTACAATTTATTGTATCAACTCAAATAACGTTAATAATGAAACAGATATAAATAACACAATAGTCCAATTTATCAAAATTGTAATCTCTCTAAAACTGATAAAATAGCTTAGTTAATCCTCGCTTTAACTGGAATCCGTATTGAGTTATTTGTAGTTATTATTTGGTTGTGAAATATGTGGATTTTGTGTTATTTTGTGATGGGATTAGCCATTGCTGTTGAAGGTGGGAAACATGATATTTATACTGGGTAAGCGAGTAATTTTATATTCGACTAGCAGCCCGTCCCGGCTTCGCTCGGGCATGAATTATCATTAACATTTTGTTTTTTATTTTATTACATGTATTATTATTTTAATATATTTTTTTTAAGTTTTAAGCTATGTTATATTTTTTTGCTGTGTAGTGTCGGCTTAGAATAGCACTACCCCATTTCTTCCGGTGGGTGTACGTAAGAGGCGACTAACGGTTTTGGGGCTTTTGAGGGTTTTTTGGGCGATGCGGTTGGTGACCCATCACCAACAACCTTTATTTCACCATCTTTTCCCCACACCACTTCCAAAAGTGGCTGAGGAATTTCTGATTCCTTAGCTCTGGCTACCCCTTCTAGGGATTTATAGCCGTGAGTATATGTGTGTATGTATGTTATATTTTTTTGTATTTATATTTAGATATATTTTTTTATTTTTTTTATTTTTCATGAGTAATTACATCAAAAGCCATTCATTCAATTTATAGAGTTAGAGCTTCCCTGTAAACAATATTTGACGTTGTTGTATTTTGGGGCAGCAAAATAAATTGATGTTCAGGAGCTCCCACCCGCGACAGGCCAACGTACAGTTGACCGTGAGTAAAACAATTCTTTCGCAGGTCAATCCCTACTTATTTGAAGGTTTGGCCTTGGGACTTATTAATTGTTAAAGCAAAAGATGTTTTAACCGGAAATTGTAGCCGTTTAAATGAAATTGGCAGATCATTTGGGATCTTCGGTATCCTCGGTATATGAGCTAATTAACCGGCTGCTGGGCCAGTGATAATAGTCGCTACAATTAAATTTTGCTTTAACTCTTTGATAAGCAGCCTCCCGTACCACAGTGGGCTGGAATTCGCGTTTCATAGACATTCAAGTAAATTTTTTTTAAGTGACGCTTTTTTTGCTTGTATGCGATAGAGAATACCTGCAATATGCATTATATAATGAACTTTCAGGTTTATAAACGTAAACAGCGCAGTCAGATTTTTTTTCGAAAAAAATTGTATGGCGCAAGCATAACAAATGATGATATCTCCATAATCGCACAATTGCGCCTAATATCCTCCTAGGTTATTAATAAAGACATTATTTAGGATTTTTTGACATACTTCATGCCACGGTCAAACGTGCGTTTTTTTTTTAAAAAATATTTTTGTTTATTTTTTCGTTTTTAATTAATATCAAGCATTACATGGGTGTATATAGACTGGACATTTACCCAAAATAATTGTGTGCAATATTAGAAACCGAAATTCAGTAAAAACCATAAAAAAGGCTTAATATATTTATTCTTTATACTTATATTTGTATCTTAGAAACATTTACATATAACGACTTAAATTTAATGAACTTAATAAATATAATGAAAATATATATATATATATATATATATATATATATGATACAATTTAATAAAACGATGAAGTTATTAATTTAAAATGTCGCCTATTCTGAATCACTATCTTCAGAGTCGAACTCAGAGTCAGAGTTTATTTCAGCAATATCCCTAAACTCGAATTCAGGTGTTTGAAGATTGAGCAGATCTAATGTTTCAGCAAACAAATGTTTCTTTTTCTTTGCATCCATTGTTGGTCTTACTGCTGAAATAAGCGGATCGGACGAAAGAAGAAGGAAATTAAAAATATCTTCATTGGAACTCACTCTGCTATTCTTACGTGAGTGATGTTCTCTGAATCTTCTGAAGTCTTTGTTCCTCGCTTCTGAAGCCTCTTCAGATAAACTCCCAATCGGTACTATTGCATTACAAGCGATAATTTCGGCTCCATGAAGCAGTATCGTGTGCACTGTTGATGACATGTAGTACCAGTTGTATAATTTAACATACTTTTCAGCAGTTATGTACGCATATTCTTTAAATTTCGAAACATTGATGGACTGACCTGAAGTTATGGCTTGCAAAATTACAGCAAATCTTCGGATCAGATCTTCATCTAGTCCAGTGATAGCCGCAGTCTTTTCAGGAAATTCAAAGAATCGTCGTGCAGTGTTGCCGTCGTTAGTTGTGCCATAACCTTGTTTTACTATATCGATTAATAGGTTGAGTTCCGTTTTGAACCTGTCTTGGATAGTTTTCTTTCTTGCAGCCACTGCGGCTTTCTCACTTTCTTTTCTAGCAGACCACTTCTTAATATCCAATTTATATGCGATATGCAAAAGACATTCCATCATGTTTATGCGCGCATGTAGTGAAGAAAGTCCGAGCTCCATCAAGTCATCTTCTGTAGACTTTTTTTTTACTTCTTCCAAGTTGTTCATGTCCGAAGGTTTCGCCAAACAAATGTAGCACGCTGCATTCGCTCTTACGTTAGGAGAGAGGTATGTTTTTATTTTAGCATCAACCATGGTGAGCATAAGTTTATGACTCACCATATTGCTATCAAAAACTGATGGTTGGAGAGCTGATATCTCAGCTTTGACTCTTTCATTTTCTTCCTTCACCACTGTTTCACTTTCTTTAACAAAGGTGAACTGTACTGGACGACAATACGCTGCTGAGCAAGGTTTCGGGTTCTCCCAAACTGTGATGTCTTCACACGTCATTTTCAGTGGTGATAACGAAGTCATGAATATACTAGAGTCATCTTGTGTAGAATCCATCTTCTGTTTATATCTGCTTTGGCTGGATGCTCCGTCGAAACCATATTTTGATATTAAAATAAGTTCTTTATTTTGTATACTTTCAGGCAAAGATTCAATTATTCTTTTTGCTGTCAGATCTAGCAAAGCTTGCAGTGAAATTTTTGCTGAGGAATCTGTCACCGTAATTGAATTTTTCGGTTCAGGTGGAAAGCACACATTCTTCTCTTTTTGCACGCAGTAATACGAAGGGTACAAGTGCTTAAGGCCTTCTCGAATTGCTGATTCTCGCAAAGTTATATATTGCCATTTTGATAATTTCAGAGATATTAGTAAACCAAGTGCTTTTTGGGGTGAAAACGTTTCTTTACTGGTTGGTTTTGTAATTAAATCTTGAAGATCTTTGATTGATTCTGGGTGTTTCACCATATATTCAATCACAGATGCAATTCTGTTTTGGCCTTCATCTTTCAACTTAGAAATAGTGGCAAATACGAGCTCACTGGAATCTTTGTCAGTCAGGTCTCCACTCCGCCTCTTTTTCTGTTTTGTTCCCAAGTCTTCAAAAGGTTTACGATTTGATATTTTTCTTTTCGTCATTGTTCCAATGGATGATGTAGATGGCTCCAAAAGAGAACCAGTAACGCTTGATGATGACTCCAAAATAGTAACGTTAGAACTTGGTGATGGCTCCAAAATTGGCACTATAGGACTTCCCTCATTCTGAGTAATTGATTTCATATTTTCTTTTAAGCAACTCGGCCAATCAACATCAGCTTCAAGCCAACTTTCGTAATCAGTTCGGAATCTCTCATATTTCCGTTGTGTTGATTCATATCGTTTCTGTGCAGCCCTAGTGAATCTCCGGCAAAATTCTTTTAAAGTCACACAATCTTCTTCAGATACACTGTTGTTTAAACGAGAGCGCACGGTTTGAAACAAAAAATTAAAGTTACTGAGTTTGTCAGCATTTTTCAAAATAACGAACAAATCCAAGTTTGTTGCGATGCTTGCCATGATGTTTGTACTTTCAATGATTGAAGAATGATTACTAAATGATTTTTTTTTAGTGTACTTCTATTTATTGCGAACGACTTAAAAGTCTGTGCCCGAACAAGTTATTTACTAACTACCCTCTTATTTGCTTACTAATGAGAACCCAATGATTTAATAGATATGGTATTCAAAAAGACGGTAGCTAGTTAAAATATTGTCATTAACAAACTATAATTTCCTTAATTTAATTGGGGATTTTGAGGATCATTAGACCATTTTATAACCTTTTCTGATTCCATCCAGCTAATGAGTTTTTAAGCAAATTTCCCTTTTTTTATATTTCATTCAATTATTTTGCGTAAATGTAAAGTCTATATACACCCATGTAATGCTTGATATTAATTAAAAACGAAAAAATAAACAAAAATATTTTTTAAAAAAAAAACGCACGTTTGACCGTGGCATGAAGTATGTCAAAAAATCTTAAATAATGTCTATATTAATAACCTAGGAGGATATTAGGCGCAATTGTGCGATTATGGAGATATCATCATTTGTTATGCTAGCGCCATACAATTTTTTTCGAAAAAAATTCTGACTGCGCTGTTTACGTTTATAAACCTGAAAGTTCATTATATAATGCATATTGCAGGTATTCTCTATCGCATACAAGCAAAAAAAGCGTCACTTAAAAAAATTTACTTGAATGTCTATGAAACGCGAATTCCAGCCCACTGTGCGTACCCCTTCGTGACGCCTGCAACAACTTACTATGCATAGCTAATCGAGCGGAGTTTTATCTATTTTTTTAATTCGAGATAACTTTCGAATGGACTGTTTGAATGGAATAATTCAAAAAGTAATATAAGGGTATTGAAGTAGTCTGAAATAATATATACGTTTTTTATAAGGATTAGATAGGTACAAATAAAGAGCCTTTTCTAAAGCAGGATTTTAATTTAATTTTTATATAATTTTATATAATGACGCTTGTTGTGAGATAACTATAATAGTTAGAGACATGCTGTTGGGGCATTTTTTTAGATAATAATGTGTTCTATAAAATTGTAATACATAATTTTATTCTATTGTCAATAGTTTTCGCAGCGCACGCGATGTAAGGATTTTTTTTTTGTATTTTTTTAACACCTTGGGTTATATTTTTGAAGTTTACGTAAGGATCCCTATTCTTTTTGAAAATGAAATATAGCCTATGTCACTCGGGAATAGTGTAGCATTAAAACAATGAAAGAATTTTTCAAATCCGTCCAGTAGTTTTGGAGCCTATTTAATTCAAACAAACAAACAAAAAATCAAACCTTTCCTCTTTATAATATTAGTATAGAGTATAGATAAAGATGTTCTGTCAATACTACTATGTGGATTTACATCACGTGAAATACATAAGAAGATGTATGACGAGAAGTTTATTTTATTTTATTCGTATATAACATAATGTGTAGGTATATATCTATACAAGCGGGCTTTACCCCTTTAAGCTGATGAAAGTAATAACTAGACAATGTGGCAAAACCCAAGGTAATGTCCACATTGACGTAGAAGAAAACTCTAAGTGCATTTAACTTATAGTAAGATTACCTTAGGCCACGATTGTAATAACGGAACTAGCCCGTTTGATTGGTGTAAAGACCCTGGAGGCTTAACTAGCAGCTACGTGTCAAGATACTTGGTGTTTTTGGTCTTTAAAGTGGAAGGTGGGTGGCTTAGATACGGTTTTGAATAAGATATGTCTGGTTTGGGTTGATCAACAACAACCAACCCATATAGCGAAGTGGTTAGAACAAGCACGTATCATGCAGAGAGGTGTCGATTCAATCCCCGAGTCAGGCCTACACTAATGTGTCTTTTCTAAAGTCGTATGTGTGGTTAATTCATCTCGGTTGTTTACGGTGAGGGATAACATCGTGAGAAAACCCACATGACTAAGTCGTACTTAGTCATGTGCCAGTGTATTCGTACTCGTACATAACGGCAATATGCCTGCCCCGTATTACGTGAGTACACTGTCCAAGCAAAACGTGGGTACTCAGAACACGAGGTGACAATGTCACGTGATTTTCAGAACGAATAGTACCTCTGCCAAGCCCTACGGGTATAAACGCCGTGAACGTTTGAGTTTGAGTTGAGATACTTATGGCTATAAATACCAACAAGGGGAGCAATAGTTTTCTATTCTATTCTGAATTCTTTCCAGGAACTCAGTGCATTCCGTTCGAGTATCAAGCAGAGAGGAAGCTCGTCAACTAGATGAGCTGGTCTCCAGATTCCATCTTGATGTATGGCAGGATGGAAGTCAGGGGCGAAATGCGGAGGTCATGATTGGCTGGGCTGAAGAGAGAGATGTGTTGGATGAACTTGATGCCCTTGGAATGGAGCATGAGTTGCTTATTAAAGATGTTGTTAGGTAAAAACAAACATACATACATACATATACTCACGCCATTAATTCCCATTGGGGTAGGCAGAGACTATCGATCGCCACTTCGTACGATCATGACAAACCTCTCTAGCTTCGTTTACATCCATCAATCTTTTCATACATGCTCTTTTATTCTTCATACTTCGGACGCCAGCCTTTTTGAGCACACTCTCAATTTGGTCCAAGTGTGTTCTCCGTGGTCGTACTCTACTAACATTACCATCCACACTAGCTCTATAGATCCGTTTTACCAATTTTCTATCATCAATCCTCTCTATGTGCCCAAACCATCTCAACATTCCTTTTTCTATCTTTCTTACAATATCATCTTTGACACCACACTTTTCACGAATAACACTATTTCTCACTCGGTCACACAATCTAACATTACAATTTTTTCTGAGGGACCTCATCTCTACTGCATTCACTCTGCTCTCATGCTTCTTCTACCACACCCAACATTCGCTTCCATACATAAGCGTAGGAACAAGAACAGCATCATGCACAGCCATTCGGGCCTTTTCAGACACCGATTGACTGATCATTAGGCTATTCATTGCTCCATTTACCGCATTGCCCTTTTTCACTCTTCTTTCAATGTCATCATCACATTTTCCATCCCTTGAATATATTTAGAAATGATATCTACTAAACAACAATCTTTATTTTATCATACATTCCCAATTCATCTTTCCAAAAGTGGCAGAGGAATTTCTAATTTCTTATCTCTGGCTAACCCTTCTAGAGATTTATAGCCCTAAATATATGTGTGTACGTATCTTATGAACTTTTTTTGTTAACCATGTATGTATGTATGTATCTAATAATCTTTTATTAAATTAAACTTAAACTAAACAAGGTTTCACAGCTCTCCAATAAATAAAGAATATCTTTACACGAAAAATATTTTTGTTTACGATTAATTAGGCACTGAATCAGTGTTTGATTTATGCAATCTACGTATCTTTATATTAAGTTATATTTAATTATTGAAAATCACATTATTTGTTGACTTGTATGAATTAATTTGTATTTATAAATTCAGTTATCTCACTGAACGCGATGATGAATGGACTCGATGGCATCAAACAAGATCGTCCAGAGCATTTCCATTTGAAAACTACCCACGGTATGATGCAGTAAGTAGTGTTTATTAATATATTATTATTAGCCAATGATGGACATAGATGTTCAAATAAGGAGCTCTGCAACAGCTAAGCTTCTCTCATTTCTTCGTCATTCCACGAGAAAAAAATATCTATTCTTAGTGGACACAGGCTACCGAACACTATACAAACTTTCGAAATGATATACCCATTTTTTTAAACCTCTCATACAATCTTCATAAATACTCCTGCTTTCCTTTGGTGGAGCCCTACGATTAAAAATAAGACGATTGCTAAGATGGTTTGGACACAAAGAGAGGATGGATGAAAGATAAATGGTCAAAAGTATAATTTAATTTAATGTAGTTTATTTTAGATTGATCGATTGTTATTATGTTTGATTTATTGATAAATAGTATTTATTTTTATTATTTCTTTTCATATTTTTATCTTTAACGCTTAACTAACTACTTCCTATTTCTGTCCTTTAACCGCCTACGTGCGGTCACAGAGATCGCTGATTAATTATTGAGATTATTTTGGGGTGTATGATAAGAATGAAAGTTTGGTTAATTGAAATGGATGTCTATACCTAATTGATTTATTTAAACGGCAAAAATGAGCAAAAGCAATATAAAAGTTTTATAAAAATGGACTGAAATCTACGAAATAAGGAATATGGCACCAAAAATAACTATACTAAGAAAATGAGATCTTTCTTCTAAAGTACTTAATTTTTTCACTTCTTTTTTTTTCTTTTAATTTGAGTAAACTAAAAATAATATCAAATAAAAAAACTAAACAACAAATAAAAATAAAACAAAATTGCAAAGCATCAACTTTTACATATTTTCGTGGCAGTCAACAACTATTTTTTGTGAACACTCCAAACAAATCGGTAACTTACAGACGAAACATAGGTAAGCCTTTATGCGTTTCTTCTTTACACACGTAAAGCATGTTTTACGAACATAAAGTTTTTTGGTCGCAGAAGTGCTTAGTAAATCATGCTTTATTTGCAAAATACGCCGAATAGAGTTCTTGATGTCGCACGGAATGCAATCATTTTTTGTGTGCGGATTTGTAAGCTGTTGAGCCAACTTAAATACAGTTAACCACTAATAATAATATAACATATACTTGTTATATTATTAATTGTTATATTATAACTGTTGAGCCAACTTAAATACAGTTAACCACTAATAATAATATAATATAACATATAATCAAAACCACCTACATACGAATCAGTTGAGTTAACTAACGGTCTTCGTAATAAAGTGATTTTATAATAGTAAAATAACAGCTTAATAATATACAAGTGCACACATAAGGAGCTTGATGTATAAGCATTACAGTGGGCTATTTGTTTCTCGTAGAACCAGGATACTAGCCGAATTTTTATCCAAAATTTAATCAGTATTCTTGAATAACGGATAACTTAAATTCAAAATTCGGATTTCTACGAGTTGGCGAAGTGACAGCGCGCGGACGCAAGCAGCGGTGCAAGACACGAGCGACGCGAGGCGAGACAAAGACAGCACCACTCCTCGTAGTAAGTTCTTTCATTGCAACAAATCCCCACCGCACCTACACACGCTCGGCGCTCGACGTCATCCGTAACACCAAACAACAGCTGTTATCTCGATATACAACTAAGCTCAATTAAGGAGCGCGCAGTATGAATTGTTTTGCATGTAATCTAGCTGTTACTCCAAATGAGATACTGCAATGCACTTCGTGTAAAAGTAATTTTCATTACCAATGCTTAAATATGCGATATGCAATGTACAAGGCAAATTATTCTAAAATGAAAGAATCATGGGTATGTGATTCGTGTAACAATAAGTCAAACAGCCGCAAGTTGCGCAATGATAATACACCAGTGCGTCGACCACATCCACAAATGGACAGCGATAAGTCGTGCGACGACTTGACCACTTGTCTTGGTCAATCTGAAATTTTACAACCCAAATCGTCGCCTCCAAAACAGTATGTTTCAAACTCCATTACATTTCAGCAATTTAGTGATCTTTTCGACATGAAAATAGAACAATTAAAAAACTCGTTACTTGAATTTATCACCACAACTGTATCAAAGGAAGTTACAGCTATTACTGAAACACTGAAGACTGAATTCACGACTACCACCGATTTTTTATCCGAAGGACAACGAGACTGCCAAAAGGAAATCACCAGTGCTAACAAGAAAATATCTGCACTTGAATCCCAAAACATTCAGCTTCAGTGTGATATAAATAACCTAGAGCGTCGTCTCCAAGCCGCAGAAAAACATTCCCGTAGCCTTAATTTAGAGATTCACGCGGTTCCGGAAAAACGCAACGAAAATATAGCTCAGCTGGTACTGAATATGGCCAATACAATTGGGGTTCCATTGAAAGACAGTGACATACGCGCTTGCCGTAGAGTTGCAAAACTCAATCCCCAATCTGATCGTCCTCGCACAATTCTCTTCCAGCTGCGATACGAAATCTGCGTTACTACCACAACTCATGTCATTAGGTAACTTAAACCAGTATAACCATATTCTAAACCATAACGGTCGCACACTGGATCTATTTTTAAGCGATTTTTCTAGCGTTGAATTAGTAGAATGTTCATCTGTTTCAAAAACAGATCGGCACCACCCACCTTTTGTAGTTAACCTTATAAATACTGTTAAACCTATCAAACCCAAACGTAGTAAAATTCTAAACTTTAGAAAATGTAACATATCAAAATGTATATCAATGTTCAATGAAATGGACTGGTCTTCTATATTGTCGACTACTGTTGATATTGATACTAACCTGGATATTTTTTACGAAACTCTGAACGGTGTTATCAGCGAAACAACTCCCTTAAAAACATTAAATAGTAATGCTTACCCTATTTGGTTTTCTGAACCACTTAAATTTTGTATAGAACAGAAGAACAAAGTTCACAAGCGATTCAAAAAATTTGGTAACCCTCGTGACTATGATGAGTTTTCTTCCCTCCGCAAGCGTTCCAAACGTCTAATGAAAGAATGTTACGAGAGCTATATAAATAATATAGAGTCCTCTTTAAAACATAACAATAAATTGTTTTTTTCTTTCATTAAGTCTAAAAAGTCGAATCATTCTATTCCAGACACAATGTTTCTAGGGGATGATTCTTGCAGCGGCGCGCAGAACGTTTGCAATATGTTCGCTGATTTTTTTTCTTCTATATACGTTAAGGATGACGGTAAATCTCATTGTGGTTACTCTCATATTCTTTCCCACTCAACGCTTACCAGCTTTCAAGTATCGGAAGAGAGTATTGCCATAAAATTAAAACATTTAAATGAAAACAAAGGTGCTGGCCCAGATGGAATCCCCCCCTTTTTTATAAAGTCATGTGCGGAAGCTTTGTCCTATCCTCTTAGCATCATCTTTAATCGTAGCATACGGGAGGGAATATTTCCATCTCGATGGAAAACTGCCTTTATTGTGCCAGTTTTCAAATCAGGAAATTCAGCAGATATAAGGAATTACAGGCCAATAAGTATATTGTGTAGTTTTTCAAAGATCTTTGAATCCTTCATATTTGATGCTCTGAACTCGCACATGAAACACTCTCTCGCTTCTGAGCAACATGGTTTTGCCGAGGGTAAGTCAACTGTTACCAACTTGATCGAGTACACCGACTATATACACAAGGCTTTTGGTGAACGATCCCAGGTGGATGCTGTGTATACCGACTTCATGAAAGCTTTCGACACTTTAATACATAGAGTCGTACATGGAAAACTTGAAGCATATGGTGTACATGGCAGCCTGCTTCGGTGGCTCGACTCTTACTTGGATAATCGTAGTCAACTAGTTGCACTAAAAGGCTACCTTTCCAAACCTGTTCTGGTTACATCAGGAATTCCCCAAGGATCGTTGCTCGGTCCTTTATTGTTTAATATCTTTATTAACGACCTCGTATTGCATCTAAAAAATCCATGTTTACTTTATGCAGATGATCTAAAGATATTTAGAACAATACGCACTTTTGAAGACTGTATTAGCCTGCAAGAGGATATAAATACGTTAACTTCTTGGTGTCACCGGAATCAGATGCGCTTAAATATAAAAAAATGTTTCGTCATTACATTTACAATGAAACATAACCGCTTCAATTTTGATTACACCATCGATAATTTTACAATTGAGAGAAAAACAGTTGTAAGGGATCTTGGGGTTTTACTTGATGAGAAGTTATCTTTTAACGAACACTGTTCAAGCTTGGCGAACAAATGTTTAAAACTTGTTGGATTCATATCGCGAGTATCCAAAGATTTCAAGAACCCTTTTAGTGTGATACGTATTTTTAAGTCGATTGTTTTGGGTAATTTGGAATACGCCTCAGTTATATGGTCACCTTTTTACAACGTACACATAGACAGACTTGAATCTATTCAGAAACGTTTCGTTCGTAATGTTTGTTCTCGATTTGGCTTGAGACGGCGTTTAAGTTCATACGAGGACAGATGTAGTCATTTTCATCTAGACAATCTGTTAAATCGTAGGCAAATGCATGACCTTACCACTTTATATAAAATAATACATGGCTCAATTTCAACTGGCATCATATCCAGAATAAACTTTAATATCCCCAGTAAATCATTTAGAAACCATCGTCCCCTTGCTATGCCTACACCTAAAACGAATGTCATTGCAAATAACCCCTTAAATAGGACGTGTCAACTGTACAACTCCCTATTCAAAGACAAAGACACAAACGCTCCTGACGTCTATCAACACACTCTACGCACGTTCAAAATAAAATGTCTCACCGCAGTGCGAGACTTTAATAAAGGATATAGTTAGTAGGATATATAAAATCATTTCATAATTTTCCATAATTTATTACTTATGTTGTTTTTATGTTGTGCTTATTATGTTAAAATCTAGCCCCTTTCCCTTTCCCTTTGTAAATAGTCTTCATTTTATTTGTAAGTTAAATTAATGTTAGTAAATTAATGAATAATAATAATAAAAAAAAAAAAAAAAAAAAACTATACTAATATATTTTTTAAGTTGTCATCTCAACTGATTATTTAATATCATGCTGTGTACACAGTTTTTTGGTATTATGTCCGAATTTGTATTATTTTTTAAATTTTGTATACCAATGCTATGTCATAATACTGTTTGTGTGCCAAATAAATAAATAAATAAATATAAGCTAAAGCAGTAATAGTGAATAATTATATAATATTATAATAAAAAGTAAGTAAAATCATAAGAAAACTAAAACACACAACCACCTACGGTCTCAGAGACCGCACAGGTAGGTGGTTAAGGGTTAATGTGTTTTGTCTTATCGAGTTTAATGTGTAGTAGTGTTAGTTTTTAATTAAAATGTGATTAAAATTACCTTGCAGGGTATACATGTCAAAATTTATGTACGATATAAATTAAATCATGTGTCATGTAAATTGCGATGTGTAAAATGCAATAAAAGATTTGATTTTATTTTTGATTTACTATGCAGGGCATATTATCAAATAGTTTTTTAAATGATTGGCGTCCGAAGCATGAAGAGTAAAAGAACAGCTATGAAAGATATGAATGTAGATGAAGCTTCACTGAGATAGCAAAAAGTGCCAACCGATAGTCTCCGCAAACCACAACGGGAACTAATTGTATGAAGTTAAAAGAAGCATTTTTTGCTATTCCAATCCGACAGTTATAATTAAGAAATCCAATCTATCTATCAACAGGTAGATATCAGGTAAACACAAAATTCACAAAATAAATTAAAGTTTAGTCGGCACACTCAGAGCACTTAAAGAGCTCGTATCTAAATGACGGAACCGTTTTTAAAATAATTACATTTAATTACAATCTTCTTACAGTTTACTAAGTACTTAAAACACTTTAATTGGTACAACACGCAATATACGAGAACTTTTACTCCACGTTTTAAAGAGCATTAAAGTTCAAGTAATATAAGATCCTGGAATCAGGAATAAAAGATTACTTCCAAATACAAATAAAATTAATAATATGATTTGTGTAGGAGGGCGCTTAAACGTGATTGGCGATGACTGTTGACACCTTTATCATCATCATCATCAGCCTATAGACGTCCACTGCTGGACACAGGCCTCCCCAAATGATCTCCACAACGACCGGTCCTGTGTTGCTTTCATACATCGGCTTCCTGTGACCTTTACCAAGTCGGCGGTCCACCTTGTTAGAGGCCTACCCACACTGCGTCGTTAGGAACGTGGCCGCCACTCCAGAACCTTTGAGCACCAACGGCTGTCGGTTCTGCGTGCAATGTTGCCACTTCAGTTTTGCAATTCTTCGGGCTGTGTCAGTGACCCTGTTTCTTCTGCGCATCTCCTCGTTTTGGATTCGATCGCGTAGTGAAACTCCTAACATAGCCCCCTCCATTGCCCTTTGGGTGGAGCTGTCTAATGAGGCTCATTGTTAGAGGCTACGTCTCTGTGCCTTAGGTTATGACTAGCAACACACATTGGTCAATGACCTTTGTCTTTAGACTCTGCAGAATTTTGGACGAGAAGATAAAATCTTTAATCCCTTGATTATATAAGTAGCAGACAGCAACACTAACAAAAACTAATAGCATAGTAATATATTATCCCACCAAAAACACTCTGTATAAAACTAACCAAGTCTCGATAGATCTTCTTGTTTATGTCTAAAAAGTAATGAAATCTCTAAAATAAGTGGAGCCAAGACTAAGGTTCCTTACTGCGATTTATTAAAAATATTTAAGTAAATTTTACGTGACTTGGCCGTTGACTTGTAATTAGTAGATTATGATTAATGTTTAAAAGAAACATAGAAATAATCACCAGAGTTCTTACAACTAAAAATAAAGATAGATTAGAATCACAAAAAACTATAAAAATAAATAAATCGCAGTAAAGAACCTTAGACTTGGCTCCACTTATTTTAGAGATTTTATTTTCTTATTATTATATTATCTTGTGAAATCAAATAAAAATAAACTCCACAACTTTTCAAATCTTAACTTTTAAATGTGTAAATAAATACGCTACTGGGATTTAAAATACAGCCAGCGCCATCTAGTGATAGTGACGAGTACTGGTACTAATGCTAAATAACCTGAGCGAAGCCGCGGCTTAGTGCTAGTACATGAATAGTAATAATTATTGGACTGAATATTTGTATTTACTGAGTAGAATACAGTTAATCGACTACTATTTCTCGTATATACGCTTTTATAGTTTGGCAGTACTCTTATTATGTTTTCTCATCAGCGGCACCAGGTAGTCCAGATCTTCCATAAACCTTGTTCTGATAGTTTTTTCTTTATGTGAGCGTTAAAATCTACCTCTGTACCAAATTTCAGCTCTCTAGGTCTATGGGAAGTACTAGTACTACATTGATGATCAGTGAATCAGTAAGTCAGTTTCGAAAATGCGAAACTTCGAAATCAATTGATTACCGACTTGAAATTTTGGATTTCAAGTGTGTGATTACGAATTTCTAGGTGACGAAATTTCAGCCTTTTAATCCTATCCTGACACTGCCGTGCCCCCAGACAAAAAAATAGCATACGATTTACAATAAAAACTTGGCAAGATTTTATTTTGGGACATATTTTGGAGATAACAAGTAGAAAAATATAATAATTTTTCGTTTTCTGTTTTACATGTGTAAATTTTGAACTGGTTTATGCTTGCATATCTAACTTTATAAATAAGATATGCTGCTGTAAATATTAAACATACAAAAATTTATTGCAATTTTACAATTTATTCAAGGTGATAGAATACCTAGAATCCCTGGCTGCCAGATACCCGTCTCTGGTGTCCGTGCAGTCAGCCGGCCGCAGCTACGAGGGGCGCGACGTCAAGTACGCGAGGGTGTCGTCCACCGGCTTCCAGAACAACACCAAACCTATCTACTTTATGGACGCCATGATTCATGCGAGGGAATGGGTGAGTATCAATATAGATATGATGGCATAATAAAGACAGATACTTAATAGTTAGTAATACAGAACACATATATTACACATATAACCAAATTTTTCCTTATTTATTCAATAAACTAGCTTTTTGCCCGCGACTTCGTCCGCGTGGACTTCATTTTTGCATCCGGTTTACATAATACCAAAATACCGAACCACTATCTCAACTTCTGTTTTTTATATTAATATTCCCGCGGGCGTTGTAAAGGACATAAAGGACATTGAGGCTTTTTAAGTGATTGTTGGTGACCATCACCAACAATCTTAATTAAACTACCTTTTCCCTAATCTATTTCCAAAAGTGGATGAAGAATTACTATCTCTGAAGCTATGGCTACCCTTTTCTTTTATAGCCGTTAGTATATACTCATGAATTATTGATAGATAAATTTCATAAATTCAATCGCACCATGTTTTCTTCCAAATTCCTTTTTAATTAATCATGAATCATGAACCAAACCATTTTGTACCAAGTTTCTATGTTCAGAAATGATAATATCTTTAGTAAGTACAGATACGGATAGTAGTTGTGGGCTGCGGCGGCGGCCCGGTGCTGCCCCCTACCGTTGGTGATAGTGGGAGAGCGTGCAGCGATTGCTCGGGAATATGGGGATGGTAAATGGTGGACCTCCATCCAAATTAATTGCTGAAATGAAGGGATAGTGCTTGCTTTTATTATATACAGGATGATTACGGGGTCGTGGAGCAAGAAAGAAGCATTTAACTTACTTTCTCCTAAGCATCACGATAGGTTAGGATTAACAGTACACCAGCGACTTATTTAAGTTTACAAAAAAAAAACTGCGACTATTCGAGATCATGGTCACCCTACTATTTCCCAAGAATTTTTTTGTCAAGTGCATAGACTTAACAATCGTTGCAGTAGTTGCAATTGATATGACGATATTGATAGACAGATAAGAAATTTCTTCGATGCCTACTGCGATTACGTCCATTACTTTGTCGTATTTAGAAGGAACAGACGAATAAAAATTTAAACTTTATTTACAAAAACAACGCTAAACGTTATTATTTCTTGTTATCGTTTATTGACTTTGACGTGTTGTGACATTATTACTCATAAATTATTAAGTATTCTAACAAAGAGTTTGTTTTCTAAAAAGGTGTAATATAAAAAGTAGGGTGACCACGCATTTTGAGTCAGTAAATAAAAATAAGTAAATAACGAATCATCTTTGTTTCAATTAAAATAAATATAGATAGCATCGCAATCATTTTCTGAGTAAAAAAAAATGGTTGGGATCACGACCCCGAAATCACCCTGTATAGTGCTATTCTAAGCTAACCAAACAAAAATAATTATTAAAAAAAGCTTGAATCACCTGAGATACGAACCCGGGACGATTGACTCATAATAGTTCTAATTAAATATTCATAGTTATACCACTACGCCACGGGGACGTTACCGGGGCGGTGTTTTTTATTACGCTTTATTTTATATTAACATCAGGTATAATTCAGGGTTCTCATGTAGGCCCCCAGTTCTTTAATGTCTTCATAAATGACATTCACAAAGTATTTCGCCATTCACTCTTTCTTCTATTCGCTGACGATATCAAGATATAAAAATATTTTTTAACAAAAAGAAAACCGACTTCATAGAAAAACAACCGAAAATAAACAATCTAGTACTAAAAAGTACGAAATAAGTTTTTTTAATTGAATATGAGTACTGTGATTGATACCTTAGCAATTTCTTTATTCCACACGCGTCAGTTGAACCTACCTAAATCTTAAAATTCTCTTAAATTAATTTGTGAGCCGGTGCCAGCCTCGATGATGAAGTGTGTATTTCGCACTTCATATACATGTAAAATGTAGGGTACCTTGTACTTGTAGGGTAAATTGATTTTTGTACGTATTATCATTTAAAACGTTAGGCGATAGATATATATTGTTTAGATTGTAATAATGAGAGATAGATAGCAGGGTGAATTTACTTTTGTTTGTCTGGCACCGACTCAAAAATTAATTTAAGAGAATTGTAATATTTTAGGTAGGTTGAACTGACGCGTGTGGAATAAAGAAATTGCTAAGGTATCAATCACAGTACTCATATTCAATTAAAAAAACTTATTTCGTACTTTTTAGTACTAGATTGTTTATTTTCGGTTGTTTTTCTATAAAGTCAGTTTTCTTTTTGTTAAAAATTATTTTATTTTACGAGTTTTAGAGATGGGTAGACCTGGCAAAGATGCCTCTCGGATGAGGAAGCGACAGTTACTGTATTATTCTTCGTATTTCCGGTATTTCTATTATAGTACGATATTAAATAGGCTCAACCATATGTAACCTTACATTGTTCTTAAAATCCTTCGAAAGGCGATGGTCTTCAATTCTACATCTCAAGAAAGACTCAAACGCTCACGCCGATTATCCCTGAAGGGGTTTAGCAGAGGTAGTAATACTTCTGAATATCACGTGAAATTGTCACCTGTTGTTCAGAGTACCCACGATTTATTAGGCAGTGTTCTCACGTTATACAGGGCAGGCCTATCGGCGTTTTGAACTAATACACTGTCACATAATTGTGAGTTTCGACAGTCCCCTCGATTTCCTGGGATGCCATCATCAGATCCTGGTCTCATGGTACTTTCTCGGTAACAATAACATAACAAAAGAAATGTTTAGTGAACCTGTACTTCTCTTCATAAAAGCTACGAAGAGGAGTATAAATCTATATAGAATGTGGAAAGAACTGTTTCCTAATACCTAGTGATTGAGGATCTACACCTTCTATCATCAGCTCAGCAGCATAACAATATGATTTTCAGAAGCAAATGCCAATATAAGTTCAGAAAATATGTAAAACGCGGTACATTTGCCTATAAAATTTGAGGGTCCCCTCAATTTCTCCAGGATCCCATCATCAGACCCTGATATCCTCATCATGGTACCAATCCGGGAGTATCTTCTTTTGAATAAAAAAATAATAATCAAAATCGGTTCATAAATGGCAAAGTAATCGGCGAACAAACATAAAAAAAATAAAATATACCGGTCGAATTGAGAACACTCCTTTTTTTGAAGTCGGTTAAAAAATAGGTAAAAAACTTTTTAAGTTAAACGGTTTTATTATTAACATACAGAGCAATGTTTAAGATAAATGTACTAAAAACCTAAAAATAATAATAAATAAAATAGATACAGTCGCGGGAATTATATACATATGCATAGACTAGACTAAAATAAAACCGTGGGGCACGTCAATTGTCTACAATCGTTGATTAAAATGTTTGTTTTGTAATGTTACACTATAATTGGGCAGTTGTTCAACCGACAACGATGGACATGTGATAAATAGGGCAGAATGTGGAAACAAGCTAGCAAGCTCGATTATAAGCGAGTTTAAGGGCGTCCCCGGAAAAATAGGTTGATATTGATTGTTTGGAAATTCTATAAAGTCTGATTTGATGATATTGATATGACATGAATAAAATATATGTTGGTGATTAGTTCATAATGTTAAAATTTGATGTTTAACATTTTAATAATTTGTTGAAAAATATGATGAAAAACATACAATTGGAACATGCTTTGTTTTCATAAAAACCGTATAGGCTCCACTGGCATAACATACATGTGAACTCATTATGTGTCTATATACGCGTAGCTTTAAGATCTGTAACTTTGATGTTTAACTTTTCATTTAAACATTATAGTTATTCAATAAAACTAAATAAACTACATTTATCTTGCGCGCGGGTTTTTTTTTGTCCCTGTCACTCTCAGTAAATTTGACGTAAGAGTGAGCGCAATAGCTGCAAAATGCGGCGAGGCCCTTAAATGTTAAAATTTGATGTTTAACATTTTAATAATTTGTTGAAAAATATGATGAAAAAAATACATAAGTGTTTCATAGTGTTGAGCGAGTAGTACTTTTATCATATGTTTTGTCGATTAAAGACAAACTGCGAGCAGTGAACCGATTCATCGCCAGCCAGCAGTGTAAATTTCCAACGAGAAACTAGTTGAAACGTCTCTTTTATTTACATGGAGTGTATGGCTATTGGAATTTCCATGAGCAAGAAAATAGTAAGTAATTTCCTCACCGTCTGCGGGCCAACTGCCCAACGACGAATTAAACGTTTCTTCTATCGCACATTAAGTCGATAATTTGTAGACAATTGACGTGCCCCTAGGTTTTATTTTAGTCTAGTCTATGCATATGTATATAATTCCTGCGACTGTATCTATTTTATTATTATTTTTAGGTTTTTAGTACATTTATCTTAAACATTGCTCTGTATGTTAATAATAAAACCGTTTAACTTAAAAAGTTTTTTTACCTATTTTTATTTTCTAGTTTTTAGTTAGTTAGTTAGTTTATTGCAGTCCAACTCTTCTATACGTAGTCCCTGCAAAGATCTGACTACTAAGAGCCACGTAGGCTTGACCTTCTTCAAACAAAAAAGAAAAAAAAAAAAAAGCTTCAGCTGTCCCGTAATTGTACTTAGCTGGAAACTGTATGGCTTTCGGGTGTATAAGATGTACTCCGTCTCTTGCGAAATCAATTCGGACGGCAGGTACATCTGTTGCATACATTTGAATTCGACGAATAATTAAAAATTATATATATCCTAATTAATCAGATACCTAAATAAATTACAGATCCAATTTCTAAATTTAAATTTTATTATTATATGCCATTTAGTGGCTGCGCCCATCTTAAATATTGATTTGGTATAGTGCACTGTATGGCGACCATCTTAGATTTTAATTTTGCATAGTAAATTGTATTCTACTTGTTGAGACCTTTCATTTGATACCCATGTTGATGGGATTGATATAAAACCTAAGTTATCCGCCATTTTGTAGAGGCCGCCATCTTGGATTATAATTTTATATAGTAAATTGTATTCTACTGGTTGAGCACATTCATTTGATACCCATATTGATGGGATTGATAAAACCTACGTTATCCGCCATTTTGTAGCGGCCGCCATCTTGGATTTCATTTTTTTATAGTATATTGTATTCTGCTTGTTGAGCCCTTTCATTTGATACCCATATTGATGGGATAAATAAAACCTAAATTATCCGCCATTTTGTAGCGGCGGCCATCTTGAATTTATAATGATAATGAATAAATATAATTGTATTGTCACCAAAATCCAAAGTGTATACAAAATTTCAGATTAATCGGTTGATAGGAAGAGGGTGAAATTTTAATTACTAAATTTGACCCAAGAATAAAAAACAAACGGGGTGAGCTAAATAAAACCGTTTAATAATAATAAAACTATCACGTGTTACGCTTTCGGGTCAGCTAGTCTATAATAATTTTGGTTTACAGATATTTCATAAATAATTGTATCTTTTGTATGAATTAGTTCTTAATTTACAAATGTTCAAATGCAGGTGACAACTCCAGTCTTGCTGTATGCTCTTCATCGTCTAGTGGAGGAGCCTACAGCTGAAGACCTGGAACTTCTGGACTCCGTAGACTGGATATTTCTGCCCGTCGTCAACCCTGATGGATATGAATACACCCATACTAATGTAAGTTTTACGTTTATTTAATACTAGAAGTCAGCCCTGGCTTCGCACTGATGATGTTAAGCTACCTCTCGAACAATTTTCAGCCAGATCGGTTCATCTGTCCTCGAGTTATATAGGTGTAACTGAATAGCTCTCTAAGAACAGCAACGTCTGGGACTGGGATGCCTAGAGGTACAACTCTCTGTCTTGGAAATATGTGTGAAGTGGTTCATTTCACAAGGTTGAACTAAGATTTATGAATATATTTCAAATTACCATATGTTTGTTAGGAGAATAAGCAGAGGTACTATCTGCCACGCTCTAGTAGAGATTCCCAAAATTTACCGTCGAAAAGAAAGTCGCAAACTTACATGTATTTTTTTGCATTAAAAGAAATAATTAAATAACATTTTACTTTGGATATTTAAAACATACTCAAACAACACATCCATGACCCCTTAATAAAACCTATTTTATTATCCCTATTAACAAACTTAACACATATTTAAACAGTTACCATCCTCAAAGCCTCAATTTCCGTTGCTATTGCAAAACAATGATAAGTATTAAACATTGGGGAAGTATGAAAACTGAGCGCGTCCATAATTCTTGAGTTACTCCATCAGCAGCCGTAGTTTTAATTGGAATAGTTTGTCTTTTAAATTACCTCCGTCTTCCTTCCGTTCCTTTTCCATCACTGAACTTTGGTGGGGTTCACGTAATACAAGTTGGATGTTTTTATTTGACTCGTAATAATTTGCCTGGTCAACTTTATCTGCGGAAATATCTGCTGGTTTTTGTGCTAAAAATTTATACAAAAAAACTGGTTTCTGAGCTAGTTTATACGATAATTTTATGTGATATTTTCTGAAGATACCTAAACAGATAACTTTAGAAAGTTTATTCGGGAATTAATACACTAGTGGTACTACTAGTGTGTGTGTAGATATCTAGGTAATAAATAATAAAAATAATCATTTATTTCAAAATAAAAAGATAAATCTTTGTTTTTTGAACGTCAAATTTTAACTTAATACTAAGTTTACTTCGGATTCGGAAGGTGTTTTGTTGAGAGAAGAACCCGTAAGAAACTCGTCAACACACATCTTTTTTTAACGTCCATTACAATTTTGGTGTTAGCCCGGAAACATCCTGCACAGAGCCCTGATGACACCAAGCCACTTCATCATTAATGTAATCATTGACATTGTAATAGGCTTTCGAACTAAGATTTCTTTTAACTGCTGCTTTAAATTTTGTTTCTGTTAAATTTAAAATGTCCTCAGGTATTTTATTATACATTTTTACGCATAACCCCATGAAAGATGTATTTACTTTTGACAATCTGTATTTTGGTACTGATATTTTATTGTTGTCTCTCAGGTTTCGAATATGTCTGTCACAATTTTTCACAAAAGAGGCCTGATTCTTTCTTACATACATAATATTTTCATAAATATATTGACATGGCAGTGTCATTATATTTATTGTTTTAAACAATTCCCTCAGGGAATCTCGGGATCTCAAATTGTATATAGCTCTTATTGCTCTCTTTTGGAGAATAAATATGGAACCAACATCAGCTGCTCTGCCCCAGAGTAAAATACCGTAAGACATTACACTATGAAAATAGCTGTAATAAACTAATCGAGCTGTCTGTACATCTGTCAAATGTCTTATTTTCCTAACGGCATATGCAGCACTACTTAGCCTGCCAGCTAGTGAGCTAATGTGGGGTCCCCATTGGAGCTTGGAGTCCAGAGTTATCCCTAAGAAAACTGTGTTATCCGAAAATACTAACTTTTCATTATTTAAAATTATTTCGTTATCAACGCACCTAACATTAGGTAATACAAATTTAATGCATTTGGTTTTTTTACCATTCAGTACAAGATTATTGGAAGCAAACCATGTTTGAATCTGTGAAACCGTGTTATTCACCTCGTCAATATTCTGATTATTTCTTTCAACGTCAAATACTAAAGAAGTATCATCAGCAAATAACACTATCTCGGACATTTTCTCGACCATGAACGGCAAATCATTAATATAAACTAAAAATAAAAATGGGCCCAAAATAGAACCCTGCGGAACACCCATTTTTACATGAGTTCCAGATGATATTGTTTTAGAGGAAACGTAAAGCGGCTTTGGCCCATGTTTCAACCATTAATTAAACTAAACCAGCGCGTTAGACTATTACATCCTATTAATATTATAAATGTGAAAGTTTAGATGTTTGGATGTTTGTGTGTTTGAGGCAAAAAGGCTCCTCAAGTACATAATATAAAATTCTAGATAATGACTCAATTTGGAACATAGGATACGTTTTATCCCGGAAAAATTTAACCAATAAAACAATCACGCCTGATTGAACTAACTACTACTAACTAACTACCGGAAAAAACGCCTTAATCTTTGTCATAAGCAAATTTGCTAGTACGAAGTCTGTCGGGTCAGCTAGTAGGCTATAAATCCATGGAAGAGTAAGCATCAGAGTAAAAAACTTCTAAGCCATTTTTGGAAGTCGATTGAAATAAAGATTGTGAACTAAAGGTTGATGCTGATGAGATGAGACTAGGTGATGATGAGAGATGGTGATAAATGATTTCTGGGCGATGAAGTCTCCAACCGCATCGCTTAAAAAGTCGCAAAAATACTCAAAAGTCCTAATACCTCAAGCCACCCTCTCACAAACACACACTAGAAGAAATGGGGTAGTGTTATTTTAAGCCGACACGTCACAGCCGGCACGACATAAGACTATTGCCTAAAAAATATATAACGGGCAGGATCGATTAATTGCTCTAGCATTATGAATATGCATACATGCATGCATATACTCACGGCTATAAATCCCTGTACGGGGTAGCCAGAACTTTGGAATGAGAAATTCCTCAGCCACTTTTGGAAGTTGATTGGGGAAAAGATGGTAATAATAAATGTTTTTGGTGACGGGTCTCCAACCACATCGCCCAAAAATCACTTTAAAAGCCCCTATACCCTTAGTCGCCTCTTACGATCACTCACGGGTAGAAATGGGGTAGTGTTATTCTAAGCCGACACTACACAGCCATTATGAATATAAAATGTTTAAATCAAGTTGTCCATATAAATTTTATCTACCCAAAAATAATTTCATCAGTGGTATGAATCATTAAATTACCTCGTTACATTTCACGAGAAATTTATATTTGCAGGAACGTTTATGGCGCCGTACTAGGTCATTGAACCCCAACGTGACGTCATGCATAGGAGTGGACGCTAACCGCAACTTCGACATGGCATTCAATACAATAGGGGTATCAGCTGACCCCTGCTCTAACACTTTTCCTGGGACTGAAGCTTTCTCTGAACCTGAGACAAGGATTGTGAGGGATCTTCTGTTTCAATACTTAGATAGGATTCAAGTTTACGTAAACGTGCATAGGTGAGCAATATTTCATGTGATACTTAAAAAGTTTTTTTGCTAACACACTGGTTTTTCACTTAACATTTTAAAGAATATAGCTGCTATCTTGGGAAGAAACAGTCAGAGCAAAAAAAAATCCAAATCTGAATTAGTAAACCTGGGTAAACTCTCAACCACTTGCAAACGTGGTATAAAGAATAATTTATTTTGATTACTTCATCCATATTAAAAAATCCTGGATACCTTATTATTCTCGTATAACTACCGCAAAAAAGAGGGAGCAGTAAAGCTTTGAAGTTCAGAGTCGATACTAACGTTTAAAGGTATGAACAATTTACTAATAAATAAAGAATAAATAAAGGAAAGAAAAATTTCGACAGTGGCTCAGTTGGCAGAGCGTCGGGGCGTATACCCGAGGTCGCGGGTTCGATTCCCGCCTGTGTCGAAATTTTTCTTTCCTTTATTTATTAGTAATAATCCCCAAATGAGGTTTTCATGAACAAAAAGATTTAAATTATGTGATAGTTAGGCGTTTTCAACATTTGCATTTTATCTGAAAGAAGGACAAATGACCTTCCGAATTAGTTAAAATTCGGAGATAGGAAACGCAAACACTACTTAAAAGTGTAAAAGAAATAAAGGATAGAAGAATTCCGCACTGGCAGCCAATTGACACGGTGCGCGGTGGCTCAGTTGGCAGAGCGTGGGGGCGTATACCCGAGGTCGCGGGTTCGATTCACGCCTGTGTCGAAATATTTCTTTCCTTTATTTATCAGCAATAATCCCCAAATGAGGTTTTCATGAACAAAAAGATTTAAATTGTATGAACAATTTGTCCTTGAACCAATTTAGTCGCACTATTGATTCTGCTATCGGCATTTAATTAGGTATATTTAGCCCCGTGTCACATTTCAGAAATTATCAAATTTCCATTCTTTGCTCAATAATTCAAATATGAATTACGTGTATAACGTTTCATTGCAGTTTACATCGTCATCTCAAAAATTGAAACTAGTTTTAAAAAAAAGAAATACCTGTACGAATATGTGCTGAAAATGTCCCACCATTGTTAAACACCAGGATAACATGAGCCTATTGAAAATTGTTTGCTCAAGTAAATTTGTTAATATGTTACAGTCACGGGAGCTACATGTTGTTCCCATACGGCGATGGTTCCCTGGCCCCAGGTGCTGCCACAATACACGCGGTTGCCGCGGCGTTCGGAGCGGCCGTCGACGCGGTTAAATTGCCGCAAGCAGCGTTCTACCTTATTGGGAACAGCAACTTAGTCTTGTATGGGACTTCAGGTTCAGCACAGGATTATGCTCAGGTTTGTCTATTATTATTTTTAAACTGCTGTAAAGGTGATACAGAAAACATATTCAATCCAATAATTAGAAATTTTTTGTTCATGAAAACCTTATGTGGTGATGGTGTCGAAATTTTCTTTCCTTTATTTTTTAGTAATATTCAATTCAATAAAAGTATTCTACTGCTACTTTATAATCTAAATTATGGTAGAAGTTGCATCTACTTGTACTTGTTTTTCCTCACCATAAAGGTTGACTGGCGATAAGTCCGCCTTGTGTACTAAGTTTTAATGTTCTGTACTTTCGTAAAAACATTATATCTATTCTGTATGCAATAAAGTGTTCAAATAAATAAATTTCTCGATTTAACAATTTACCTTTTGTTATCTTTTTGTAACTGCTTATCACTTACAATTTACACGTGCAAGTAAACTTCCAGTAAATAATAAAAATATTATATTCAAATGTGGCAGACACAGATTTTTTTGTTTATATATTAATTAATTATGTGTAGTGTAGTGTAGGCCTAACTGAAAACCAGTGTTTTGCCACTTGGCAATATCAAGCACTGAGTTAGGACCTAGTTTGTGTTACCATAGCACTAATTTTAAGTTTAAAAATATTGTTTTTTTTTCCACTTTATGTATTGTTTTTCATATTGTATGTGGTGTTATGTTAACATAAATAAACGAGTTATCTATCTATCTATCTATCTATCACGGAGTCAGGCGTGGGATTAAATCCCGGGTCAGGCCTTCACCAAAATGGCTTTCCTAAAGTCAGTGTGTGACTAATCAATTAAGCAAACAAAAATTTTCGACACCAGCAGGACTCGAAACTACGACCTCCATTTTACGCCCCCGTCGATCTGCCAACTGAGCTATGGTATCGGCTGACCACTCGCGCGTTTTTTTTTTGTTTGCTTAATTGCTTAGTAATAATGCCCACATGAGGCTTTCAAGTAAAAAACTAATTATGAAAACATAGTCATGTGTGTGGTTAATTTATCATGGATGTTAATGGTGTGGAAAAACATCGTGTGGAAACCGGCATGCCTAAGGCCCAGCACACATGGTGAAACGCAACTGCAACGAAACCCTTTTGAAATTATAGGTTCGAATCCAGTTTCAAACGTTTTCCACACACGCCGCAACCTAAATTTGATGAAATTAGTTACAATCATTCCGATTTTGAGACCTGACAGACGTCTTCAAAATGTCTAGTTCAAGTGATGAAGAAGTCCTGGTTCTGGAGAAAGAAGGAGGCGTAAAAGAAGAAGTATGTGGTTACATCCCTACATTGAGAAGAATATAAACTGCCGTATGTTTGCAAGAGTAGCTTTAAAGTACTGTATTGTCCAAGCAAGGATGCTTTTCAACTTCCAATAATAATTAAATATTTTTATTTTGGTCGTCAGCCATTTTTTCGAACAGAAAAGATACCAAATCCGGCACAAATTTCCTGCACGCTGGTTTCAAAGCAACTGATCTGCAACGCGTTTTGAACCGCTAGTTGCGACGTGTGTTGTCTCTCAAATGTAACTTTGGCAAAATAAAAATCAAATGAAACTCAAAAGTAACTAGTGGTTGCAGTTTCGTTATGCGTCGCGTGCTGAGCCTAAGGCCCAGCACACTAGGTGAAACGCAAAACTGCAAGATCCAAAGATACTTTTGAGAGACAACCCACGCCGCAATTAGTTTAAAACCGGTTTGAAACCCGTTGCAGATCTGTTGCTTTAAAACCAGCGTGCAACTCGTGTCGGATTTCTCGAACTCGTGCTCGTGTTAAAGTAATTTCAAACCTTTGATTTCAAAATGATTTCGTTGCAGTTTCAACATGCGTTTCAACATGTTTGCTGGCCCTTAGTTGCGTTTAGTCATGTGACAGTGAATTCGTCTTTTCCCGAGCTTTCGAGTGCATGAACAAATCCTTGGTTTTGGCTAAATTGGAGTATTACGGTTTAGACTTACATACAATAAATTGGTTTGATAGCTACCTTAACTCACGTTCCCAAATTGTTGAATTACACAGGAAAGGCCGAGACGGAGCACAGTACTCCAACAACCTTCCTGTTCCTAGGGGTGCCCCCAAGGCTCTATATTGGCTCCGATTCTTTTCATAATATATACAGCTGATATAGTTAAATGTATTAAGAATAGTCACTTCCCTATGTTTGACGATGGTTTACAAATATATATCTCAATGCCACCCAATAAAATTGAAAGTTTGAACTCAGATCTAAATAGGATACAGGAATGGTCTGTGCAAAATTCACTGGCACTTAAACCATCTAAATCAAAATATTTAATACTCGGCAGTAAACATCAGTAAAATAAAGTCAAAGGGATGAAGCCTGTTTTAAAAATTGGAAACGAGGAGATGGAGAAAGTAGATGAGGCACGTAATCTTGGTCTTATATTTGACAGTAACATGAAATTTGAAAGTTACATCATTAGTACTATACAGAACTGTTTTTATCGCCTGAAAGTCTTGTACAGAATAATACACGGAAATTGAAATTGCTTTGTGCGAATCTCTTGTACTGAGCAAACTTAATTACGGCGACGTAGTATATGGTCCTTGACTCCTAGCTCGATCTCAAAAACTGACTCAAAATGATTGCGCCCAATTTGCTTTGACATACCACCGCGTACACACGTTTCGCCTTACTTAAGAAGCAATAAACTTTTTAACTTAGAATCTGGAAGAAAACTTTACTTGGCAACGCGTTTGTTCGGTGTAGTTAAAATCAAGTGACCAAAATACCTTTATTATAAGTAATTATTATATAGGTATTATATTATATCAAGGAACGTTTCAGAATATAAAACTAGAGGACATACATATTAGCTGATTACGCCGAAACATCATACGACGGCTTTTAGAGGAAGCTTTAGGTTTGCAACCTCAAAGTGCTGGAACGATTTACCACCACCCCTTCGCGATATTGTTTTACTGAATAGCTTTAAGCGTGAATAGAAGCGACACTGTGCCTTTGAGCCTGTGTAATCTTCCTCCTGCCCTCTCTCATTGGTCATCCTCTTCCTAAATATACCATTGTATATAAATATAAACATAACATAACATTAACGTTCACGCCGAATATCCCCGAGAGGGTTGGCAGAGGTACTAATACTTCTGAACATCACGTGACTTTGTCACCTGGTGTTCAGAGTACCCACGATTTGCATGGACAGTGTACTCACGTGATAGGGGGCAGGCCTATCGCCGTTGTTGTACAAATACACTGTCACATGACTAAGTACAACTCAGCCATTTGGGTTTTTTCACGATGTTTTCCCTCACCGTTAACAACCATGATAAATAAACCACACTTATGTCTTTAGAAAATACAAATTGGTGTAGGTCCGACCCGGGATTTGAACATTGCACGTCAACCGGTGTTCTACCCACTGAGCTATCACGTCGTTTATAAATATCTAACTATAATATTATACTGCCATACGCACTTATCTGTTTTATTACCACTCTCGTATTTATACGTATATGTTTATATTCCTATGTTTTTCTTAAGCATATTTTTATACATATCTATAAAGTTTAAATTTACTCGAACATTTTACCAATGTACAGTTGTTTTTTTTTATAGTGGTTTTATCTATATTTGATTTTTGTTTGAAATAAATTAGGAAATAAGCTTTAAGGGCGTCCCCCGAAAAGATGAGAACCTTGAAACGGCATTTGGGCTTCCCCCTGCCGTTTCCTCACCTTTAATCAAACTCGTAAAATAAGCCATCTAGTGACTCACTAGTAACTATTATAAATAACCATAAATTAAGCGCCATCTACGGAAATAGTCTCGTACTACTTTGTAGAATCGCTACGTGCGTATTGATATTACAATTATGTCTCGCTTGGATGAATATAATAATTTAAAAATAAAATAACTAAAACAAAAATTTTAATTTCACATAACTATTTTTATGACACCTTCGGAATATAGGAGGGGAATATGTCGAGAAGAAAACTCGTGATAGTGGGTTTCAGGTGACACCAAGTAAAAGGGGATTATGTTATTCTTAGCCGACAAAACAAATTGTTCGTGGATGGCAGTAGAAATAACGTAGTGTGCTATTATCGCAACGTCCAAAAATCACACTTGAATAAAAAATCGGCATAAATTATAAAACAGGAGAAAGCATTTAGTAAATACTACCACTCGCCTCTTATGTACACCCACCGGAAGAAATGGGGTAGTGTTATTCTAAGTCGACACTACACAGCAATAATATATAATTCATAATAATAAATCAAAAATATATACTTGGTTATAGTTTCTTGTCCACTGGCGCCACTGTGCCACGGTTCACTTCAGCTCTTCGTATTATTTTAGTTATTAGTTGTTTTTACGCATAATTCAGTGTCATTTTTACATCAGTGATAAAATATAACTTAAACTCGCATCTGAGTTAAAAATCTAAGTGAAATAACCAGTGATTAAATAAAAAAAGGAAAATTACGTTAAACACAAACACCGCTTTTACTAATAAAATATAACATCTGTGAGAGTGATATATGGATCAAAAGAAGTTTTGGACTATACTGAATAAAACGTTTGTAAATATTTACCTCAAATTCAGTGCTATGAAGAAGTGATTTGGTTATAACCTCTTCTATTTTGTATAACCGTTAATTATGATGAATCACTTTTTAATTTGTTGAGAAGCGCCACCTAGCCCCAGACGCCGAAACATATATATACATATATATATATATATATATATATATATATATATATATATACCATATATATATATCACAAATGAATCATTCAGTCATTTTACACATTTTATGTTACAACTTTTCTTACATATCTGTATGTACTACTGTTTTTTGTATCTTCTGTGGATGTCTGTTATTGGCTTTTTCATTGTATTTATCTAATTGTAACTTACATGTTTATGTGCTGTTGATGTCCCTAATAAAATAAAATAAAATAAAATAAATAAAAAAAAAAAAGCGCGGGAAGCGGCAAGCAGCTCTATTACAGAAAAATTCGACACAAGCTCTGCGCATGAAGGCTAACAGCCATCTGCCGCCCCGTTCTCCGCACAGGGACCCGCTAAAGATTGACATTGAAATTTAGGGAAAATGCTTTATAACTCCATAATTAGGCTGAAAAGACTAAAAATTATTCATACAGATGATAGATTACTCAGTTGTCTACGCAAATATTACGTAATCGATAACATATATGCAGTATTCTGACAGCAATATCAGACTTTACGATAAAAAAGTCCCCCACAAATTATTATTTTTCTTAGTCGATTATTATCGAAAACGAAATATGAACCGTCATTATTGAAGAAAAGATATGGAACTTGAACATATATTTTATTTAGAGTGTGATTGTTTCATTGAGCGGATTTCATTGAGTTTGAAAACTACCAAAATCAGTGAAATTTTCGATTTTAGAGGGAGGCCCTTAACCATATATGAAGTAGGTTTCTTTCCTTTTTTCTGTTACAGTTTTTGTTTCTTTTTATTTTATTTTTGCCATATATATTAGTTAGTATGTAGTAGATATAAGTTAGAGGTGTTGGCTGAAAACCAGCGTACTCAGCGTTTGTGTCTTGCGAGACTTGCGCTGGGTACATTTTATGCTGGGCCAAGACCTTTTTGGTATCATCACCGATTGTATTTAACTGTTAATTACTGTTTATAAGTTTGTTTTTAATACCAAATACACATTTTACTTACTTACTAACCGGCGATATGCCTGCCCTCTATTACATGTGTATACCTTCCGAGCCAAACATGGGTATTCTTAAAAGTACTTCTGTCAGTTGTCAGTGTAGTTACTTGGGAGGACATACGGCGTGAACGCTTAAGTCCGGAGAGTATGAGAAAATTATTACGAGTACTTCATTAAATAGCTGAGTTTTCGACGCAAATCGAGAAGTTTTGATCGTACTTATTTGCCCGTATATATTTTATTTTTGCGTATAATTTATTTAGCTTAGCGGATATCTTTAAGGTTTAAGATTTTCAACATAATTTTTTGCCTCCAGTCTATCGGCGTGCCATGGTCGTTCACACTAGAGCTACCCAGTCTTGGGTATCAATTCCAAGTGCCGCCGGACTTTATGCCGAAAATCAATGAAGAAACGTGGAGAGGATTGGCTGTCACTGCACGATATGCTGCTGCCTTCTACAAACAAAGGAACGTTACTAGTTCTGAATTTTAAACGCTGTGGATTTTTAATGCATTGTTATAGTAGTTGTATAAAATGTGATTAAATATAAAGTAAATTATATTTGTTTACATATATTTTTCGGTATTGTAAAGAATGGTTGGTGATGAAGATCCATACGTGGGACGAGATACCTTTACCTGACCCCAAATCCTTAGGTTTTTTTAATAACTCTCTTTAATGAAAGGATAAACAAACAAAAGTTTTTTTTTTGATTTAGCAAGGATCGAACCTGCGGCCTCCGGGCATACGCCCCCGGCGCTCTGGCTCTGCCAATTTTGAGCTCTAATGTCATTTGGCTACTAGTGCGAAATTCTTAATTCCTTTGTTTCTTTAACACTTTTTAAGCAGTGTTAACAGAGCGACGGAAGCATATACTCGGACGTCATGGGTTCGATCCCAGCTCGTGTCGAAATTTTTCTTTCCTTTATGTATTAGTGATATTCCCCACATGAGGTTTTCATGAACAAAAACATTCAATATACATACATACATATACTCACGCCTTATAAATCCCTTGAAGGGGCAGCCAGAGCTAGGGAATCAGAAATTCCTCAGCCACTTTTGGAAAAACATTCAAATTATTCTTATTTTAATTCATATTTAAATTATAATTATCTTTAATGATACTCGGGCTTCCCTTCTTTGGGATTTATAGCCGTGGGTTTATTAATATTGTATATCCCACCAAAATCATTCTGTAAAAAAGATAGAATTTAAAAGGATTCGCGGTGACGGGTCTTTAACCGGTATTAAGGTTTCCACGCAATTCAAATAACTTAGCAGTTAAGAACATGCATACATATTATAATAAGAGATTATAATAAGAGGCGACTAAGGGTATTGGGGCTTTTAAGGGATTTTTGGGTGATGTGGTTGGAGACCCATCACCAAAAACCTTTATTTCACCATCTTTTCCCCACGCAACTTCCAAAAGTGGCTGAGGGATTTCTGATTCCCTAGCTCTGGTTACCCCTTCAAGGGATTCATAGCCGTGAGTATATGTATGTATGTATCCTAACAGCCCATATACGTCCCCACCAAGGGGCTGGAGCCTACCCTATATAGGGTGATTAGGCCTCCACGCTGGCCAATAGGCTATTTGACTGTATTAAAAATATAAATTTCTTTTATTTCATTAGTCTTAATATTTCTTTTTTGGAGCAATTTGTAATAATGCAAGATAAAATAATGCATTATTTCACTATAATCCGTCTTCTAAAATAAGTATTTTTGATACAACTGTCACGTGACTAAAAACGAACGTGATTGGCTATTTCTATAATTTATTTATTATATATAAATAAGTATTGATAACAAAACAATTATATATCAGTTGTAATATGGATAATTTATACAGATGAAATTAAGTAAGTTAAATGAATTGTATTGTCATTCCCACCAGACAAACACTACAAGATTACAAAATATGCATAGAGATTTTAGGAAATAATGTTAACAATATTTTATTATAATAAAATAGACCTAAATAAGATACTTACTTTTCAAGGTTAAATATACGTAAATTAATAATATATAAGATAATTATGAATGAAAGATAATATAATGACGTAGATTGCACATAAACAGACTGTGTTTCGCTTCGCTCATTGGTGTTTAATGCGGAATTGACGTCATTTGTGCTACAGCCGCCATATTACTTAAAGTCGCGTTTTCGCGGCACATTTGAAAATTGCATTTTCTTTTTCGATTTTTTTAATAAAATAGCTAAAATGAAGACAGAAAAATATTTTTTAGGGCTCCTTATAAACGAATTAACATGGTAAGACAGTTTACAAAACTTAGTCAAATAGCCTATTGTGGGTTGGCAGGCTAACGACTACTACCTTAATAGTAGCCGGGACCGACGGCTTAGCATTTCTTATATAGCATTCTTATCATCTTAATTTTTCTGATAATCAGGTGATTCAAGCCTGCAAGATCATTCCAGTCTGGGTTAAATCTTAATAATTAAATTTGTGAGTTTAATCCCCCGTCACCCCAGGAATCGAACCCGAGAACTCCGTATTTGAAGTCAAGCGCCTGAAGTTAACCGCACCACCACGGAGTCAGTATATTTACATAGCCGTTAGTAAATCCCTAGAAGGCGTAGCTAGTGCTTAAGAATAATAAAATCCTCAAACACTTTTAAGTTATAAGGAGATAAGATTGGTTTGCACCCCTTATATAGTAAAGTGCGCTTAGAACGTCGTAAGGTGACAGAAAATATAGGCAAATTTAAAAGGACAGCTGATACTTCCTCCTCTTCAGCGATATGCAACATATCGTTTCATCTCTACATTATTCATTTGTGATTATTAGCATTGATCTCTACAATTTATTGGATCATTTCAAATAACCATTACGCTCGTGTTTTTCCGAATTAGTTTGCAATAATAATGGAACAGAAATCAATAACACCAGACATAAACCTATAAACGATTGATTAATAATAGTACAATTTATCAACAATATAATCTCTCGGAAACTCATAAAATAGCTCAGTTAATCCTCGCTTTAACTAGAATCCGTATTGAGTTATTTGTAGTTATTATTTGGTTGTGAAATATGTGGATTTGGTGTTATTTTGTGATGGGATTAGCAATTGCTGTTGAAGGTGGTAAACATGATATTTATACTGGGTAAAATTTTCTTACAAAGGCGGGGGTCCGAAGTGAGAAGAATAAAAGAGCATGTATGAGAAGAATAATGAATGTAAGGGAAGCAAGAGAGGTTTGTCAAGATCGTACTAAGTGGCGATCGATAGTTTCTGCCTATCCCAATGGGAATAATGGGCGTGAGTATAAGTAAGTAAGTAAGTTATACTGGGTAAGCGAGTAAATTTTATAGTTCGATAAATGTTTACTGTAAATACAATATTGTGTGGAATGACATCACGTGAAATACATAAGAAGATATATGACAAAAAATTTAGGTATTTATCTATACAAGCAGGCTTTACCCCTTTAAGCTGATGAAAGTAATTACTAGATAATGTGGCGAAACCTTATGTAATGTGCACATTGACGTACAAAAAAACGCTAAGTGCATTTAACGTATAGTAAGATTACCTAAACGGAACTAGCCCGTTTGGCATAAAAACCCTGGAGGCTTGACTAGCTGCTACGTGTCATGATACTTGGTGTTTAAACTGCAAGGTCAGTTGCTTAGATTCTTTTAATATTTATAAATGTGAAAGTTTGGATGTTTGTGTGTTTGAGGTCAAAAGGCTTCTGAACTACAGAATGCATACGAATTTAATTCAACAGGAGATAGATAGATCAAATAGAATATTTTTTATCCCGGTATAATTTGACCGATAAAATATTCACGCCTGATTGAACTCAGCGTACAGGAAAAAACGCCTAAAGTTTGAAATAAGCAAATTTACAGTACGAAGTCTGTTGGGTCAGCTGGTATGTTAGAACATGCACTTATCCTAGAGAGAGGCGTCGGATCCGACCCTAATCGAGCCTACACCAATGTGTCTAGTCTGAAGTCATATGTGTGGTCAATTTATCTTGGTTGTTAATAGTGAGGGAAAACATCGTGAGGAAACCCACATGGCTGAGTTGTACTTAGTCATGTGACAGTGTATTCGTACAAATCGGCGATAGACCTGCCCCCTATCACATGAGTACACTGTCCAAGCAAAACGTGGTGTTCTGAACACCAGGTGACAATATCACGTGACCTCTGCCAACCTCTTCGGGTATAAACGCCGTGAACATTTGATTTTGATTTGAGATATTAAATATTATTAGAATAAACATTCCCAAAAAATAAATGAAGGTAATTGCTAAGATAGTTTGGGCACAATAAAGAGGATGGATGAAAGAAAATTGGTAAAAGGTATTTATAGAGCCAATGTTGATGGTAATGGCCAACTATGTAGGGGATATTTAGATAAAAAGGTTTTTTCATCAAATACTTTGAAGCCTGAGCAATAATGGAGCATTTATGGAAAATTTTATGAATGTTCTCCAAGATCGTAAAAGCTGCCAATTGATAGTCGCTGCTTACCCCAACGGGAACTAGTTGTATGAAAGTTAAAGGGATAATGCTGTGCTATTTCAATCCGATATCACATGACTTGTATATGATGTAGGAGTATGTTATAATTTAAAACAGAAATCCCTATGTATTTATCAACAGGTCTATCTCAGGCCAATACAAAATTCACAATATAAATTAAAGTTCAGTTGGCACACTCAGAGCACTTAAAGAGCTCGTATCTAAATGGCGGAGCCGCTTTTAAAATAATTACATTTAAATACAGTTTCTAAGCAAACTCTTAACTTTTAAAAATCTTCTTACAGTAAGTACTTAAAACCCTTTTATTGGTACAACACGTAATATACGCGAACTTTTACTACTCGTTTTAAAGAGCATTAAAGTTTAAGGAATATAAGAACCTGGGACCTGGGATCAGGAATAAAAGATTGCTTTAAAATACATATAAATCTAAAATAATAATCAAAAAGTTTTGTCGAAAAATTTATTCAATTCCAAATGGTTTACAACTAAAGTTATTTGTTTTATACACACAAAAAAGGTTTGATTACGTTGGGCTAGCTTAGAATAACGCACTACATTATCGCTTTCTATGGCTATTGTATAATATGATTTGTAAAAGAGGGCTCTTAAGCGTGATTGGCGATGTCAGTCAACACCCTTCATCAACGATTCAGATTAAAACAACCCTAGCTCTCTTAATTCCATAAGTGCAGGCAGATTAAATGAAAAACTGAAAAAAATCGAAAATGACTTAAATAAATAATGTAATATAGCGTGTGATGGATGGAGGATTGACGTGGATAGATGACTAGCTTCTCGATCTGGAAATTGCGGGTTCGATCCCCGCTGAGATCATTTATGCTCATCACATAAATTATTGTTTCTTTATCTTAGATCTTATTAATATATGTATTCTATAATATTAAATATATCGTTGCCTTCGTATTCCATAATAAAAGTCTTACTTAGTTTGGGGCTAACCTGATCTGTGTATAATTATCCGTATATTTATTTATTATTATTTATTTTGTTGTTGATATGTGACCAAAGTTTTGATAACATAATTATCATTTTAAAATGAAGACGATATAAACATACGAATGATCTTAATTCTGTCTGAAACTTACTTACTTACTCACTTACAGGTGATAGAATACCTAGAATCCCTGGCTGCCAGATACCCGTCTCCCGCAGCTACGAGGGGCGCGACGTCAAGTACGCGAGGGTGTCCTCCACCAGATTCCAGAACAACACCAAACCTATCTACTTTATGGACGCCATGATTCATTTCGAGGGAATGGGTGAGTATAAATATAGATATACTAGAACATACAAAGTCAGTTGAGACGAAAAATAGTGATTGATTGTATAGTACTTCTTGTATGGGGAAATTTAATGACATAATAATAATAATTCACCTTTCATAGACCATAAAGCCTCCCTGCATTGGCTGCGTTTCGGGGACCTCTTTTGGGAAACCGAAGGTTTTGTCTGTGCAATACCAGACCACGTTATCAAGACGCGGAAACTATTGGAAATACACCCTAAAGGTCGGTACCACAGACGTTTGTCAACGTTGCATGTGCCCGTCCCGGAGAGTCACTTAGGCATGTTATTTCCGGTTGTTCGGCTCCTACTAATACTGAGTTCTTGCACAGACACAAAAATCCGCCATCAGGAGCTTGCTCTGAAATACGGACTCTTGCAACAGAGGATGCCGTATTACAATTATCTGCTGGAGCCAATCCTAGAAAACGACCGTGTCAAAATCTATTGGGACCGATCCGTTATCACGGACAGGACTATTCTAGCAAATAAGCCTGTAGTATAGGATTGGTCGTAGTCAAAGGAGTTTCG
The DNA here is from genome assembly GCA_963576735.1 of Bedellia somnulentella. NCBI lineage: Eukaryota > Metazoa > Arthropoda > Insecta > Lepidoptera > Bedelliidae > Bedellia > Bedellia somnulentella. The sequence goes on from OY755190.1 coordinate 8,325,035, forward strand.
AGTAGATGTCACTATCCCACATGGCGAGGGTCTCGTGAAAGCCGAAACGCGGATCGTCCGTCGGTTCTTGAACCTGAGTCCCTGACCCCAACCGACTGTATTTTTTTCGGGGAGTACCACCTCTTCCATTATTTTTTTTTATTTTCTTTTTCGGCCATGGGAGAGGTGAGAGTCAAAAAGATATGAGAAAAAAATAATAATATAATAAAGCCACCAGATGGCTTGGCATCGGTTGGGAATTGGGCAACTCAGACCCAGCAATCGGTGCCCACCACAACAATTGCGATGTAGGGAGGGAGCCACTAACTAACCTGCCGGATATGGGTGGTGCGGAAAGTGATTGGGGAACAGTTTCCCTGGATTTGGATTTAGTGAGGAGCGCACTTTAAGGGACGATCCTGGAATATCGCCAAGTGCCTCTCGAAAAGAGGCCGAGGCTGCCCCGAGTTCCTCTCAGCATCAAGGTTCGGGATGTCGTTGAGACCGATAACATGCTGCCCTCATTTTAAGAGAGCAGCATGGACCTTTGGGATACGGATTCAATTCTCTTTGGCGCCGAAATGACAGTTTGTCAATAACAAGAGCTGGTTGCTCCCGCCAGGCTGGCAGTACTAGTCCCAGGACTAGAACTAGACCAGCCTCGATGAGGCGGATTGAAAGCCGTATCACAAAGGCCAGGGTCCTTATCGGCAAACTGACCAGCTTCAGATCAGGCAACAATAGACTGACTGAGTCCCTGACCCCGACCGACTGTGTTTTTGTCGGGGAGTACAACCACTCTCATTTAAAATTTTACATTTTTTTTCGGCCATGGGAGAGGCGAGAAACTAAAAGTTCTTCAAAAGTTCTAAAATAATAAAAATCTTTATTACAAAAAAATCTTAAAAACTATTATACACGTAGAAAAATTAAATTTGTATATTGATCTGTGGTAGCATGATTAATCCACCCCTGAACTAGGCAAGGCATGTCTCTCAGGGGAGGACGCTCTTCCTGACAGTAAATACAGTATATTGATACAGTTTAACATTTAACTTATAATCTAAGACTACATTCTTAATTAGAATATTTTTCATGGTACGTAAGTACTCAAATGTGATGAGTGAAAGTGATGCTGAAGGTGATGAGTGTTTAATAATTGCAAATGAGAGTGTACGTTAGTTTTTTGTTTTATTTGTTTAATATTATGAGACTATTATTAGGAGATTTTCAGTCTCGTGTCAAGTTCTTGCAACCATTCAGCAATTGTGTTTTTACAACCAATTTTTGTATGCTTAATAAGATTTACACCGTTATTTATTCTATTGTATAAATATGGCCCAATTATATAAATAAATCTTTTAGCAAAATTGGCACTATGCTGACAGGTTTTAAAAACTATATCCTTCCTTCTTTTGTCTAGTTTTGCATATGTGATATCTTTTTTTAGGTACTGGAATATAATTACTGCATTTATATAAAGCTGTCTTACTGTTAGAACCTGACAATATGAATACAGTTCCTTCGTTGGAAAGAGCAAACGCTTAAAAGTACATACTTTAATAATAGTTTTTAAGCCACCTCAAGTTCTTTAGGGGTGGTTTTACAAACACCTCCTCAAGATAGAATACAATAAGAAAGTATCGACTGGCATAGCGCTATATAAATATTTCTGAGGAGAGTGCCGCCGCCATCTTGTCGAAGATTTCTAAATAAGTAAATATTTTTTTAAGTCTAGTGCAAAGAGCCTTAATGTGATTTTTGAAACTAAGATTAGGATCTAATATAACTCTAAGATAGCTGACGCAATTAATGGACAATCACATAAATCTTCTTGAAAGTTACAGGATGCCTTGATTGGATTTATTGTGTGCATCTGTCTGACAGATTTTAAATTGGTATTTATAGTTTAAGTCATGTATTTAGTTTTTTCAGCATTAAGGGTTACTACATTTGATAGCAGCCAATTTGTAACACTATCAAAACCTCTTTGGGCTCTGCCAAAAAGCTTATTCCATTGTTTTGCTGCAAAAGTAGAACTGTGCCATCTGCATTAGCAACCATTCTATCAATATTAGGTCTGAATTCCAGCAGATCATTAATATAATATTAAATAGGGTAGGGTCTAATATACTGCCTTGCGACACTCCAAAAATGGCTGGCAACGGGTTACTTATATAATGACCTACTTTTACACACTGGGTTCTATCTTTAGGTAGCTTTTGAATTTGTAAGCAAATACATAGAATTCCGATTGCTTCCAGTTTCATCAGGAGTAAAGAAATAGAAACTGTGTCAAAGGCTTTTGCCAAAACTATAAAGATAGCCAAGCACTTATTACTCATGTCTAAATTTTTAACTGATAAAATTAATGACATCAAGAACCGCATCGTTTGGTCGATTTTCCGCGTCCGAAACCAAACTGATTGTTGCTTGTAGCATTATTCTTATCTAAAAAGTTAGTTACGCTTGAGTTTAATAATTCTTCAAGTATTTTTGACAAAGATGGCAAAATTGATATCGGTCTGTAGTTTTTGACACGGTTTCTTTCAATGGTTTTGTGAATTGGAGTCATAACTGTCATTTTAAGGAAATCTGGCGAAGTGCCTTATTCAAGACACTTCTTAAAAACGTTTGATAAAAGTGAACTTAGTTTTTCCATATATTTTTTAATACTTTATTCCGAATGTTATCGATGCCAACCGAGCATTAATTTTGCAACCCTTAAATTAATGAAGATATTTCACCGTCCTCCGTGTCCAGCATAACTAACGAGTTTCAGTTTCTTTTTAAGCTGTGCGAGCGGTATGTAGAGTTGTTCTTTGACAAAATATTATCAGCAAGTTCTTTACCTACTGTGGCAAAATAATTATTAACGCTGTTAAAGCTTTCAGTTGGATAGCTATTAATTTGTAACAGTTCTTGGTTTTGGTTTTGTTAGAAGTAGTATGGAATATGGTTTTATTACCTGCCTGGTGCAATTTGTTTGGAACTAGACTTGCAACGAATAGTATACTCGGCAGTATACCGAATACCGAATATTCGGCGAGCCCCCTGACCGAATAGTCGAATATTAGGTAAAAGTATTCGGCTGGATTTTAGCGCCAAAACTTGTACAGACGTGATGGTTTCGCGCTCGTTTGTTCTAATGTACTCACCGCTCGCGCGCCCGTAGTTGGTCTGCCTGCGCGGTATATTGCTAACGCACTGCATGTTTAGACCATACTGCACCATAACCTTCCCCTTCTAAATTTTGATTATGAAAATATTTCAAATGCATAAAAAAATTCTTAACTTTTTGAATGCAGAAGATGATTAAATTCTGTACCTGTTTTATGTACCAATGACTACTTAATAAACGATTATAGCAGAAATGAGAACCTTACCCTTCTAAATTTTGATTACGAAAATAATTCAAATACATAGAATCCTTAACTTTTCTAATTCAGAAGATGATTATATACCTGTGTTATGTATGTACCAATGACTACTTAAATGATTGGAAGAGAAATGAAAATATCAATATATATACGTAATAAATTGATTTTTTTTTCATTTAACCAATTATCTCTCTGTAACAAAATATATTACTTAAGTATTCGGTATTTGGCCGAATAATATGTAGATATTCGGTATTCGGTCGAATATAATAAAAGCAGCCGAATAGGCCGAATGCCGAATAGTAACCGAATATTCGTTGCAAGTCTATTTGGAACGTATGCTAATTTCAAATTCCTAAGTAAAGTGTTACAGTTATTGCGATATCTTTTGTAAGTTAATATTAGTGTTTCATTATTGGGATCCCTTTTTATTCTCTGATGCATCTTGTCACGATGGGATATACATCTTTGCAATCCAGCCGTAATCCAAAGTTTGATAATTTTACTACGTCTAGATAGGGAATTTAATTCTGTATTATTGATAATTATATTTGTCAAAGTAGATGTTAAAACTGACATGGCCACGTTAGGGTCGTCTTCTTGTAGTATTTTATTAAAATCAGTATTAGCGAATTCAATCTCTATGTTATATTTGTTATAGTGAGGAAACCTACATGGCTGAGTTGTACTTAGTCATGTGACAGTGTATTCGGACAAAACGGCGCGCCGGGCCTGCCCTCTATGACGTGAGCACACTGTCCATGCAAAACGTGGGTACTCTGAACACCAGGTTATAAAGTCACGTGATGTTTAGAAGTATTAGTACCTCTGCACACCCCTTCGGGGATATTCAGCGTGAACTTTTTTGCCGTGTAGTGTTGGCTTAGAATAACATTACCCCATTTCTATCCGTGGGTGATCGTAAGAGGCGACTAAAGGTATAGGGGCTTTTTAAGTGATTTTTGGGCAATGTGGTTGGAGACCTGTCACCAAAAACATTTATTATTACCATCTTTTCCCAAATCAACTTCCAAAAGTGGCTGAACAATTTCTTATTCCAAAGCTCTGGCTACCCCGTTAAGGGATTTTTAGCCGTGAGTATATGAGTATATGTATGTTTTTTGTTATGTTATGTATATATTTGCAAGACAGTGAACCGGTTTATTTTGCAGAGATAGACAGAAAACGATGAGATGAGGACTAGTGGAGGTTAATATAACGGTAAGCTGAAAAACAAAGCGCGCGGTTTGCTCGCATCGAATAGCTTACGCTTAATGAACACGCAAATGCCACTATAGTTACAATGCGAAACTTGACAGCATCTCCCTGCGGCCGTTTGCTACGAAGCTACGCAGCGATCTTCTGCTTAAGATCATCGATGCGCTCCACCAGTCTTCAGGCACACTCCGGCGAGTTGACGAAGCGCACCACCCTCGGCCTATTGTTGCCTGATCTAAAGTTGGTCAGTTTGCCGATGAGGACCCTGGCCTTTGTGATACGGCTTTCAATCCAACTCATCCAGGCTGGTCTATTATTATTTATTTTTATTTATGATTCTCTAATGAGAAGTTCGGTGCGGTTTTATCCCGAGCACTGAAAACTGCAATAGTCACCTGAATTTACTGAAAATTCCAAAGAAATATTATTATTTTTAAATATATATATAATTTAAGTTCCATTTTGAAGAGTAAATAATAACGTTAGTATCGATTAAATTAAAATCTACTTAGTTATATACATCAGCTATATAAAGAAATATATATAAATTAAAAAAAGTATAACACTTATTTACATAATTAAAATAGATACCTAAAAACTTAAAATCTAAAAACATCTTCCAGCTCCTCTTCTCGGGGAAGGGTACCTAGGAATAATTTATATTATAATATATATAATAATAATAATATTATAATATATTGTATTTGTGCACATTAACGCTTAAACGCATATAAACACATTCACACATCCACAAGCACAAACACGCAAGACACACACATTTGAAAATAACTATATTTTATCTGTCCATAAGTATTTCTGTAACAAATAAATGTTCAGCTTACATAATGTAAATTGTAAAACATATAATTTAAAATAAATTGTAAAACTTGAAAATGATTTGAAATAGATTAAGTGCTGTTTGTTTAACTCAACAATAAATAGATAAATAATTAGAATGTTTGATTTCATAAAAACCTCATGTGGGAATTATTACTAATCAATTTAATAATCGGTCAACGCCACGATCGCTCTGCCAATTGGGCGATCGCGGGTTCGAGCCCTGCTGGTGTCAAAACATTTTTCTTTCATTAATTGATTCGTAATAAATTGTATGTCAAAATTACTAGTATGTCTATTACCCCCCTTTGGAAGTTAAGTGAGAAAAAGATTATGAAATAAAGGATATTAGCTGATAAGATTCCAGCCACATCCCCAAAAATTACTTAGAATTCACACAACCTGCAAGAAGACGCTTCTTCAAATACGTGGGAAGAAATGGATTAGTTAGTATGGGTTTAATCCGATCAAAAGTTATACGTGATATTATATAAAAAAAAGGACAAAAACCATGACGAGATGATAAACTCCTGCATTTTTAAACTGCTCAAAATTTGCTTGATTATCTCTTAGTGATTATTTTGTGTGCCGTGTCAATATCTAATATTTTAAAAATTATCATATCACACTCACAGCACATCACAGTAGATTTTTATGGTATTATACAATAAATTAATTAAAAGTAAGAATCGATTAAAAAAAATCTTTCTCTGAAATACAAAAAATATGTACTTTCATAAACATTAATTTTGTAGTTTTAATACATTTTATGTATCTATCCATTTAAAACTCACGACCACTGAATTAATTTTTATACGCCACATTCTAAAAACACATTAAATTATACTTTCAAAATCATTAGCTGTCCTTCACAGAATTCAGATCTATCCTTACTAAATCCCCGTCAGCTGACCACAGAGCTCAATGTAACAAGTCGGCATTAAAATAAAACAAGTGAAGTTAATTCCGCACGGACCGTGTAACTGAATCGAATTACCTCATGAGCTGACTGCTAATATATGTGTTGCTCTACTGTGCTGCTTACTCGGTTTGTGTACTGGAGGTCTACTCTTCACATCGAAAACGATAATAAGCATACATATCTCTTCTTATCTCTATTAAAATTTAGTTCTTTCTCGCTCGCACGAAATGAATTTAATATTTTTTGATAAGTGAGAAGGATACATCCGTTGTTGTAGATGTTTTCATCGACTAGTAATCGCCATAATTAATATTATTCTATACTTCAGTTATTAACTTCGTTTGACCTCTGAAGCGGTGAGAGGGACACGAATATATTTTACAAGCAGTTAAAAAAGGTACGAATGCTATTATCGTTTGCGAATTGAAGAGTAGAACTCCTTTTGCTAATTCAGTCTCATAGTGTTGTTTACTGTACCTGGCATTAGAATAAGTTAGTGAAAGGTTCATGTGCCACTCTATAATGGTTTGTTAAGTGTTTGGGTACTCGCTTGTGCATTTGGAGGTGGCGTGTTTGTTTCATAGGTGTAAAATTTATTTATTTGTTGTTTGGTTGTTTGGACAACCAAATAACAAGCAACCCGATAGCTCACTGGATGGAACACCGCTTATCGTGCAGACGATGAGGCTTCATATCCTGGGTCAGGCCAATTTACCAATAGTCGGCCCAATTTGTATTTTCTAAAAATCATATGTGTGGTTAATTGATCATGGTTGTTAACGGTGAAGGAAAACCTGGCCTGCCCCCTATCACGTGAGTACACTGTCCAAGCAAAACGTGGGTACCTTCTCTGGAAACTAGATGGCGCTGCCATGTGAGTTCAGAAGTATTGGTACCTCTGCCAACACCTCCGGGGATAAACGGCGTGAAAGTTTATGTTATGTATAAAATTGTTAGTAGGTCTGCCTCCCTTGCAGGGAACATTTGAGATTCTCTTGTTAAAAAATGACAGTAACCAAGAATCATGGCTGTTAATACTAAAAGCCTTAATGCATCTTATCTTACATGGAAAATTCTTGAGATTCACGTTTTAACTTCATATAGTGAAAATTTTGTGTTTGTGTTGTGTTGTTCATGTGTTTTGTTATTATAATTTGTGACATATTGTAAAGTTATATATTTAATAGTGGTAAAAGTTATAGTTTCTTACATAAAGAGAAATGCGCAGAATTATTCAAATTCAAATTCTTTAATTCAAATTCAAATTCTTTATTTGCATTCCACATGTTATATGATCTTACAGAGATAATTAAGTACCAATGTGGACCCTGTAGGGCACAGCAATATAAATCTAATTATAATATAACTTAAAATTATCTTAAAATATTAATTAAAATCTTAAACTAAACATATTGTATAACTGTATAAATTAAAATTTAAACATAAAAACAAACATGTAAAATAATAATACTGAGGACATATCTGTACATTTCAGCCATGAAAGTAATTAAAGTAATTACTTCCATTATTTGAACAAAAAAACAAAACTTATTATTTATTTATGTACTAACTTTCCAAAACAAAACAAAACAAGGCTCTAATCAATTAATATGGGTACTATTTATTATTATTATAATTGTAAAATTCGTCTAAAGTATAAAAGATATTTTTTGTAAGTACTTCTTTTAATTGTTTTTTAAATTTATTTACATCACTTATATCTCTAATCTCTGATGGTATTTTATTATAGATTTTAGAGCACATAGATAGTGGGCCTTCTGAGACAATTTTCATGTTAGTTAGGGGTTGCGCTAATCTGGTGTTCGGTCTCAAATTGGGTGGGCGATGGTAAATTGGAAAAAGATGAGGGTTTTGCCTAACAAATAGACTTGCTTCTAATACATATAGGGATGTTAACGTGAGTATTTGGTATTTCATGAATTGTGGTCGACAACTCGTCATTTGATCTATGTTAGCTATAATTCTAACACACCTTTTTTGTAGCCGGAATAAATTAATTGTGTTTGTGCTATTACCCCATAGGACAATTCCGTACTGGAGCCACGAATGTGCATACGCGTAATATGCTGTTAAAGCTGTTCTATCGTTTGTACATTTTTTTAATTCGTACAGTGCGTAGGTGAATCTTGCAAGTTATGTATGTTGTACCGTGAAAAAGATCGTATTTTTCTCGAGTTCCAACGATTTCTTGCCCCATTTAGCATTAAATGAAATGATGTTAAAGCGGAACGTTTTGTCGGTATGCGATATTTTGTTGTAACAAATTAAAAAAAAGGCATTTATTTCATACATTCAGTTTACATGGCATGAGTTTTCATTGAAATCATGCACTAGGCTGAGCCTGTATCGCAAGATTCATAAACATCCATATATATGCATAACCTTCATAGCAGAGTAGTGTCTTTTCCCCTTTCTACTCACGGGTGTCGTAAGAGGCGACTTTTATGCGGATTTTTAGGACCAACGAAACTTTATTTCTACTATTTTGTCCTATATCAACTTCCAAATGTGGCTGAAGAGTTCCTAGCTCTAAAACTCGGGCTACCCCATTTTGGGATTTATGACCGTGAGTTATATATGTATGTAACATAACATAACATAAAAGTTCACGCCGAATATCCCCGAAGGGGCTGGCAGAGGTACTAATACTTCTGAAGATCACGTGACTTTGTCTATACGTTATTTACAAATCAATAAATATATACGGCTGATATTTAAAAAAGATAGAAAAATGAATGCTAAGATGGTTTGGGTATATAGAGGATTGATGGTAGAATTGGTAACATAGATCTATAGAGCCAATGTGAAAGGTAATATTAAAAGTACGACCACGGAGGACACATTTCAATCAAATAGAGTATGTGTTCAAAAAGGTAGGCGTCCGAAGTATGATGAATAAAAGAGCATGTATGAAAAGATTTATAGATGTCAACGAAGCTAGAGAGGTTTGACAGGATCGTACAAAGTGGCGGTCGATGGTCACCGCCAACTCTAATGGGATGTAATGGCATTTTATGAATATGTATGTATATACGGGCATATGACCCAGATCTAGTTAACCCCAAAGTATGTACAACCATATGTTTAATCTATAGTAGTATGTGGGTGTGTGTAGCTTACATGAGGTGGTAATCAGTATCTTCAGTGAAAGTCTGTATCCAAGTTGCACACGAATTTAATAAATATTATCACATACACAGGTATCCTACAAATCTGATATCGTAATCTTAAAATCGTAAATTCAGATAACAATACTAATATTAATAAATTTCTTCGCTTGATTCCGCTAAATACCTGCAGTCTTCATGCAACATGCACTGTGCACCGCCCGCCCTCCCACTTACAAGAAATCGAAGAGACTGACTCGGTGGTCAGCTGCCGAACTGTCTACTGCTCGACAATGACTCGTGTTGAGTCGAAACGCGTCGCATGTTTGTGGTTGCTTGTGGTTTTCGCTTGCGGGTGTGTGTGTGGTGCAACATCCAAGACTAAGAAATAATAACATAACATAACATAACATAAACGTTCACGCCGAATATCCCCGAAAGGGCTGGCAGAGGTACTAATACTTCTGAACATCACGTGACTTTGTCACCTGGTGTTCAGAGTACCCACGTTTTGCATGGACAGTGTACTCACGTGATAGGGAGCAGGCCTATCGCCGTTTTGTACGAATACACTGTCACATGACTAAGTACAACTCAGCCATGTGGGTTTCCTCACGATGTTTTCCCTCACCGTTAGCAACCATGATAAATTAACCACACATATGTCACTAACAAATACTTATCTTATATATATTTTTATCCTATTAATATTATAAATGTGAAAGTTTAGATGTTTGTGTGTTTGAGGTAAAAAGGCTTCTCAATTACAGAATATAGATATACATACATACATATACTCACGGCTATAAATCCCTAGAAAGGATAGCCAGAGCTAAGGAATTAGAAATTCTTCAGCCACTTTTGGAAAGTTGAATGGGGAAAAGATGGTAAAATAAAGGTTGTTGGTGATGGGTCTCCAACCGCATCGCTCAAAAATCCCTTAAAAGCCCCAATGCCGTTAGTCGCCTCTTATGTACACTCACCGGAAGAAATGGGGTAGTGGTATTCTAAACGGACACTACACAGCAAACAATGCTAGAGAATGACCCAGATTGTAACATAGGTTACTTTTTGTCCCGGAAAAATTTGACTAATAAACTAATTCACGATTGATTGAACTCAGCGTACCGGAGAAAACGCCTAAAGTTTGGCTAAAGCAAATTTACAGTACGAAGTCTGTCGGGTCAGCTAGGTAGATCATAAAAAAATAGGGTAGTCAGAGTCTAGGAATAAGAAACTCCTCAGCCACTTTTGGAAGTTAACCCTAAGCTGTAGTGGTGAAAAAATATCACGGTTCTATAGTGGTGGGTCCATTGGACCCAGCAATTTTTAAGTGAGGAAAATTTTGTTGGTAAGATTCTCCAACCACATCCCAAATTCACGTCTTAAGACACTAGCGGGTAAAATAAGGTTTCTTGATATTCTAAGCTGACATAGCAGATTTTTAATTCATGCATAATACTTAATGAAAAAATACTAAACAGAAAGAGTTACAATTTTGTTGAATGTTATAAGTGTAAGTATTTTAATAAAAGTTACAACTGGCTCCTAGGTATCATTACTTCTGTTATGAATATTAATGATTATGTTGATGATGATTATACACACCTAATTTAGTATTATGGTTTTAGAATAAAACATAACATAACATAAACGTTCACGCCGAATATCCCCGAAGGGGTTGGCAGAGGTACTAATACTTCTGAACATCACGTGACTTTTTGTCACCTGGTGTTCAGAGTACCCACGTTTTGCATGGACAGTGTACTCACGTGATAGGGGGTAGGCCTATCGCCGTTTTTGTACGAATACACTGTCACATGACTAAGTACAACTCAGCCATGTGGGTTTCCTCACGATGTTTTCCCTCACCGTTAACAACCATGATAAATTAACCACACATAAGCGACATGATAGTCCAGTGGGTAGAACACCCGCCCGAAAACAGAAGGGCGTGAGTTCCAATCCTGGGACGGGCCTACACCAATTTGTCTTTTCTAAAGTCATATGTGTGGTTAATTTATCATGGTTGCTAACGGTGAGGGAAAACATCGTGAGGAAACCCACATGGCTGAGTTGTACCTAGTCATGTGACAGTGTATTCGTACAAAACGGCGATAGGCCTGCCCCCTATCACGTGAGTACACTGTCTAAGCAAAACGTGGGTACCTTCTCTGGAAACTAGATGGCGCTTGCCATGTGAGTTCAGGAGTATTGGTACCTCTGCCAACCCCTTCGGGGATAAACGGCGTGAACGTTTACATATGTCTTTAGAAAAGACAAACTGGTGTAGGCCCGACCCAGGATTTGAACACTAGTCGTTTGCACGATAACCGAGTGTTCTAGCCACTGGGCTATCACGGTTGACATCACGGTTTTAGAATAAAACTGTAATATATAGACAGTAAAAAATTCTTATGTTTTTGTATTTTATTCATTCCTATTGAGGCAGGAAGAAACTGTGATTCCCACTTTGTATGATCTTATCAATCCTTTCTCTAAAAAATTCATCAATCTTATAATATATGCTCATTTGCTCCTATAAGAAAACTGATACTGTTGCTATGGTTTTTTTTAAAAAAAATACTTACAGAAAAAGGTCTTTTTATTAACCAACTAGCTGACCCAGTAAACGTAGTTTTGCTATATATATATTTTATAGCTCATCGAATCATATCCAGGGACATTTATTTATTTATTTATTTATGTACAAGTACAGCCATTACAGCTTGCAGCCAATGCGACAATACTTAAATATTCTTATTACTAACACAAACAGTGACACTAAATATTAGAAAAAATGACTACAAATGTAAGTAAAGGATAGAATTAAAAAAAACACTAATAAAATCAATAAAAAAAATAAACAACTCTAAACTATATAAAAAAGTAACAAGGTATAAACTCCAACCTACAATATACAAATTAACAATAACATAACAGTTTAAGGACAGCTCTCTCAAGTTCAACCATGGGGCAAACCAGGATATCTACCTCCTCCGACACCCTGTTAAGTAGCCGAATCCCTCTCACTATTGGCGAGTTGTGTAGCAGCGCGGTGCGCGCTCGCGGCTCCACGAACATGCGCGCGCGGCGCCGGCGGCTGCGCGACATGTAGGGGACCACGAGGCTGAGCGCGCCCAGCACGCGCCCGTTGCACTCCAAACACTTTGGTCAGGTACAGGACTAGGGTCTTATCTCTCCTTACCTCAAGTTTATTGTACCCAACCATACCCAGCACAAACAGTGTTGGGTACATGAGTGGGTACAGTGGGTATACACCGTACAACTTAAGGTAAAGAAAACGGGTAAATTTGTTCTGCATGCGTTCTAGCATTAGTTTGTATTTCTCCTCATGGGGACTCCAAACTATCGCATTGCATTCCAATTTGCTCCTGACCAAGGCATTATACAGTGTCCTAATAGCTAGCGGATTGGTGAACGCCTGACATCTTCGCAGAATGAAACCGAGTCTCTGAAAGGCCTGTTTGCACACCACAGTGATGTGATGGCGAAACGTGAGGTCGGCTTTGAAGTGTACTCCGAGGTCCTTGACGGCGGAGACTCGCGCCAGTGGCGCCGCGCCCACGCGGTACTCGTGCTGCAGCGGGGCTTTAGCGCGGCTGAAACTCATCACCCCGCATTTCTCAGAGTTGAATGATAATTTGTTAAGAGTGCTCCATTCGTAAACGCTATCTATTTCATGCTGGAGTTGAATGCAATCTTCTCTATTATTGATGACGTGGAGTATTTTGAGATCATCAGCAAACAGTAAACAATCAGCATTTTGAACTACTTTAGGCAAGTCGTTGATGAGTATCAAAAATTCCAGGGGCCCTAACGTGGATCCCTGACTTACACCTGAATGCGTAAAGTATGGGTTTGAAAGCCGCCCATTGTACTCTACCACCTGACACCTATCTTTAAGGTAGCTTGTGAAAAACTGCAGTACCTGCGGAGTACACCCTGCTCCTGCCAGCTTCGATAATAACACGTCATTATTGACGACATCGAATGCCTTCCGGTAATCGAAGTACGTCACATCGACTTGGAGCCCGGCATCTACTGGTGGCGTCACCATCGATACGAAATCGAGCAAATTAGTATTTGTGCTGCGTCCCGGTCGAAATCCGTGTTGCGCATCAGAAAGATGGGGTGCTATCTGCTTAAGGATAATCTCATGCAGGGCAGATTCTAAAACTTTGGGAAAGGTAGAGAGTATGGCAACTGGCCTAAATTTGTCTACCTCAGTCGCTTGATTGCTACTCCCTTTAGGTATTGGTGTGACTCTAGATAGCTTCCACCGATCGGGGTATACACCAGCTGCCAGGCATAGGTTGAACAAGTGGCAGAGGGGAGGAGCTAAAGCCACACTCGCGTCCTTGGCTAGGAAGGGGGGGATGCCGTCGGGACCAGCGGACAGCTTAGCGGGCAAGCGGTGCAGCGCGGCACACACCTGCGCCTCGCTCAGGCTCGGCACGTGCACGCGCGCGCCGCCACCCGCGTCCGCCGCGCCGCCAGCCGCCTCCGCCTGTGCTGCGCTCACGTCTAAAGATAGCCGCGTATTACTGTACACCGACCTAAAGTAATCCGCAAACGCTTGCGCACAATCCGCTTCTGGCATTGCCTTCCCGTCCCGTTGCAACGCAGATTTATTGATATCAACCCTTTTATTCCTGATCAGGACATGTATATCCAGGCCACCTTAGGAAAGTTAATTGTACTAAACACTGCACAACTTTATTTTACTGCAATGTCGGTTTGGAATAGCACTAATAAATTGTTGGGGCCTTTTCGGTTATTGTTCGGCGATTTTCTTGGGGAATCTTCACCTTTATTTTACAAATCCTTTCCTAAGCCAACTTCCAAATATGGCTGAGAAATTTGTAACTCTTTGTCTCCGGCCTGGCTCTTTTGTTATTCATTGCAACGAGTATATGTCATTGATCTGGTAAATGCATGAAGGTACTAACTAAACAGGTGAGCGCACTTATAAAAATATGGTAGTGAATAATGCAATTTCCGTGAACGAGTATGTTTGAAAGATGACGTAGTATGCAAGATAGAAAAAGGAATGTTGAAATGGTTTGGGCACTTAGAGAGGATGGATGAAAATAAAGTAGCGAAAGAGATATATAGAGCCAATGTGGATGGGATTCTTAGTAGAGGACGGCCTCGTAAAACGTTTCTAGATCAGATAGAAAACGTTCTTATAAAGGCGGGGGTCCGAAGTGAGAAGAATAAAAGAGCATGTATGAGAAGAATTATGAACAAAAGGGAAGCAAGAGAGGTTTGTCAAGATCGTACTAAGTGGCGATCGATAGTCTCTGCCTACCCCGATGGGAATAATGGGCGTGAGTATAAGTAAGTAAGTAAGTAATTATGCAATTTATTACCTGGCAATAAAGCCTATAATCTTTTGAACACTGTCAAGCAGAGAAATGTCCTGGAACGAGAGCCCTAGGAGCACCAGAGGAGTGTGTTCCGCTCGCGTGGTTGCCAGTCGAGATTACGACAACGAAAACCAAATTCAAACTTATTTATAGTGAATATTTTATAAAAAGCAGGTTATTAACTATTCGTTTTTAATAAATTGTATTAATTCAACTAGTTGCTATTGCTACATATGTTGCTGGGATTTTTTAAGATGTTGTTGACTACTCATATTGAACTATACGTGGGACACTCAGAAAATTTTGCGAAAATAAAAAGAAATGTTCTATGGGTAAAATTGTTTTTATTAAATCTTTTCAAAGTTCTCTCCACCAGCATCTATACAAAGTTTCATACGTCTAAACCAGTTTTCGAAACACTTTTTCCAGTCCGCCGCAGACACCTCATTTACAGCCCGCTAAAACGCTGACAGCGCATCTTCCGGCGATGAAAATTGTATCCCTATGAGTTGATGTTTTATTTTAGGGAATAAAAAGAAGTCACACGGTGCCAGGTCAGGGTTGTAAGGAGGGGGACCCAAGAGTTTGACCGGCGTGCTGTTCAGGAAGTCCGTCGTTTTGAGCGCGGTGTGAGCGGGCGCGTTGTCGTGGTGAATCAGTAGCCCGCGGAGCCCTGTGTTTGGTCGATTGTTGCTCACAACTTAGAAAACTACTGGCAAGCATTTAGTAGTATACCAGTCTGCGTTAATACTTCTTTGATCTTGTAAAGGAATTGACACCAAATAGCCAGTCATATTGAAAAAACTTGCGATCAAAATCTTCCCACCGCTTCTAGATCTCTTCACTTTGGTAGGGGTCGCTTTGTTTTGAAATACCCAAACCGTCGACTGGCGCTTCGTTTCTGGATCGTATTGATAAATCCAGGACTCATCACCTGTAATGATGTTGTAAACACGCCGAGACGAGCCAACATCAAATTTATTAATCATATCACGACACTATTCCACCCGGGCCTGTTTCTGTACCTCGGTGAGGTTGTGTGGCACCCAGCGTGAAACTATCCTCCTCACGTGAAGATGTTTGTGTAAAATCTCATGAACGCTTCCCGATCCAATCTGCATAATGTGTTGAATCTCTAGATACGTTATTCGCCTATTGTCATGAATTAAATTTTTCACTTCCACCACGTTTTCATCCGTAACAGCCGTTAGAGGGCGACCACTTCTTTCTTCATCCCGCAAAGTTAATCGACCACGATTGAATTCGTTATACCAATAATACACGGTTGCCTTGGAAGGCCCTTCATCCATAAACGCCATTTGAAGTCTATCGTATGATTCGTCTGGCTTTAAGCGACATTTGAAATCGTAAAAAATCATAGCGCGAAAATGTTCCCGGCTTAGATTCATTTTTCAGTAAGACACGACAATTTAAAATAGTTCGTAAAAAATAAAGAGGGAAATTTTGAAATTGGAACGTACCTTTTTTTATTTATAAAGACTCATATTTTCAGTATACATTACAACCGGCCAGTGTTTCATACATTAAAACCTATTTTCGCAATACATTCTGAGTGGCCTGGTATTTAAAACTATTAGTAGTTTTTTTATCAGCCCTAGTTTTTGAGTTTCAGCTAAGTGCGGTTTCAACAGAAAAAAAACGTGTATTTACCTAAAAGAATATTTATTTAAAAAATACATTAATTTTTAAGTTCCAGAAAACTTCTCTTTAAAGCTCTTCTCTTATGTGTAGACTTAGGGGAATGGCGTATCAGAGACCAGCGATAGTCAGACATCATAATTATATCCCAGAAACCCTGATAACGTTCTTCCATGACACGTAAATCTTGATGCATACGCTCTCCCTGCTCTTCGCTCATATCTCCTAAATTTTACGGAAACCTGTCCAGATGACTGAAGAGGAAGTGAAGTTTTATGCTCATATTGCATCCCATATCTCTTAATTGAAAAAGCAGGTCTTCAACAAGTTCAACATAATTTTCAGATTTTTTATTTCCTAGAAAGTTCTGCATCACAGAGACGAAAGCTGTCCAAGCCCGTAATTCCAGCTCAGTCATAGAGTTCCTTAATTGGGTGTCTTTCGTAAGTTGTTTGATTTGCGGGCCATCAAAAATACCAGCTCTTATCTTTTCCATGGTGAGTTGAGGAATTTTTTGACAAATGTAAGAAAAACAGTCACCATCTTTATTTAGTGCTTTGACAAACTGTTTCATGATACCAAGTTTGATATGGAAAGGCGGAAGTATGATCTTTTCACGAGATACTAGTGAATTCTGAATTGTATTGTGCTTACCGGGTGGCATATTTTGTCTTAAGGGCCAGCTTTTTCTTACCCAATGCTCTTGTTTAACTCCACTGTCTCAAAGACATATAAAATAGGGAAATTTAGTGAAACCGCTTTGTTGACCGAGAAGAATGTTTACCATTTTTAAATCAACACAGATTTGCCAGTTGTGGCCATTGTATTTTATTTTATTCAAAACTAGCGAGATGTTTCCGTACTCTTCCTTTGACTTTGTACTGTGTGCAATAGGTATTCCAGCGTATTCATTTCCGTTATGTAACAGAATGCATTTTAAGCTACGTTTCGAGCTGTCAATGAATAAATGCCAATCACTCGGTTCATATTGTTACAAACCCATTTTAATCAACAAGTTTTTAATGTCGGAACAGTAGGCTATGTTATTTTCTTCCGCAAAATACGCATTTTTTTTCTCTTTCTCGATAAAAAGGTATTTTAGTGCCTGGAGATAGCAAATTTTTTTCTTTCAGTCTCGTAGCCAGCAATTCTGAAGCTTGTTTAGAAAGATTCAAGTCTCTGACAAGATCATCCAACTCATTTTGTGTAAAACATTTTGGCTCACCTGGCGTACTCTCGAAATCAGAATCAATTTGTGATGTGCTTGGTTCTTCATTGTCTTGTTCTAAGAGTTCAGTTAAATTTTTGGGCTCTGAAAGTTCAGGTGATTGCTATTCTCGACGCTGAACACATGTAGTACTTGGGTATTGCCTTTTAGCTCGATTTTTGGGGTTTAAGCCGTTTATGTTCACGCTACAAAAGTAACAGCCGTCGAGATGATTTTTCGGTTCTTTCCAAATAGTTAGTGTTTAAATTTAAAAAAAAACTTATTTTACCACTTTTCCATAATCTTAAGTATTCAATCGTGGCTCTCAAACATCAGAAAATGGACCAACATAGCCGGTGTCGAAGACCTGTTTTGCCTAGCCAAAGACCAAAGGGGATACTCGGAGCTGACTGCCAACCTCAAGTAGTGGAGAGGCACTAGAAGAAGAAGAAAAAGTATTCAATACACGATTTACAAACACAATCAGGAGCCCAAGATTTGTCATTTTTATCCAACGACATTGCAAAATATGAAAAATAAGCATTTTTAAGTATCTTTGATATGACTTTTTTACATTCTCAAACACATTTTCTCCGCATTTGTAACAAAATGGTTTGGATTGTTTATACAACGTCTCCTTGAACTACTCATGTCGTAAAAACTTTAAATATTTGTATAAACACAATAAAATACATACTTAAGCGACTAAAAAATTATCAGAAGTGAGAAAGTTAATAACATAACATAAACGTTCACGCCGAATATCCCCGAAGGGGTTGACAGAGATACTAATACTTCTGAACATCACGTGACTTTGTCACCTGGTGTTCAGAGTACCCAGTGTGGTTAATTTATCATGGTTGTTAACGGTGAGGGAAAACTTCGTGAGGAAACCCACATGGCTGAGTTGTACTTAGTCATGTGACAGTAAATTCGTACAAAACGGCGATAGGCCTGCCCCCTATCACGTGAGTACACTGTCCATGCAAAACGCGGGTACTCTGAACGCCAGGTGACATAAGTAAATGTTAACAGCGATTAAATTCACGGCAACAGGCAAAAAGTTGGATTTTGTAAAATATTATTATCGTCATCTATCAACTTGAAGATAAATATTTTATTTTGTTTGTTAATCGATAAAATTATATTTATAACGGGTATCCCCATGGAAACAAAATAACTAAGGTGTCCAAAATTAATATTTTTTTCGTGTGTTCCTGAGCTTTTATCATTTAACTTGAAATAGTTAGCAGAGCAAAATATAGTGAAAACTATTTTGTGACCTTTTTACCTATTTCAAGTAAATAATATAAGTGAAATCAGATGCCGCTTAGTGTTGGCTTAACTTGGCACAAATATTTTTCTACCCGCGCATCGTAAAAAGAAACGCAGGCTTTTGGTTCGGGGCTTTTGAAGCTAATTACTAGACACTTTATCATCCTATTAATACCGCCATCATTTACTTACCATTTTTTCTCTGCTCAACTTCAAAAAGTGGCTGAATAAATTTTAATTCTCAAGCACTGGCTACCCCTTCTTTTACAATCTACTAATTAAAAATATGAATGTAATAAGTGTTTAAAAAATGAATGTGTAAAAAATAATTGTTTTCGTCACCTTCAGAGGCACTCTTATTAAAACACCAACCGATGGTGACCCTACTCAAAACGAGACACAGTTAACTAGTTAGTCATCAGTGCGCATTCCTGTTTAAATAGTCATTCCATGGTACTAATATATAAAAATTCTCAGATTTATTTTTTATCAAATCATGTTAAAATATATAGTTCTAATCACCCAGCTTAAGTTTGCTCAACTCCAAAGAGGTTAGTCGAGTCAAGCCAAACTCCCAGTGCGTTAATCTAATAGAATAGCAGCACATTACTACGGAGAATTATGGAACAGACGAAATGCACTCTTTCAAATTTAAATTAATATCAAAAACCAAACCTTAAAAAAATAACAAACAATTTTCTTCTCAATTTATGTGAGACGCTGTTGAATTTTTTATTCTGAAGCTCTGCTTACCTTAATTTAGGATTTATAAATATATTCAAACCCCCAATGAGAGGTTTTCTTTTTGAGAAATAAAAAAACAACATAGTTTCCTAGAGCTCTGTAGATGGCGTTGATGTAACTACGTTTCTTACTTTAATTTTTTCTTCGTGGCCTCAATAGTGTTGCCACAATAATTTCGCCAATGTCAACTTTAAAAACATGTGTCACATCACTCTAGAGTAACTTTTTGGCGAGTAAAAACCACAAAAAGAATGTTAAATATAAATACCGTCTTTGTTTATTTACTTTTAAGCTATCTTGGCTTAAACTGATATTTATTTAGACTTTCAAATCAGAACGTTTTTATGTACGTTCCGTTTTACGATATCATTACATCCAAAGTGAAAAACGGTGTGACGTTCCGTTCCTACCAGTAACTTAGCAAGTCTGGCGCCATCTATCCTGAGAACAGGTAAGAAGAAAAAAAGAAAAAAAGGAAAACCCCTCATTCTGTTTAAATCAAATCATGTTAAAATTTATAAATCTAATCTGCCAGCTTAAGTCAGGTAAACTCCAGGGAGGTTAGTCAAGTCAAGCCAAACTCCTAGCGCGTTGATCTAATAGAATAGCAGCACATAACTACGGAGAATTATGGAACTGACGAAATGCACTGTTACAAATTTAAATTAATATTCAAAACGAACCGCTTCTGCGGTCGCCAGTGCTGCTGTTGTTCATCGCGGGTTAATAATGTTTTGATGTATTTACTGATATTCGGTTAGCTTATACTGTGAGTGCTAATTGGAATTTAATATGTGAGGAAAAAATATTATTGCGTGGTTTTTGAATTAAAATGGAAGTATTCCAGTATATTTATGTAATTTGTCAAAAGTGTTGTAAGATCCATTAAAAAAAAAACGTTTACGTTTATCAAGTCAAGACAAAGAAGCAATAGAATTAGTAAAAAGTCAAAATTAATGGGGATATCAACAATAGGGAATATGCATAAAATTTTAAATGCCCTAAAACTGTTTTTCACGAATACTTATTATCGCAATATTATAATAAAAAAGTTTTTTTTTTAATTTACTTATTATATAAACCCCTAAAATAATATTCAAAAAGTGCAAAATAAGGGAGCGAAATTCAAAATTCCAAAACGCGCCACCATCGGTTGAACGAAATGTGACGTCATCTGACACGAAATTGTACTCAAAAGCGTCGAAAACACTAAGGTAAACATCCACTGGACGTGTCAAGTGACGTCACGTATAACGCGCGTAAAATGGCGGCGTTTGAACTGCTTAAATTTTTTAAAAGTTTTAAATTCCAATTTTGAAAATATCTAGAGGATTTTGAAGCCCAAAAATATTTTTTTCCACGTTATAAAATAGTAAACTATTCATATAAGACAAAAAAGAAAAACATGAATATTCCCTATTTCGAAGTTGTAATAAAGACCCCTTTTATTTACACTTTCTAAGCTAAGCAGCCTAATGTGTAAAAATAGAGAAATATCAGACATAAAACCATAGAGGTATACACACATACTACTACTATATACATACTACTACTATATTACTATTCATAATACAGTGCGCTTTGTTAAGATTATTATACTACTAATTGAATTATTAATAAAGCAATTAATTTAATGGATAAATGTGGTCTAGTATTTGCTTATTTATTTACTTACTAGCTATTATTGCTATTAGGGGATCGATCGGCTATCTGCCACCTTTGTTTCCAGCATAGCTAGAACGAGCGACCTTTTAACTAGATATCGCGTGATGCACACACAACAGCCATCTCTTTTGCACTTTCATAATTATTCACAGAGATCTCTTCTTTTTCAAGTATCTAAAGAAATATCCACTTAAGTGCAAAAATGTTTTATTTAAAATATTACGAAATTCTAATATACAAAATTGCATTTCATTAAAACTATTTTAAACTATTTTAAATATTTTTAAAATAATAAAATTGCGCAGTATCTCAAGAATAAGGTATTGCCTTGTATTTTTGGATCATCAATAGTCCAACTAATCAATATGTAAAAGCCCACACATAAACGTGGCATAATGTCATTCAGAAATGACATGTATGCAATTATGTATGCCTGGCATTAATTGAAACGATTGAATGTGAGCAGTGATGGAAGAAACCTCACATTAAGCGATCATTTGCAAAAGACTTTTTTAAATTTTAGTATTTCAAATTAGCGGTTGCTGTTGCACCGTAACAAATATTGGTTTATCAGATTATTTGTTACGGTGCATTTTTCTTGCTATTGTTTTATTAATTAGTTAAGTTTTTTTTTTAGTTAAGTCTTTGTTTCTCTGGTGTTCTTTATTTTTATGCATATGTGGGAGCTTGTTATTGGCCTATATCCTTATGTCATAATTTCATATTGTAAATTTAGCTGTAAGCCCCCAAAAGATAATTAAACAAAATAAAACAAATAAAAATATTACAAAAACCACACCACCCCTGTGAAGCTAGAGCGGTCCACTAGTAAATCATAAATTAATACATCACGACCATAAATCTCAAAAAGGGGTCGCCAGAGCTTCAGAGCTAGAAACTATTCAGCTACATTTTGAAAGTTGATAGAAAAACAAGATGGTAGAATCAAAGTATCCTTGATGATGGGTCTCTAACTCTAAGTCGCCTCTTACAAAACCCGTAGGTAGAAAGGGGTAGTGACATTCTAAGCCGGCACTACACGGCAAAAAAATATTTTCATAAATGATCCAGGGAGGGAAATTATAATCTTTATTGTTGATTCATTAACACCCTTTCACATTTAAATAGATATTAATAATTAAAGGTAGTATTCAGGCTTTCTGCATCAATATTAATGAATTACCGAGAATATTATCGGAAGCGGTAGAGTTACAACTTCACTTAGTAACCAAACACTACGGCTGCAGGGGATGCAAACACGCTTTAACACGACTTGAATCAATATCTATATTCAGTGTGTGAACTGGTTGTATAGTTTGTAACTTTCCAAATTACTTCAATAATATTCACAGCAATGAATTCCAAAAGGGGTAGTCAGAGCCGTAGAATTAGGATATTTTCTGCCTTTAAAATTTTAGTGAGGAACGGATAATACAATAAAAAATGATTGGTGATGGGTCTTCAGCCACGTCACCCAAAAATCTCAAAAGTCATCGCTTTCAAAACCCCAGAAAGAAATAGGTTCCTTGGTTTGTAAGATAAATGAAGCCATCGGCCCCCACTAATTTTGACTTTAAATGTTCGATCTTTTTAATATTTATAGCTGTAAGCATATTTAGAATAGAATAGTAAAACTGTTGAATGCATATCACAATATGATTTTTAATTGAATAGACTTCCACTGATTTCAACCTAGGTAGACTATCAGCTTTAGCAATAATTCTTAACTATTCAATCTTCATCTCGACGGTGTTGGCGTTAGTAATTCCAAATTACTATTTACTAAACAATTGATCAGAAGTGGCTGGTCAACAATTGCACTTAGTAATTAAACACGACACGGCCATTGTACAGGGCTGCCAACACAGCAACATGTCGATAGCTAATATGACGTCATTCAATATAGACTGAAACAATACTTCGTAACTAACTTGTAATGACCCGTAGCGCGCGTGACATGTCCGATGAGGTGTTCGGTTGTATTGTCTGTGAGTTGCATAATTTACACAGGTGGGTTGAAATAAAAGTTTATACCTAGTCTAAATTAAACAATGCTCTCAATCAGTCCATTTATGATCATCAGTCTGTGTCTGGACGTCAAATTTTACGTGGCGTAAGCAATATATTTACATACATCTTACGACATAATCGTAAAGTTCATTTTACACGATATAATGAGAAGATTACGAGTACATTGCTGTTAATACTTATTTCGTAGCAGCAACACGCTTCATTACGCGATAAAGTTGAGAAATAGAAAGAAAATAGGAACGAAGCGGTCGCAATGCTGCTGAAGCTTAGTTCTGACGTTTGTTTTTTCAATTTATCGACGAAATCTAAACTTTAATTTGTATTTTATTTATACTTTAATTCATTATATAAGACATATTTAGAAGTATTCTTGATCATTCCTTACAAATGATATTATTGTGGTTTGGTTTGAAATTACAAATCCTAATTATTGACTAGCTGCACTGCGCTTTTTCAGATTTGGCGTTTCATTAAAAAGATGCAAAATTGTAACTGTCGCGATATCAAAGAATATAACGATATTGCATAAATAGCTTGAAGGGTTAATGGCGTATAAGGGAAAGCTACCGGCAAAGTAATAGTGGAGCGCCGTAAGACATAAAAATGGTAAAATCTCGGAACCCAGGGCCAGTCAATGAATCTTTATAACAAGTGTTTGACTGTATTATTAAAACCTCAAATAAAAATTAAAAAAAAAAAATGCCGATCTCGATTACAACAATTTTTATAAACAATTTACTGAAAAATGAAAGGCGGAAGGAGGAAAAAATAACATAATAATAACATAAACATAACATAACATATAACATAAAAAGTTTACAGTAAAGTTCTTAATTTTATATGCGACAAATTGTGTTTGCAGAGTAAATTCAATGTTAATTTATTAGATTTTCGCAAAAAAAATGATTTACAAAAGATAATTTAACCTTAACTATATCGATTATTGCTCATTATTGTCGTCGTCGTCGTCGATTTCGTTGATGTAGATTGTAGGTAAAGGATTAGTACAGCTATCACCATTGCATTCTAAGCAAGCTGCAGTACAGTTTAATCCACTTTTCCTGCATCCACAAGATGCTCCACATCCTGTTTTGCATGCGCAAAAAATAATTTTTAGTAAAGATTCTGGAGCTGGTCGCTGCGTCATTGTTTGCGGTATCAATATTCCGCGTTCATTTTTCCAACCCCATTCTTCTGGTAATATTTCTTTTCCGAGCCATGTTTGAACTTGTAAATATACTCTTTTGAAGTGTTCGAAAGCGGCATCTGCAGTAGGTGGTAATGACGGCAGTTTAACGCAGGTATTTTTGGCAGTTGCTTTCAAAAAAGAGTTATATCTCAATGCATTAAGATCTTTCGTTTTTTGGGGGGCATTATATAAAGCAAGATTGCATGTAACACCAGCCTTAAAAATTTCATCGATGTCTTTGCATTCATTTTTAAAAACTGTCGCAGCATTTTGCAAATCCGTTCGTTTTTCGAAATTTTTTGCAAACACGTTTTTGCCACGTTGAAAAAAAGCTGACGTCGTGTCACATCCAGTGAATGCATGTAAGAACAGAATATGCTCTTTACACTTTGGTAATATTTTTTCTAAACTCTTAGAAGAGTACGCTCTTTGCAGTATTTTGCCTTTGGATGGTTTTCGAAAATAAATTTCTCGGTCTGGTGGTGAGAGCGCAGTCAATAAAACTAAAACATCTACATCCTCGGACACTACAGCAATGTTTTCAGATTGCAGATTAATAGCAGTTTCAATTATTAGTCTGTCGGCATCAGTTTCTGCTTGGCAAGCAAATATTTTATTTTCTGTGAGTGTTTCTCGTAGCATATCTATAAGTCTACTCTTATTTTTGGCATTCGATAAAAAAAAATCCTGCGCTGTTTTTAGTGGCATGGTTTTATCAAATATTATGTCATTACATGCGTTTTTTTTTACAGCGACGCGTTCGTTCCATTGATTTTGTGCAGCTCTTCTTGTAACCATCAAATACGACATAAATGTTGTTTCCATAATTGTTATGTAGATATCTGACATAATGTTGACAAATTGTACCGAAATTTACATCTAATTGCCACTTGCAACGATGTAAAATCGTTTGCAATAGAATCCAACAATCATGTAAACAAATATGGCGGACTGACATTGACAGCGTATTGTTTATGCCCATAGTGATGTCATAGTGTTCTAATTAAATTAATTAATAAATAAATAAATTTTAATTTTAAGTCATAGACTATGGCCCATAGTAGGATAGGTACTAAAATAAAACTGACTAAAAAGATTAAATATATAAGCCATAGACTATAAAATAAAACATAACATAAACGTTCACGCCGAATATCCCCCAAGGGGTTGGCAGAGGTACTAATACTTCTGAACATCACGTGACTTTGTCACCTGGTGTTCCGAGTACCCACGTTTTGCATGGACAGTGTACTCACGTGATAGGGGGCAGGCCTATCGCCGTTTTGTACGAATACACTGTCACATGACTAAGTACAACTCAGCCATGTGGGTTTCCTCACGATGTTTTCCCTCACCGTTAACAACCATGATAAATTAACCACACATATGTCTTTAGAAAAGACAAATTAGTGTAGGCCCGACCCAGGATTTGAACACTCTACACACACACACACACACACTATAAAATAAAACTGATTATTTATAAACAAAGTGTTTATTAAAACAAATTTAAATCTTCGTCTTCATCATTATTTTTATGGCTTAGGATTTAATCAGTTATGGTTAATTATATTAAGTTCTTGAAAAAAAATATTATTGTATTCAAATAATATTAAATTTAAATAATTTATTAAATTAAAAATAAAAGATAAATTCAGATTACGAACAACACTAACTTTTCAATGACTTATAGAGTTCGATGAGTAAAAAACTAAGATGACAGCTTGTCAAATACTTCGAAATTTTTACGTTGCAAATGTTTTAACAAATTTAACTTATAAATACAAGTTAAATCGTGTTGAAGATAATGTGAAAACAATGGTGCGTTTGTTGAAATCAGACTATGTTCATAATTGATCGTCAAATGTATGTGATCACGGAGTAATCGTGACAATTTGGTTTGTTTACATGATTGTTGGATTCTATTGCAAACGACCTTAATAACATCCCTCCATTAATGACGTAGGAAAATTTTCGTACATCGTTCACATCCACTGACACTTCTGGGAATATGTCATAAAATGTAGATTTTGTTGTTTTTCGTATTTCACCATCTTCAAAGAGAGCAAGAGGATAAAGAGCTAATTCATAAGTCAAGTAGTTTTTTAGTTCTTCATCAGATTTTTTTAATACGCATATACGCTGAAATAATAATAGCGGATCAATTGGAATAATATTTTGCTAGTCGATGCCAACAAAGGAATGATCTTGTCTTTCCTTGATAACTTAACTTCTTTGAAATTTATTCCATTAATTTTCATCATTATTTTTAGAACTTGCTCAAAAGCTGCGTAGCAATTCACGTTTTCTTGCCCAGTTATTCCAGTTGCAATAGACATAATGACACCAACATCAGGGAATGGAGGATGTTGAATAAAATATTCTTCCAATTTTTTCACGTCAATGTCGTCCCTTTTGATTCGTGCATCGGTTGAATCAGCGTGTTGATAACTTTTTTTAAAAGATATATTACAAAATTCCTCTATGCCTTCTATTATATCTTTTGTAAAAATAACACCTTTTTTCCATTTATAGACAATACTTTTCGTTACACCACGTTTAAAAGGTCCGCCTTCAACACTCATAGATTTCATTAATGTTTGTTCTATGGTTTGATCCGTGGAAATTCTAGAAAAAAATACATCAGAACGTATAGCAGTGAAATAGCCCTCTGTGAAATTTTGAAACTCTTCTGGGTCCATTTGGATAGATAATTCCTGCATGTCTTGCAAGTACAGTTGCGCGGACTTTGCATACGGAAAATGTCCTGATGCATGGAAGTATGGGATCATCCTCTCAATAGTTTGTAAATGCAGATTCCAATCACCCATACGCTCAGCTGCAATAAAATCTTTTAGCTCTGATACCATTCGAAAATAGCTGATCCATAATCTGGACGTTTGATTTTTACTCTCTATATCATGTAATTTTTTTTCAAAAATTTCATTTAAACTTTGAAATCCAATATTTTCCGTTATTTCCGTGTAATTGAACATTTCAAAAATATTAGCATTCGTCTCATCAGCAATTAAAGTTTGGAAATCCGAATTATTTTTTAATAAATCATCGAAAATTAATCTAGATAAAGTTAGCTGCAGGAGTATATGTGCACGTACCGCTCTAGCATATGCACGTCCAGACATGATATGATCGATTGAATTTTCGGCATAAACCGTCGAGAGGGCTTCTTTAATTCCACTTCCAGCCATCATATAACCAATAGATCCCATATAGGACATTAGCGTATGAAAAGAGCCCAATCGGACAACAGTAAGCATCTCATCTGATAAACATATAGCTGAAGTTATATCGCGCGATTTTATATACAAAAGTTGATCAAATATTACGATACATATCTTCATATTTAATGATTTTGCATTGTCTACTGATGTTTTCATCGCCGTATACAAAGTGTTATAATCACTTGGATAAATGAATGGTAAGAATATTATTGACGAAGTATCAAAATCATGTGTACTTGTTAACAAATTCATGAATCCGTTCCATCCCGGGAAGTCATTATTGGTTTTGAATTTTAGATACATCCAGAGAACGTTCAATTTTGAAGAAACTGTGGGGGTTAAATTGGGCTCTTGCTCCGAAATTTCGATTTGAAGTTTTTTCAATCCTTCACCAGCAGAAGCTGGATATATTTGAAGGGGTATATGAGCTTGATCACGAATAGTTGTCTCTGTTGGAATCCTATCTAAACGTTTAATTGGTTCCCTGGTTTCTATTCGATCGCTCGGAGTTACAATTTCGATCGAACCCAAATTATGAAAAGTATCTTTGCCGTCTAGTGTGTTGACGTTAAAATCTGCGTTATCGTACATAAATTGTACAAAAGTACCTGCTTTTATTTTCACAGGACTTGTGAATGTTGCAGAAGCTTCATAAATTATTGCTTCTTTGTATGATCCGCAAAAGCCTAAAGCGTTACATATTTCTATTATTTTTTTGAAGCCAAATTTTCTATGAAGAGTAACAGCTAAAGCCACATGCAGTGATGATATAAATGAACGAAGCCTTACTGCAGATATTATCGCATGAGCAGAGCTATTGAGGCGCATTTCGTTTGATAAAGATTTATAAACTCTGGTTTACCTCTTTTGTCATTTAAAATTATTTGTGATAAAAAAAAATGATAGAGATTTTGGTATTGTCTCATGAACATGGTTAAACATTTTATCACTAGCCGGATACATTTTATTATCATAAACCTGCGTCCGAATGTGTCGTCGTAAAATTTCACCAGCAGCCTTTAAAATACGATATTCTTCTTCTTCATCATCTTTTGACCTCTGACTGTTCCAGTTATCAGACAATATTTCATATTGTTGATTTTTAAAACATATGATTGTATTAGATCCAAATTTACTGGAGAATACAATATTATCCTCATAATGGTTCATTAACCTCATTTTTATCGTTTTATCGTCAGAAATATGATCAATTGTCACAATACTTTTTAATTCTGCCAGTGAAAACTGGCAGTCATCATTTTCTTCAATATATTTGAAAATCTGCTCCATTGCTGCATCTACTTGTATTGTGACTGGATGAATTTTTTTATCCCTCTGGCTCTGTTTTACGGTAGTTTTCAAACGCATATAACAATCCGCGTGATACTTAGCGTCCTGAGCTACTAGATCTAACACACCTACAATTCTTTTATGGATATTGCGACAATATTCGCTTTTCTCTTCGCTTATCAAATTTAAAATAGTTTGCTTGAACTCAGAAGTAGTTACGTAGCTGATTTGCTGTCTTACCGATTTGGACTTTCTTCTTTCCTTTATTTCATCCGCTTCTTTTTCACCTAAAAAGCACTTATTTTTCCAATCAAAATTAATAGAAGTAGCCATTCGCAGTTTTTTTTAGGTGGAGAGCATGTTGATGTGGTGTTCTTTTTTTTTAAATAAGCATTAATACATCCTTTATTGATATATTTTTGTCTGCATACTGAATGCACGTAGACAAATTCGCAAGTATTTAAATACTGTGAAATTCCATCCCCTCTTTCCACAGAAGCAGCTTTCAGTGTTGGTATTCCTCTAGTGACTTTTATAATATCTCTTAGCTCAGAGCTTAATTCAGAACTACATCCAATTTTGTCACAAATGAGGCAACCATTATTTATATTATTACTATTCGATGGTTCACCCATTTTGATACGAGGCTGTAACAACAAATATTACTAATATCAATAACTAACCTTTATATCACAATTAATTAAAATTTCAGATGTAAGGATTGGAAATTTCTTTTTTTTTAAACAAAAATTACATTCTAACTTTTAAGATCGATCTATTATAAAATATACTATTGAATATTCACAGTTGTTTTCAAAACCATGTAATATAAATAATAAACAAATACTTACTATTTATGCCACTATTTTCAAAGTTTGTAATACTCAGTAATTAACTTTTATCACACTCACTGCACAATAATATATATATATATATATTTTTTAATTATTTTTGTTTCGGAGCAAACAACAACTACGTATCCAGCCTAGCAAGTTGCCACGTGTACTATTCTGTTAGGGCCCGCGTTAACAACACCCAACAGCTGCTTTTGCCCCCTCTATTCCCCTCCCCACCCTTCATCGTTATACCTGCAGTCCCTTGAGACCCAAGATGAATTTTATAATAGTTCTTCTTTTCAAAATCTAATTTTACACTAATATAAATTAAGGAAAACTTCAAAAAATTAATAATTATTTATAATAATTATTAAAAAATTAAGATCGCACAAAATATTTTTTTTAAAATTTTTCTATATGCTAGTAGAAACACATTGCCAAAGTTTATAAAAAGATTTATTGACTGGCCCTGGATTCCGAGGTATAAACCTTACGGCGCTCCACTATAAACACAGTTTTGGAACAACGGTTTTGTTCTAGAAAATGACACGTTTGCAACCATCCGCTCACGCAAGGTTCATTAATTTTTCTGAATTAAATCAATAATTTTATGCACGCAGTATTAATGTATTCTCTCTCGTTTAGAATCCTATGTAGTGAATTTGATGATTGCAAAACCTACTTACCTTATTACGTACTAAAATCTATTTAATTTGCTGTTTTAAAATTTACTCACAAAATATCGTCATATTGACTAGACCATCCTCTTATAAATGCATATTTAAGCAAACAAAAAAGTAGTCTATCTTAGGAGTAATTCCTCTACCAAAGTATTAACTCTTTTAAAAATAAAGTATGTTTTAAGCAAAAATCTTAAAATTTACAAATATTTATAGTATGTAAGAAATGTTGAGCATGTATGAGAAGAATAATAAATGTGAGGAAAACAGAGAGATACATCAGGATGGTGCGAAGTGGCGATCGATAATCTTTGATTACCCCAGAACAATGGGCCGTAATATAGGTACATAATTAGGTAAATAAGTTATAAGATACACCTTCCAAGTCAAAAATGACCGGAATAACTAAAAGGTCGTATGTTATGTTGAATTAAATCAACAATATTGTAAACTGAGCCAAGTAAGAGAAAGTTCCCTCTTTATACATTTTCTAAGATAAAGTAAGCAAAGAAGACATTGCAGTCCTTCCACGCTATTAAATACAAAAGCTTCAACTTACTCTAATTCGGTTGAACATCTGCATTATATTTTTAATGTCCAGATAATTTAAATTGTACGTTAAATAGAATTCTTGCTGTAAAGTCTTTAGTTATTTATTCCTTTCATTTTTAGTCTATACATAGCAAATGTAAAAAAGTGGAGAGAAATAAATGGTAAAATTATTTTTGAAATGAAAGTTTTTATTTGTTAAAAGGTTTTCGGATAGCAATATATTCACCAATTGCTCAAAACGGCCCAATTACTCAATATGAAAAAGCCCACATATAGTCCGGTCGACAAGTCGCAAAAAGTGGAGTTGGGTAGAAAAAGGTCGGAATTTAATGAAACTTGGAGATGTTTTTCAGGGATGGTTAATTAACATTTTGTCAAGTTTTGGACCTCGAGGACCCTGTGCATAAAGAGGAGGGGGGGGAGAACTGCAAAAATCTCGACCTTTCGTCAGTTTTTCGTCAATTACCTTTTTTCCTTACATCCTACGACAAAAGCGTTCGGAAACATTTTGTAGTACGTAATATTAAAATTATCTACAATTTGAGTACTCACATATGTCTGTATGTCAATTCCTTACTGAGATATGGCGCTTCACAGAAAATATTTTTTTCCGAAATTCAGTAAAAATACCTTAAAAAAGCAGAAACCAACCTTATTTCTTATTTTAATTGTTGTTATTATGGTCTGTAATTTTGAACCCGTTTAAATGGTAAAATTAAACAAAAAAGATTGTATAATACTAGGAGCAAGTTTGTATGATTATATGATTGCAGGAAATAAGAGAGTAAACAGTAAACCTTTAATTAAACAATAAATTGATGTAATCGATTTTAAATTAAAAAGTAGCTTTTAGAATGGTGATTATAGTATTCTGGGGTAATTGTTTTCTAGTGATCGCAACATTACAGGGAAAAATATTGCTTTCTAAAAGAGGTACGCTCCCGTTGTATTATGACTCTGTCTATAGTGTTTATAGTCAAAGCCACATATAAACATGGCGTATTGTCATTCAGAAATGACATGTATGCAAATAAATATGCCTGGCATTAATTGAAGCGATTGAATGTGAGCAGTGATGAAAGAAACTTTAAATGTTTCAAATACAATACTACCCTGTGAACCTGGAGCGGTCGCGGTTAGTCGCCTCTAACATACACCCACCGGAAGAAATAGCGTAGTGCTATTCTAAGCGGACACTACAAAGCTAATTTAATTAAGAATTTGAGGTTAGTAATTTAAGTGAGTATTTTGGTATTACATCGATTTAATGGATTACCGAGAACATAATCGGAAGCGGTAGAGTTACAACTTCTCTTAGTAACTAAACACTACGGCTTTAGGGGATGTAAACACGCTTTAACGCAACATGAATTAATATGCGATATTCAGTGTATTTATTGAAGGACTATAGTTCGTGATTTTCTCAATTACTTTTATAATACTTTCAGCAATGATTCCCGAAAACGGTTGGCCAGAGCCGCAGAATTTGGAAAGTTTCGGCCTTTGGAAGTTGAGTCGGAAGAATGTAATAAAATAAAGAATGGGAAGGTTATGGGCTTTAGCTAAGTCACCTTAAAATCTCAAATGTCGTCACTTTCTACACCCGACGAAAGAAATAGGTTTCCTTGCATTGTAGGGCAAATTAAGCCATCGGCCGCCGCTAATTCTAACGCTTTAATATTTATAGCTGTAAGCATAATATATATGGGATAGAATTGTTAAACTCTTTCTACAAAAAACACTGTTTTACGAACAAGTACATTTGGCGGGCTTATTATAATTTCTTCCAGACAACCATTCCATAATAAAACCAGTACAGTCGCCATCAGATATATCGGAGCGGCCGAGGTACTCAAATATATCTGAGCAGCAATAAATTTCATTAAATTCTTTACGGTAAATAAGGTCAAAAAGCTCTGAACATCCAATTCGCCACAAATATATGAGCAGTGGTTTTTCAATTAAATCTGAACACCTAAAGAGACAATAATATCTGAAAGCACAACTCGTCAAAGTTATCTGCTCAGACAGGGTGATCATAAATATCTGAACATTTAAGAAAAATATACCTTAAAGCACTAAGCATACAGTTTAAAATTCTTAATCGTGCTACGCTGGAATACATTTTCTACACAACCACCATTTGGTTTTATCAATGTCAAAACTAAAAAGAGTCTTCTGCTGGGAGGTATGCCCCACTGGTTGTAAGGTCCCAACTAGTTCTACGGTTAGTATATTATTAGAAAAAAAATACTAAATCGTTCCCCACTGACTAACTCCACTTTTTGACAGAAACAGGTAAGTACATGGTGTTAATAGAGGAATGGGTTTGTATTTGTATAATTTTCACCGGTAAAAAAAAATAAAGAGGTAAAATAACTAAGAATTTTCGAAACATGTATGCCAATTTTACATTGTATGTACCAGGGTAGTATAAATATAAATGCAGCTTTAATAAAATAAAAGGATAAACTAGTTTTTGCAAAATTGTACTTTTTCCTGCGGTTTTCTGTAACGTATTATACGTATTCATATATATATAATTATAACGTAATATATATAGCATTATATTAAATGAGGACAATAAATCTAAAGGCTTAATAAATAAAATAGAGAAAAAAAGAAGATGAATTCTTGATAAAAATAAATACAAGTTAGGATTTGAACCCTGACGCAACGGATTACAATTATGATTTCTATTCGCTTAACCGCTTGGCCATGGTGACTGACACGAAAGTGGATGAAATATTGCAAAGCATTCGTACTTATTTTAAT
Organism: Bedellia somnulentella; assembly: GCA_963576735.1. NCBI lineage: Eukaryota > Metazoa > Arthropoda > Insecta > Lepidoptera > Bedelliidae > Bedellia > Bedellia somnulentella. The sequence continues at coordinate 8,359,037 of OY755190.1, forward strand.
TTGGCAGCTGTTATATTACCATAGATATAGAAGCACATGGATTAGCAGTAAGTGACAAACGTCATAGCATAAACGTCAACAAAGGCAGGACCTCTCAGAGACGATAAAGGCCTCAACGATTTTGACATAAAACATGAAAGAAAATAATGGACTTATTTTAACCTTAATGATTTTTGATGAATGAAAAAAAATAAATCTAAATCAATACATATTCTTTGGCAAACACAAAATTATTAGCCATTTATGTCCAAACTAAGACTGTAATAAATAATTATAGGTCTATATGATCTTAAACCAAAGTTTTCAATGCAAATATATGATAAAAAATATCTTGTGTCATCATAGTACTACAATTACCGTAAAGTTTACAATTGGGCAAAAATAACAAATACGTGAATTTTTATTAATTTTAATAGGGCTAGTATGGGATTCGCCATACTAATGTCACGCACACACATTCATTTACGCACACCGTTGTACTTTTTTTTGGTCTCGCCTGTCGTATTAGTATTGCCAGTCTATATACGTAATTATAGCATAATAAATCTGCGAATCTATGTATATATAAAAGAAAGTGGTGTTAGTAACACTATTTATAACTCAAGAACGGATGAACCGATTTGGCTAAAAATTGTTAGAGAGGTAGCTTAGAACCAGGAAAAGGACATAGGATATACTAATGGATTGGCCTAGCTTTACACGGGTAGCGTAGTTTTAAAAATAGCTGAGGTTTCTTCAATCGCTGCTCAACCTTTGTGAAATTTAGCACCACTTATAGCACTCCTGGATAGTTTAGCTTTGTGATTGTGAAAGCGCTTTAATGAACGGTTCAGTATCTCCGAAAATAAAACCATGCAAACAAACAATCAGAGTTACAAACTTTGCATACATCATTCATATACTCACGGCTATTTTTTGCCCGAGCAACCATTACCAAAAAATAATCCAGCATTATTCAGTATTCACGTGCGACGACAGGACGCGATGGCTTATTTCATGTATAAGTTTGGTGTTTCTATACCGATTTCTATGATTCTTTTTTTATTGAATAGGTAATAATGTAAACTTTTTTAAATAATAGATGAATGAGAGAACTATAAATGTTAGAGTAAATAAATATAATCAGGATGCACAGAACTGCTAAGCTATCAGGAGTTACACGTGTTATTGTGAGTCAACCATAAAAGATAGACATATGATATTTTTTAGACAATTTTATGGCAAATATTTCCGTGATACATGATTTCTATGTAACTGTATCCATTAACGCTGCACACGCGACAGGCTTAAAAAATGGAGTAACCTCTCCCGTTTTCCCAAAATTTTACTTCACTACTCTGCTGAAAAGTACACTATGACCTGCCTAGGAGTATGAAGAATAATTCTACCAAGTATCGTTAAAATTCGTCGAGTAGTTTTTGTTTCCATAAGGAACATACAAACCGACAGACAGACAGACAGACGGACGGGCAGACAGACAGACAGACCAAAATTTTACTGATTGCATTTTTGGCATCAGTATCGATCACTAATCACCCCCTGATAGTTATTTTGAAAATATATTTAATGTACAGAATTGACCTCTCTACAGATTTATTATAAGTATAGATATCATATATCGGTAGGGAGTAAGCAGTATAAAAACTTTACACCATCCGTGCGAAGCCGGGGCGGACCACTAGTATTTGATAAAATACATGCAGTGAATTATATGCAATGACAGTTATGTTATCGTTTTTGTAAATTGGCAAATATTTTCTTCAAATGTGTTTCTTGTTACAAGACTGTAAAGTTGCTTTACGCAGATTTCTATTTTGTATACCTACTCATTTTGATACGATTACATTTAAACTGTATGCCTAGTGCTTTAAGGTATATTTTCCCTAAATGTTCAGATATTTATGATCACCCTGTCTGAGCAGATAACTTTGACGAGTTGTGCTTTCAGATATTATTGTCTCTTTGAGTGTTCAGATTTAATTGAAAAACCACTGCTCATATATTTGTGGCGAATTGGATGTTCAGATCTTATTGACCTTATTTACCGTAAAGAATTTATTGAAATTTATTGCTGCTCAGATATATTTGAGTACCTCGGCCGCTCCGATATATCTGATGGCGACTGTACAATGATAGTCATATAGGTATGTGAGTAGGTCTGTATTATTGTAAAAACTTTCCACAAATCGAATTAGATAGACTACGAGTACCAACAATTTACATAATAAGGTTTACCAATAATTCTTAACTATTCAATCTTCGTCTGGTCTCGGCGTTGACGTTAGAAATTCCAAATTACTAATTATTGAACAAGTAATCAGAAGTGGTTGGTCAACAATTGCACTTAGTAACTAAACACGGTCATTGTACAGGGCTGCCAACACAGCAACATGTCGATAGCCAATATGACATATATATCATTCAATATAGACTGAAACAATACTTCGTAACTAACTTGTAATGACCCGTAGCGACGTGACATATCCGATGTGGCGTTCGGTTTTATTGTCTGTGAGTTGCATAAGTTACACAGATGGTTTGAAATAAAAGATTATACCTAACCTAAACTAAACAATTATCAAATTGGTTGTAAATCCCAAAAATGATAGCTAGAGCTTTGGAATCAACAAGTACTTAAGAGCTTATTCCATTACACTTTGTCGTTTCTGAATTCAGACGTCCTTCGAAGTTACTGCCGCACTATACTACCTCTGGGAAACTGGAGCGGTCCACAATTTAAAAAAAACGTTTATTTTTGTGAATGGTGTATGGAGCGTAATTTTAATCGTTTTTGTTGATTCATTAACCCCCTTTCACATTTAGAAATTGAGCTTAGTAATTCAAGTTAGTATTAAGGAATTCCACATCAATATTAATAGTTTACCAAGAACTTAATCGGAAGCGATAGAGTTACAACTTCACTTAGTAACCAAACACGACGGCTGTAGGGAATGCAAACACGTCTTGAATCAATATCTATATTCAGTGTTTCAGAACTGGTTGTGTAGTTTGTAACTTTCCAAATTACTTTTATTATAGTCACAGCAATGAATTCCAGAATGGGTAGTCAGAGCCCTTGAATTAAAATATTTTCCGCCCTAAAAATTTTAGTGGGGAACAGATAACAGAGTAAAGAATGATTGGTTATGACGGCGATAGGTCTGCCCACTATTACGTGAGTACACTTTTCATGCAAACTGATAAGAAAATGATAGTACCAACAATATTATGTTTAAATATACCCTAATAACACCGTCATATTACCTTATTTTCAATAAAAACCTTGAAATGGGAGTATTTTCTTGTTACTGGAAAAAAGCTTTTATCATACCAATACACAAGTTCGGGAACTTGTCTGATAGCAGCAACTATAAGCCGGTTAGCATCTTGTCATGTTTATCAAAGGTTTTCGAGTCATTCGTATTTGATGCTTTGAGGTTCCATATGAAATCCTTTATAGTTCCTGAACAACATGGTTTTATCAAGGGAAAATCCACTGTTACTAATTTAATGGAATACGTGAATTACATACACAAATCTTTTGGGGAACGTGCCCAGATTGATGCTATTTATACCGATTTCATAAAAGCATTTGACAAGCTCATACATGTTATCATGAATGGTAAACTAGAGGCTTATGGGGGTCACGGGAGTTTACTAAGGTGGCTTATATCATACTTAGAGAACAGGTCCCAACTAGTTGCATTACAGGGCTACCTTTCTAAACCGATAATAGCAACCTCTGGAATTCCCCAGGGATCACTATTGGGACCGTTACTATTTAATATATTTATTAACGACCTGGTTGGCCATCTTCACAACTCCTGTCTTCTCTTTGCTGATAATTTAAAAGATCTTTAGGGTTGTTCATGCGCTTGACGACTGTGAGGATATTGACATAATTAATAATAAGGCAGTTGAGATCATATGAGGAAACGTGTAGGTATTTTAAACTGGATCCTTTGCTTGCTCGCAGGCAACTCCAAGATTAAGCTACTTTTTACACAAGATTATTGGTGGTTCTATGTCATCCTCATTATTGCCCTTAATTCAGCTGAACATTCCCCAAAGAGCACTGCGAAGTGCTCGCCCTCTGGCCATCCCGACTGTGCGAACAAAACATGGCCGCAAACAACCCTATCCACAGAGTCTGCCAACTATACAATTAATTGTGTGCAATAGGTCAAGAATGCGCGCCTGACGTCTATAATGACACACTGTTTAGTTTTGAGAAAGATGTAGGCAGTTAGTGCCTGAAATTAATTAATAAATTATTATTATTATTTTTCATTATTCAACTTCTTATTAAATACACATTTTCAAATGTTTTGATATTATCACTTTATTTTTATTATTTTATTATTATTTTTGTTTGTAATTGACAATTTATATTGGGAATTTTAATTGTCTATTATAATTTTATTTTATTATAGTTTTTAATCAAATTTTAGTTGTATCTTTAAGTTATAATATGGTCAATGCTGTGTGCACTGTTGTTGGCATTATAAACGACCAAGACTTTAAAATTAATTTAAATGCAATTTATGTTATAATGCTATTAGTGTGCCTTGAATAAATAAATAAATAATTACAAGTATATATTCTCATAAATGCATATGTAAGCAAACAAAAAACTTAGTATATCTTACGAGTAATTCCTCCACCATCACGCCACGCCGCTGCTGGCAAAACCCTCGCCGGGTTGCATATTTTTATTTGCATTTTGAACATCTTTGCTCTCGTTTCATATCGTCTCGACTTCCACTGCTCATTGTTGTCATCAAAGTGTCATAAACATAACATAAAAAGTGACGATATCTATGACACATCCGTAACTATCCAGCATATCGATGCGCAAAATCTGTTCATAAGAATGTATGGTTAAGAAGTAGTTTCGTAATGAGGTGCGCCTATCACGTGGGTACACAAAGTTGGCAAAATGAAGACCTAATTATTTTGTGGTTGGGATATATGTAGGGTAAAAGATGTGTAGCGTCAGCTTAGAATAGCACTAACCCATTTCTACCGTTAAGTGATCGTTGAAGGAAACTAAGGGTATAATGGCTTCTAAAGTAATTATCGGGCCAAGTGAAAAAAAAAACACTCAACTTTCAAAATTGGCTAAGGAAATTCTCATTTTAGGGATTTACAGGCTAGGGTTGCCGAAAATTTATAATTGGCGCAAAGTGTATAAATTTCCACTGATTACAACTCAGATAGACTACCAGCTTTAACAATAATTCTTAACTATTCAATCTTCATCTCGTCACGGCGTTGTCGTTAGCAATTCCGAATTACTAATTACTGAAAAATTAATCAGAAGTGGCTGTTCAACAATTGCACTTAGTAACTAAACACGGTCATTGTACAGGGCTGCCAACACAGCAACATGTCGATAGCCAATATGACGTCATTCAATATAGAGTGAAACAATACTTCGTAACTAACTTGTAATGACCCGTAGCGCGCGTGGCATGTCCGATGAGGTGTTCGGTTGTATTGTCTGTGGGATGCATAAGTTATACAAATAAATTGAAATGAATGGTTATTCCACCTAAACTAAACAAAGCTCACGGTTATAAATCCCAAAAAGGGGAAACTAGAGAATTCGGTATGCAAAGTTTTATTTAAGTGATGCTGATTGCAAAACCATCTCGAGATATTAGGTTTATAAATATTATTCTCTTGAAATTTAATCAAATAAAGCTATGATGGCCTTTATTTTATAAAAAAAACTGTAACAGTGTTTGACCTTCAATGTGATTTCAAAGACATTCTTTTTTGCAGTTAATTAATGTTATATCGAAAATCATAGGTTTATTTAATAAAATATTGTAATAATATAATTTGAGATCACTAATTCGTGTTTTTTTTTTCAATCATGACATTTTTACTAAACATTTCGCATGTTTTGCATGTCACTATGTATTTGATTTGCATGCTTTTGTCAATTTACGTGACAATGGCAAAATACCGAGCCAGGTACCTTTTCGCCAAATCAGGGCACATTGTGTATATTGTAAGTTTTGTGTTTTATGAATTATTATTATTTAGTTTTTTTCTAGTATATATAGGTTCTTTTTTTGTTGTTGTATAAGTTGTTTAAGTCTATGTTTATTGTTTTTTTATATTGTTTGTGTCCTCAAGAGGTGAATAGAGATTTTTTCTTTCTTTCTACGTGATTTTGTTGATCGATGACGTCATTAAGAGAAAAAGTTGAACAATCTTTGATAAATCATAACTTTATAATAACTCATTTAAAATGAAAAATATTCAAATAAGTCTTTTATTTTCGTGTTTACTATCAAATAAAAATATTTAATAAATACCAAAAAAAAACTTCGCATACCCAATTAAAAATTTCTAAGCAACTTTTGAAACTCTATTGAGGAGCTTTCGCCTCACCAACACAGGAAGAAACATACGACTATCGCGGGCAGAAATGGGTTTTAGTTTTTATGGGTAGATTAGTAGAAATTGTTCTATTCTAACCCCTAAAAGTTTATAAACATACTTATATGCATCTTTAATTAGTAATCTTAAAAGGTAGACAACTTTGGAATATAAATAATTACATTATCTTTACACGAACAAATTAATTTATTACTAACCCATTTTTCAATAATCTATACTTATAATAAATCTGTAGAGAGGTCAATTCTGTACATGAAATATATTTTTAAAATAACTATCAGGGGATTAGTGATCGATACTGATGTCAAAAATGCAATCAGTGAAACTTTTGTATGTCTGTCTGTCGGTTTGTATGTTCCTTATGGAAACAAAAACTACTCGACGGATTTTAACGAAACTTGGCACAATTATTCTTCATATTCCTGGGCAGGTTATAGTATACTCTTTAGCAGAGTAGTGACGGGGAATTTTGGGAAATTGTGGTAAAACAGGAGATGTTACTCCATTTTTTAAGCTTCCGTCACGTGTGCATCCTTAATGGTTAAAGTGACATAAAAATCATGTTTGACGGAGATATTCTTCATAAAATTGTTTAAAAAATATCTCGCAACAGCATATGTCTATCTTTTATGGTTGACTCACTATAACACGTGTAACTCCTGATAGCTTAGCAATTCAGAGCATTCTGATTATATTTGTTTACTCTTACGTTTATAATACTCTCACTTATCCCTTATTTTAAAAAAATTGCATGTTTACCTATTCAATAAAAAAATCATAGAAATTAGTTGAGAAACACCGAAATTATACATAAAATAAGCCTTTGCGTCCGTAAACTAAACTGAATCCTTACTAATTTACATATTAGATACTAGATGGCGTCAGTAGTTGTACCCTACATAGCGGTATGGTTTCATTTTTAAATTGTTATAAATACTTCATGGCGTTTTATTAAACTTAAACTCTACCTAAAAATTAGCTTATTTTTGGAGATACTGAACCGTTCATAAAAGCTCATTCTACATTACAAAGCTACACTGTTCAGGAGGCCTAATAATTGCAATCATTGCGCTAAATTTCACAAAGCTTGAGCAGTGATTGAAGAAACCTCAGATATTTAAAAAACAACGCTACCCGTGCGAAGTTGGGCCCGATCCACTAGTAATAAATAAATGTACGGACATGATTAAGTTAGCCACGAACTAAGTAAACTTTGTATTATGGGATACTAACTCAACGATATACGAGGGACATGCCATAAGAAACTAGATACTCAAAAATTATAAAATTTATTCTTTATTACAGTATCTATCTTTTCAAAGTATTCACCCTAAGCACGCATACACTTTTCCATACGTCTGAACCAATTGGAAAATACCTGTGACCACTCTTCTTTAGATACCTCAGAAATCTCAAAATTATGGGCAACCAGCGCATCTTCTTTGTTTACAAATCTCTTCCCCTTTAATTTTTCTTTGATTTTTGGAAACAAGTAAAAATCACAAGGCGCTAGGTCAGGGAAGTATGGCGGGTTAGGGAGAATTGACACATTTTTCGAGTTGAAAAAGTCTAGTTCTCTGGCAGACGTGTGCGGCGCCGCATTGTCGTGGTGCCAGAGAAAGTGCCGGATTCCTGACTTCGGTCGCTTGTCACACCAAGCTGATATTACCGTTGGAGCACAAACTGTCTGTATAAATAACATCCAAGACTAAGAAACAATCATTTATGCTCGTCACATAAATGTTGCTCTAAGCGGGGATCGAACCCGCGACCTCAGGACCGAGAAGCTACCTATCCACTCGACCACGGACGTCGTCAATTTGAAAATGCCTCATCAAAATTGGAATTTATCGATATAAAACCTGCTCCACTAGTCTGAATACAAACAATGTGTTGCGCACCAAATAAAGAAACAATGTATCTCAAATATACGAGTAGGTAAACTAACGCCATTAGTTACCAATTGGGTAAGCAGAGACTCTTCATCACCATTTAAGAAAAAAAAAAAGAAAAAAAAAGTTTATTTGGAACAAATTTTTTTACAACACACAATTTACAAATTACATTACATACATACATATACTCACGCCATTAATTCCCATTGGGGTAGGCAGAGACTATCGATCGCCACTTCGTACGATCCTGACAAACCTCTCTAGCTTCGTTTACATCCATCAATCTTTTCATACATGCTCTTTTATTCTTCATACTTCAGACGCCAGCCTTTTTGAGCACACTCTCAATTTGGTCCAAGTGTGTTTTCCGTGGTCGTCCTCTACTAACATTACCATCCACACTAGCTCTTTCTTTCTTCTTCTTCTTCAAACCATCTCAACATTCCTTTTTCTATCTTTCTTACAATATCATCTTTCACACCACACTTTTCACGAATAACACTATTTCTCACTCGGTCACACAATCTAACATTACAAATTTTTCTGAGGGACCTCATCTCTACTGCATTCACTCTGCTCTCATGCTTCTTCTGCCACACCCAACATTCGCTTCCATACATAAGCGTAGGAACAAGAACAGCATCATGCACAGCCATTCGGGCCTTTTCAGACACCGATTGACTGATCATTAGGCTATTCATTGCTCCATTTACCGCATTACCCTTTTTCACTCTTCTTTCAATGTCTTCATCACATTTTCCATCCCTTGTAAACAAACTTCCCAGATATACAAACTCCTTCACCTGTTCCACATCCTTACCATCAATCGCAATCACGCATTCTGTCACATCCATCGTTTTGGTCTTATCCACATTCACCCTCATTCCCTTTCTTACAAAAGACTCACATACAATATTCATCATCTCTTGCAACTCTTCTGCCGATGATGCAAGTAGCACTTGATCGTCAGCATACAAGAGGCATTTAATGATGAATCCACCCATTCTTAGTCCATAATCACTTTCACGCAACTCTGTCAAACAGTCATCCATGAACAAATTGAAGAGCCACGGAGAAGCTACACATCCCTGTCGGACACCCCTAGAGATTCCGAACCAGTCAGTGTTTTCCCCGTTTACTCTTACACATGCACTAGAATCCTCATAGAGTGATACCAATGCACGTATAAGTTGACTCCCCAAACCGAACTTGGATAACACCTCCCATAAACACTTTCTTACCACCCTATCATACGCCTTCTCTAAATCAATGAAGGAGCAATACACCTTTTGGTTCTTAGCTAAGAACTTTTCGGTGATGCTCCTTAGAGAGAAGATTTGATCCATACATCCCATTCCTTTCCTAAATCCCGCTTGCACATCCCATATTTTCTCATCAGTTTCATTCATCACTCTTTCAATCAGTACCTTAGCATACAATTTACCAACAATGCTGAGTAAGCTGATGCCGCGGTAGTTTTTAGCCTCTTGGTGTGACCCTTTTCCTTTATATAGATGCACAATCACCGCCTTGCACCAATCTCGTGGAACTTTGCCACTCGACCAGCATTTTTGGAAAAGGAAGTACAACCAAGAAGCCACCAACCCTTTACCAGCCCTCAGCATTTCGATAGTAATCCTATCATACCCTGCCGCCTTCCCTACTTTCATACTTTTCATTGCTTTCATTATTTCTTCCATACTAATCTCACTTTCACTGAAATCACCCATCTCTTCGTTCCAATCAACATTACTGTCGATTGGCGGAGAAATGGATTCATCCTCTTTTTCAAACAGTCCCTCAAAATAATTCTTCCATACCCGTTTCATGCTACTTTCATCCGTCGCCAATTCACCCTGTTCATCTCTTATTACACTCACTCTCGTGTTTTGGGAAACTCCCTTTTCCTTCCGGATATACTTCCAGAATAACTTTTGGTTATTCCGGAAATTATCAGAAAGTTTCCTCTCACACCACTCTTGCAAATCCCGCTTTTTCTTTTCTATTTTCTTCTTCACCTCATTCTTAACTCTCTTATATTCATCTTCACTTTTCTGCACTACATCGTCAGTTACACTCGCATCCATCCGTTTACTAGCTTTAATCGCTAGTAAATCTAACCACGCTTTCTTCTTATCTCCAACCACCCCTTTCACAACTTTATCCCACCAACTTGTTGGTGGTCTATTTGACCTTTTACACACTCCACAAACTTCCGTCGCACATTCAACCATCGTCGATTTGAGCACATCCCATACCTCTTCTATTTCCATTTCATCCTTCATCTCCACGCAACTTAGTCTATCATCCAATTTCCTGACGTATTCATCTCTGATATTTTCATCTTCTTGCAGTTTTTCCACTTTTATTCTCGCAAAATCCGTTGTTGACACTTTAGGCCTGTGACGCCAACGCGTACACAGACCCCTTAATCGTGATATAACGAGAAAGTGATCTGTGCCAACGTTCGTGCCCCTATAGACCCTGGTGTCAACAACCTTTGCTCTCAGCCTTTCATCAACTATCACAAAATCAATCATACTTCTCTCGCTTCCCCTCTGTCTTGTATACATATGGATATCTTTGTGTTTAAACAACGTGTTTGTAACACAAAGATTCCTCTCCAAACATACCTCAATCAATTTCTCACCATTCTCATTCATCCTTTGATCGCCAAACTTTCCTGAAACTCTTTCGCAACCGTTGCGTGAAACACCAACCCAGCCATTAAAATCTCCTAACATTATAAGTCTCTCATTCTGATCACACCCATTCACAACATCGTCTAACAGATTCCAAAACTCCTCCCTCTCGGATAGGGATTTAGACATGTCCGGAGCATAAACGCAAATTATGCGCATCCGGACTAGTCCCAATTCCACCTTAATCCACAGGAGCCTTGGACTCACACATTCGTAATCTTTCATACACTGAGCCATCCTTTCAGATATCAGAAGTCCCACTCCTTGGCTAGCTCGGTCATTGTCAGCGACTCCAGACCAGATTGCTGTGATGTTGCCAAGTTGTGAAACTTGTATTTAATTGTTAAATATTTTTTAACTTATTAAAATGTGTCATATAAATGTAAAACCATATTACAACTTAATATTTACACGCCGGTCTTTGGCAGAACATGTAAAGCACGTATAAAATTTATTTGTCAACAATTCTACTCATGTTTCTTGTAAATAAATGCTTTTTTTTTTTTTTCCTTTCCCTTACGCGTCGTCTCATTTAAACATAGAAAATCCAGTTTTCTTTCATTCATAATCATACATACTTCATCTAATTTTTCAAACATTCCTCCACATACATTCATCGTACTGAAGCGGGTCTCTTTAGCCCACTTTTCGCCCCGTGAGAAACCATGGCGTGATGAGTGGCGAGCTACATCGCCGCCTCCGTGTTTATTATAGTTCGAACACATATTGGACCCACGAGAAGCAAGGGAAGTAAACTGTCCACCTAGCCAGAGCCCCGCTTGACTAGGTAAGGTTATTTAGTACCCGGAGTGCACCAAGCTCCGGGACGGCGGCACGCTAACGACCAGGCTCACCCCTGGCCATGCATCCCTCGGCGCGGCAGACCTTGGATTGGTGTAAGGGCGAAGATGGAAAAGCCCTAGTCCCTTAGTCGACTTCTACGACACCCACGGGAAGAGATGGGGTAGTGCTATTCTAAGCCGACACGTTACACGTACCGTTGGAGCACAAACTGTCTGTATAAATAACATCCAAGACTAAGAAACAATCATTTATGCTCATCACATAAATGTTGCTCTAAGCGGGGATCGAACCCGCGACCTCAGGACCGAGAAGCTACCTATCCACTCGACCACGGACGTCGTCAATTTGAAAATGCCTCATCAAAATTGGAATTTATCGATATAAAACCTGCTCCACTAGTCTGAATACAAACAATGTGTTGCGCACCAAATAAAGAAACAATGTATCTCAAATATACGAGTAGGTAAACTAACGCCATTAGTTACCAATTGGGTAAGCAGAGACTCTTCATCACCATTTAAGAAAAAAAAAAAGAAAAAAAAAGTTTATTTGGAACAAATTTTTTTACAACACACAATTTACAAATTAACAAGCAGAAAATAACAAGATTTGTACCAAATAGGCTCCAACTCAGCATGTGTATGGAAGAAACAAGCAGCCAGGCTGATGAATCTCCCATACGCTGGTTTTCAGTTGGCGCCCAGAATTTTATATTTATACTATAACCTAACTTAAGTAATACTAACTAACTAATTAAAAAAGACTTAATCTAATATACTAACAATTGTTAAAACAGAAACTTAACAACAAAAGTAAAGAATTTAAAACAAAAGTAAGGAAAAAATAATGCAATTGGTAACCAATAATTTGTCAACAACCAACCAAGCACCAAATGTCACTTATTTCCCCAGAGTATACGTACGATACTAAAACATATAGACTTATAAATATATATAATCAAACCATAATCAAACATATACACATATTTGTACATAAACATGAATACAAATATTACATAAAAAATAAATTTAGATTTAACCTACCAAATCTCTCAAGCTTGATTCTACGAAAAAAAATGGACAGTAATTTACCATTGAGCAATTTTCCATCTTTACAAGAACCATAATTTTTAAAGATATAGACAAGCCATCACATAGTTTTTTTTAAATTACATACTAGTCAAATTATAACCAATCGTACAATTAATCCCGAAATCTCCTACAAAATAAAGAGGTTTACAACCAAGAAGCCAATTAATCTAAAGACAAAACCAACTTACCGTATTTGCGAAACCGTAGCGTCCGATCACATCTATAGACATGCAACCTTCAATGTATCGCGGCAAATACACTTCGGTATTACCAGTTCAGTATAAACAAAGAGGAGCAGGCTCCAACTAGTTTGTTTGTCTTAATTAGATGAACAGCTACCTGGTCCACTAGTCTGAATATAAACAATGTGCTGCTCACCAAATAATGTTACAATGTATTCCAAATATACGAGTATATAAACTAACGGCATAAATACGTATTAGGTAGACAGAGACGCTTGATCACCATTTTAATAGCATTGAGAGAATTTTTATCTACCTGCTCCACTAGTCTGAATACAAACAATGTGTTGCTCACCAAATAATTTTACATTACAATGTATCAAAAATATACGAGTATGTGCACTAACGCCAGTTCCTATTTGGGTAGGTAGAAGCTTTTGACTTACCATTTGGAACGAATCTGCCAAGGCTCTCACGCTTTTAATAGCATTGAGAGATTTTTTATCTGAAATCGATGTGGAATGTGGTTAGAACGTTAGAACTTATTTTATATTTCTATATAATATAGGCTTATTATAACGGTTTTGCAACTGAACCTCTGAATACCCCTGATCTGGAGATTATGGCCGTGAGTATTGTAGGTAGGCAATATAAACATGTTGATTTTAAACTTTTTGGCAGATTTGAGTCTGAATTCGAATTGTTACTTTGTCTTTTCTAAATATAAAAGTTGGGTTCGTTTTTCAAAGCTAATCGAGGACAGCGGAAACAGAATGATAGACATATATAAGAGTATGTGACACTGAATTCCTGAAAGCAGTAGTAGCCCTTATGTAAATACCATTTCCCAAAACGTGTTTCTTCAGAATATAATAACATAAACATAAACGTTCACGCCGAATATCCCCGAAGGGGTTGGCAGAGGTACTAATACTTCTGAACATCACGTGACATTTTCACCTAGTGTTCAGAGTACCCACGTTTTGCATGGACAGTGTAGTCACGTGATAGGGGGCAGGCCTATCGCCGTTTTGTCTGAATACACTGTCACATGACTAACTACAACTCAGTTATGTGGGTTTCCTCACGATGTTTCCCTCACCGTTAACAACCGTGATAAATTAACCACACATATGTCTTTAGAAAAGACAAATTGGTGTAGGCCCGACCCGGGATTTGAACACTAGTCGCTTACACGTTAACCGGTGTTCTACCCATTGAGCCATCACGTCGTCAGAATATTAAGAGACAAATATGTAATCTGATTTTCAGAAGTATTAGTACCTCTGCCACCCCTTCTTGGATTTACGGCATGAAACTGTTGAGTTGAAATTTTTCCTCATTCAATTCCGAAAAATTACCAAAGTAGAATTACAAATTCTCCCTAGATAAAATCTAAGTACTACTTCGGTGAAACACGGTATACTGATATTTAAATAGTCTTGGAAAGTAGAAATAGCCATAATGGTAGCAATCATGTGAAGCAATGGCAAGTTTCAGTTATGCAGCAATGTAACTTTCTAACTAAACACTATTTCGATGTTAAGACCAATGTTAAAACTTGCTCTCCGAGAGTATTGCTACAGATTTAAGTCGGAATTCAAGTACTCCGATTCTTGTTCTCTTTAAATATTTATAAGAACATTTGTAAGCATCCCTTCTGTTATTGCAGAGTTGAAGTATTTAAACTTAAAACTTACATAATTTAAATCTTTTTGTTCATGAAAACCTCATGAGGGAATTATTACAAATTAATAAAAAATAAATAAAGGAAAGAAAAATTTGTCCCGCCTGTGTCGAAATTTTTCTTTCCTTTATTTTTTTCTTTATTAATTAGTTAAAACTTACATACAAAGGCAAAGCTTCAGAATATGAAATTCCTCAGTCACTTGTGGAACTTGAGTTGGTAAAAGTTTGTTAAATAAAGGTTATTGGTGAGAGGACTCCATCTGCATCGCCCAAGATTTTTGCTCCCTTCAAATATTTATAAGAACAATTTGTAAGCATCCGTTCTATTATTGCAGGGTTGAACTTGTAAGTAATTATACTAAAAATTTACTTTTAAAACAATAGCTTGACTTTCATTTACTCATACGTATCATGTTAGCTTTTTAATAAATAATATTACTTCACTTTATTGAACACTAACACAATACATGGATATAGAATAGAATAGAATAACTCTTTATTGCACATCAAACAAAACATAACATAACATAAACGTTCACGCCGTTTATCCCCGAAGGGGTTGGCAGAGGTACCAATACTCCTGAACTCACATGGCAAGCGCCATCTAGTTTCCAGAGAAGGTACCCACGTTTTGCTTAGACAGTGTACTCACGTGATAGGGGGCAGGCCTATCGCCGTTTTGTACGAATACACTGTCACATGACTAAGTACAACTCAGCCATGTGGGTTTCCTCACGATGTTTTCCCTCACCGTTAGCAACCATGATAAATTAACCACACATATGACTTTAGAAAAGACAAATTGGTGTAGGCCCGTCCCAGGATTGGAACTCACGCCCTTCTGTTTTTCAGGCGGGTGTTCTACCCACTGGACTATCATGTCGCTAACAAAAATTTACAAAAATAATAATATGATCAAACAGTTTACAGTGAGGTACAATTGGCGGTCTTATTGCTAAAAGCGATCTCTTCCAGACAACATATATACAGAATGAATATACAATAAATAGGTAAACAACAGGCGGACTTATCGCTAAACATCGATCTCTTCCAGTCAACCTTTTGAGAGTAGATTAGTACAGATTTTTCTTTTCATTTCAATGAAAAGCCCCAAATATATTAACCATTCCGCATAGAGAAGTGTCAAGTTAATTTTTCAATCTGTGTCCAACATGCTACAGTGATAGTCTCCAGAGCTCACGTGGTTTCTCAGACGTTGTGTCGTCTTACTGCGAGTCTCCTTTGCTATCTGATCTCTACATGTTAATATCTCGGATGTTGGCTTAAGTCAATTCACTTCAATTGCCTTAAAGAACACTATTATATGCTTGGTCAATGTTAAGGCATTAATTGGAATATTATTTTTCATGAGCAATGAAACAAGGAGGCGTAAAGTGTATGTTCAAATGTCTGTTTGTTAATAAAATTTCTGATAAATACGTCCTTATTGACTGAGTTACTATGAATAGCGCAAATCCTTAATTTTTAGCAGGTTTTGTTTATGCTGATATGAGGAGGGATTGTATTCTTTTTGTTAATAAATAAAACAACCAATACTTTCTCGTTTAGTACGGTTAACGATCTTTATTTTATGGCAATCATCCCATCAATTTATATCATAGTCTTTTTTACTAAGATTTAATGTAGTTTTATATGCTGTGTAGTGTCGGCTTAGAATAGCACTACCCCGTTTCTTCCCATGGGTGTACGTAAGAGGCGACTAAGGGTATTGGGGATTTTTAAAGGATTTTTGGAAGATGCGGCTGGAGACCCATCACCAACAACCTTTATTTTACGATCTTTTCCCCACTTAACTTCCAAAAGTGGCTGAGGAATTTATAATTCCTTAGTTCTGGCTACCCCTTGTATGTGTATGTATGTATATTTATAAAATTATACCTTATAATATTCGAAGCTGAAAAGAATTCAATTTAACTTAATCGTTAATTTTAAATAATCTATGTAGGTGGGTGGATCAAAATTCTTCCCTAAATTGGTGAAATAACTAGCAGATTTTTAAGATCGTTCGATGTTTGCTTCTCAACGACGGAACTACAGCAAGATTTTTGATAAAAGAAGGTAGGCTAGAACAGTAGTTCTGTTATAAATATTTTAAAAAGGAATCTTTGCTCATAATTTACATTTAGTGAGCGCACTCCGAATCATCCCCTGTTTACGTATCTTTCGGGATAGATTTTTATTTTATATTAAAATAGGACCACTTGCAAAAGGAAGTCTTTCCAATAAAACAATAATTATCTAAATCTAATGTTAAACGTGATATATGAATAGGTGATTCCATTTTCGTCAGTTTAAAACAAAATATTGTCGGTGATGGGTCTCAAGCCATATCCTGAAATATCATCCATAAGGCCGCCCCATTGCCCAGTCACCTTTAGGACACCCGCGATAAGATATGGCTAAGTGTTTTTTAAGCCCAGAAGATATAAAAAATAAAATGGTACCAGAACATAATAATAATATGCCTTTCACGTTGATAACATTCCATACAAAACGTGTACAATACGATCCAACGAATGAACAAAAGCTGGGTTACTAGTAATTATATATGAAAGCGTATAAGACAGGGCGTGTTCAGATAATAACGTTCAACCGCATTGCCATGTGACGCGGGGACTGAAACGTGACCCAATCATGTGGATCGTTTCAAAGGAATGCTACTGTACTTTTACTGTACTAACTTATCCTATTTTATTTTGTTTGGGTCTGAAAATATATTTAAAACCCTTTTCCTTTGAGTTTGGGGTCGGGAGCATTGCATGCGTAATTTTACGTGAGAATGTTCCAAAATAGTGAATTTTTTGCCTGTGTTATATTGACCTGTTTCAACATCTATCTATACTTACTGTAGAGAGGTCAATTCTGTACATTAAATATATTTTCAAAATAACAATCAGAGAGTGGTAAGTTATAGATACTGATGCCTATAATGAAATCAGTAAAATTATTGTATGTCTTTCTGTCTCTCGGTTTGTATGTTCCTTTTGGAACTAAAAACTACCCGACGGATTTTAACGAAACTTGGTACTATTATTTATTATTCTTTATACTGTGAAAGGAGAATTTTGGGAAATTTTGGAAAAACGGGAGAATTTAGTCTTTTAAGCTTCCGTCGCGTGTGCAGCCTTAACGGTTAAAGTTACATTGATATTATGAATCACGGAAATATTCCACATGAAATTGTCAAAACAATATCCCTCAACAGCATAAGTCTATCTTTTATGGATGACTCACACTAACATGTTCTGAAAACAATTGTTTACTCTTACGTTTTTACAATACACTCACTCATCTATAATTTTAAAAAGTTTATATTAAAACCGATTAAATAAAAAAAATATAGAAATCGGTATAGAAACACCAAACTTATACATGTAATAAGCCATCGCGCCGTCGTCGCACGTGAATACTGAATCATGCTATAAGGATTAATCTTGTGTAACGGTTGCGCGGGCAAAAGATAGGCGTGAGGATATGTATGATGTATGCAAAGTTAGTAACTTTGATTGTTTTTTTGCAAGGGCTTATTTTTGGAAATACTGAACCGTTCATATAAGCGCTTTCGCAATCTCAAAGCTACACTATTCAGGAGTGCTTTAAGTTGTAATCATTGCGCTAAATTTCACAAAGGGCGAGCAGTGATTGAGGAATCTTCGGATATTTTTTATAAGTCCCAGTGTTCCTATGAAGTACTTTAAAACCACCTTCGGTAAAAGATTCCTACCCTATCTACAACCACGACTGTACAACTCATTCTTGAAGATCTGCGACATAAGTCACTGTACTTTAAGAGAAGTCAAAGTTAAAGTGAACAGCTGTCTGTCAAGCTTGTCATACGATGCAGTAGAGCAATTAGTAAGAGTGACTTAATAACACAATAAGCACGAAATACACACACACACACAAACACCTCAACACATACCCACACACACGCACACACAAAATACACAATAACTTAATAACTTTATTTTTTTCACAATTTCTTAATAATTGTTTGAATTATTAACTTCTGAATTTTTAATTTTATATTTTGGTCTATGCATGTTACCAAATTATCAAATAAATAGGTCACTTTTACGTTTGTATGTAATTTAATTTTGAAGATAACATAACATAACATAAACGTTCACGCCGTTTATCCCCGAAGGGGTTGGCAGAGGTACCAATACTCCTGAACTCACATGGCAAGCGCCATCTAGTTTCCAGAGAAAGGTACCCACGTTTTGCTTAGACAGTGTACTCACGTGATAGGGGGCAGGCCTATCGCCGTTTTGTACGAATACGCTGTCACATGACTAAGTACAACTCAGCCATGTGGGTTTCCTCACGATGTTTTCCCTCACCGTTAACAACCATGATATATTAACCACACATATGTCTTTAGAAAAGACAAATTGGTGTAGGCCCGACCCAGGATTGGAACTCACGCCTTTCTGTTTTTCGGGCGGGTGTTCTACCCACTGGACTATCATGTCACTATAATTTTGAATATATATATATATATATATATATATATATATATATATATATATATATATATATATATATATGAACCACATAGCGTATCATTACTCGGTACCCACAATACAGGCTAGCCTAGTGTGGCGCCACAGGTACTCATATCATGTAAAACAAAATGTGTTTATGTAATATCTTGTAATATCTTCATATCTATCTATCTTTTAAAACTACGCGTGCGAAGCTGGGCCGATCCA
Organism: Bedellia somnulentella; assembly: GCA_963576735.1. Lineage (NCBI taxonomy): Eukaryota > Metazoa > Arthropoda > Insecta > Lepidoptera > Bedelliidae > Bedellia > Bedellia somnulentella. The sequence continues at coordinate 8,378,550 of OY755190.1, forward strand.
CTAATTGACAATTCTCTCTCCTGGCGATTAAAATTAATTCACCATCAGTTGAATGTAGATTGCCGCCTCTCGCTGCAGCTCCGCCGCGCCCCGTTATCACAACACGCGGTGGATGAGACACGATCCGCGCTGATCTAGCTAATGTATGTTACGTAATGCTCGCCTCACTCCGGTACTTGTACGCTACTTTAATCTTAATAATGAGCTCCGAGTGTGTTGTAGAAAATTCTAGTTTATTGTTGCGAAGATTATGTTTCCTTATTTGGAGTAAGAGGAACTGCGTTTATCGTTACTTCGGTTTATAAATATTTTTATCTACAATAGTTTCTAAATAACAGTATGAAACTTTCATAAACCCTGTTACGTTTAGGTAGCATGAGCCGTGTGAGGGAGAGTATGTCACGTGAAATGAATTGTATATTATTTATTTTTGTAGCTAGACTAAGGAATGGACTATATGTTGCCTTTTTAAAAAAATACCCTATTTCATTTAGGTAGCATGAGAAGTGAGAGTGAGTAAGTCACGTAAATTGAACAGGTTTTTTTTTGAGCTAAGTTAAAGACTAAGTCTATATGGAGCGAATCGATTACAGCCTTAAAACTCAAAATTAGTCACGTGAGTCTCACTAAAAATATCGTATTTATTTTTTTACAATTTTCTCATTACTATCATAAATGTTTGATCCAAATATGTAAAAAGCTTACAAACTCCCCAACCACACGAAACATTCTCTCTCCCTGGCGATTAAAATTGATTCACCATCAGTTGAATGTAGAATGCCGCCTCCCGCTGCAGCTCCGCCGCGCCCCGTTATCACAACACGCGGTGGATGAGACACGATCCACGCTGATCGAGCTAATGTATGTTACGTAATGCTCGCCTCACTCCGGTACTTGTACGCTACTTTAATCTTAATATTGAGCTCCGGGGTGTATTCTAGACAGTATTTAGTATATTGTTGGGGGATTATGTTTCCTTAGTTTATCGTTGCTTCAGTCTTTAAAGAATTTTATCTACAATAGTTTCTAAATAACAGTATGAAACTTTCATAAACCCTGTTACGTTTAGGTAGCATGAGCCGTGTGAGAGAGAGTTTGTCACGTGAAATTAAATGTATACGAGTATTATTTGTTTTTTGGGGCTAGGCTAAGGAAAGGACCATATGTTGCCTATCGAATACATTGCAGCCTTAAAATTCAAAATCTGTGTTCTAATAAAAATACTTATCGTATTTAATATGATACACTTTTCTAGAATCACTATCTGTATCATATGTTTGATCTAGATAAGTAGACAGACAGCGAAAAACGGAAAAAATATCAAACCCAACCTAAAACAAAGAAAAACAATCCAAAAAGCTCCCAACCCACACCAAACATTCTCTCCTGGGCGAATAAAATTAATTCACCATCAGTTGAATGTAGATTGCCACCTACCGCTGCAGCTCGCCGCGCCTCGTTATCATAACACGCGGTGGATGAGACACGATCCGCGCTGATCTAGCTAATGTATGTTACGTAATGCTCGCCTCACTCCGGTACTTGTACGCTACTTTAACCTTAATATTGAGCTCTGGGGTGTATTCTACACAGTATTTAGTATATTGTTGGGGATTACGTTTCCTTATTTTGTGTAATAGGAACTGAATCTATCGTTACTTCGGTTTTTAAAGAATTTTATTTTCAATTGTTTCTAAATAACAGTTTCTAAGAAACCCTATTTTACATAAGCCGTATGAGAGCTAGTTTAATTATAGTATATACGGAGCCAATCGAATCGACTGCAGCCTTAGCACTCAAAATCCGTGATGTGTTTTACAAAAAAGACCCGCCATTTTGCCAATAAGTTATTAAAAACTTTAATGAAAGCATCGACATCAGTTTAGCGTGATTGCGGTGGACATTTGCCAGATATCATTTTTAATTCATAGTTGGTAAACTTTACATAATGCATATACTCATAGCCATAAATCCCAATAGGGGTTGTCAGAGGAGTATTAGATATTCTCCAGCCAAAAGATTGTAAAGTAAAGATTTTTTATGTTAGAATTTTTAACAACTCATACATACATAAATTCACGGCTATAAATCCCTAGTAGGGGTAGCCAGAGCTAAGGAATTAGAAATTTCTCAGCCACTTTTGGAAAGTTGAGTGGGGAAAAGATGTTAAAAAAGGTCGTTGGTGATGGGTCTCCAACCGCATCGCCCAAGAATCCCTTAAAAACCCTAATACCGTTAGTCGCTTCTTACGTACACCCACCGGAAGAAATGGGGTAGTGTTATTCTAAGCCACACCACACAGCTAACAACTCCTCTACATTATATCTTAAATTAATCAGTTTTGAATGGTAAACTGCACAACATAAAATAAACATAGTATTTTCTAAGATTTTCACGATTGCACATTATAATTGAAACAACTTTTGATTTTCGGATATTTTAATCGCGTATTATAACATTATTTTTAAAGCCCGACGTTTCGAAAACTTTTCAGTTATCATGGTCACGGGAAGACTGAGGTGTTATTTGTCATTATACAGTACTATAAAATTATTAATACTAACTACCTTCACAAAATTCTAAGTTACATTTGCGTTTAATATTTGCTATGTACAAAAAGAGCTAATGTTATCTGGAGTCTTGCTAGTGTTCTTCCCTCGCTTGGTTGTGCTAATGATCGGGTTCCAAGCAGGTGGTAATTGCCAACCATCATCTCTATTGAAGTTTGGATGTTTCTTTATTTCAATACAAACTTCAATAGAGATGATGGTTGGCAATTACCACCTGCTTGGAACCCGATCATTAATTTTTTTTAAAGCCCGACGTTTCGAAAACTTTTCAGTTATCATGGTCACGGGAAGACTGAGGTGTTATTTGTCATTATACAGTACTATAAAATTATTAATACTAACTACCTTCACAAAATTCTAAGTTACATTTGCGTTTAATATTTGCTATGTACAAAAAGAGCTAATGTTATCTGGAGTCTTGCTAGTGTTCTTCCCTCGCTTGGTTGTGCTAATGATCGGGTTCCAAGCAGGTGGTAATTGCCAACCATCATCTCTATTGAAGTTTGGATGTTTCTTTATTTCAATACAAACTTCAATAGAGATGATGGTTGGCAATTACCACCTGCTTGGAACCCGATCATTAGCACAACCAAGCGAGGGAAGAACACTAGCAAGACTCCAGATAACATTAGCTCTTTTTGTACATAGCAAATATTAAACGCAAATGTAACTTAGAATTTTGTGAAGGTAGTTAGTATTAATAATTTTATAGTACTGTATAATGACAAATAACACCTCAGTCTTCCCGTGACCATGATAACTGAAAAGTTTTCGAAACGTCGGGCTTTACAAATAATGTTATAATACGCGATTAAAATATCCGAAAATCAAAAGTTGTTTCAATTATAATAAAATAAACATTTACAAAACACAGTTAAAAAGCAGAAGTATAATTGGTGGTATATTACAGACATGTATTTTATATTATTTATTAGGCGTAAAACAATCTTCAGAAAAAGTAAATTGTAAATACTTAATTCCCCTGATTACGCATCTCTTGTGACTCTCGATTGAGTTGCGAGTTGTCATAAAGTATGGTTTTTGATAGTTTCAACAGCATTATAATTGACAATGGTAGTTAGAACCCTAACGCTCCGTCTTAGAGATTATTGGTTCGGCCAAACAACACTTTCGATCCAATCAAGGTAGCTAGTTACATTTGTGTAAACGCCGGGTTTCACAGTACCACATGACGACCCGAATGACACTATACCTGTAACAAGAGAAATGGTTAATAAAATCCAGTAAATATTAATATAATTATAAATATAACAAGTACAATAATATCTTTTTGAATAAAAAGGGAACCGCCTTTATAGTTATTTAAGGCAAACAAAATTTTCACGCATGCTTTCCAGGCAACCAAAACCTACAAAAATGATTTGGGGCCACCTTGGAAGCATATGCAACCGAACAGAAAATCAATTTTAGAAAGCTATTGCCGAATAACAGAGTAATCGCGTAACATACATATAAAAAACACACACAATTAAATTGAGCACCTCGGTTTTTGAAGCCGATCGAAAATATTATTAAGAAATTTATGTTTCTGATTTAACCTTTGTTAAGGTTGGTGAAATGTTACACTAGAACGCCTTTGGACTTCTCGCTGTCATAAATGAAGCAAAGCGTCCACATAGTTTTTGTCATTTGACTAAAGCATGGACGTAATAATCTAATCGTATTTATTTTAAGAAAATCTCGACCCGCCTACGCCTACACCCAGCTGAAACTGCAAGAGATCTTAAGCAAATAATTAGCATTGCAATCAAAGGGGCAAATACAATCTATCTATTAAGAACCTTCTCTTATTTTCATTTTTTTTTTATTTCAGTACAATTTAATTACACTTCATAGAAATAATTTGACCATAAGTTGCTATTTTCACCGGATCTTGGACTCATATTCTTTTTTATTTGTGCCTCTCGCTGTAGAAACTACCGGAGTTTGGGGTTTAGAGGGGAAATCTTTTATAAAAGAGATAGGTCGTCGCCTGAGGAACCGTGGCTGAGACTACCGTTCTGGGGCATTTTTGATGCAGAGGATCTCCCTAGCTGTTCAGCGGGGTAACGCTGCCAGAGCGTTATGGGGACCTTTGGGTCGGATATGTCTCGGAGCGGTTTGTTTAATTGTCTTTTTTTTTATTATATTTGTTTAATTTTATTGTTAAATTATTATTAGTTTTAAGGTAGTTGTAAGATGCTTTTGTCTAATGTTATATGATATGTTCTTGAATAATAAATAAATTATGCCTCAACAACAGGCTGACAATTAACTATGATAAGACAGTTGCAATGCAACAGGGTATTTTTAGTATTAGTATTTTGAGAACTCTGTACTTTATAATCGTATAAAAGTGTTCGCGCCAGATTATCAAGCGCTTGTTTCCTGGCAGTGTACGCGGCTTTAGCATATTCTATATATTGAGTCTGTGATATATAGTCTGTGATTTATGAAAAAAGAAAACTTGACTCTTGACTTGATTGAATTTGGATGGCGATTTGGTATTGTAATTAATTTTGTATAAATTTTGAGTATTGTTATAATAATAGAAAGGGGCAGTGAATATATTTGATTGTTTATGTTGTGAATCGGTGGAATTGTGGAAAATATAAAAGTGATCTCGGTTGAAATAAAACTTTGATGTGCATGCGGTGCACGCGTTGAATCAGAAATCATCTGATGAAGATATTCGTGGAATACAAAAGAAAGCAAGGAAATACTCACTAGATATGATATTCTTTGGCCAGGGAATCGTATTTTTATCAAAGACTGGATGCATTCAGATCTGAACAAAATAGTGAGAAGTGAAACCTCTTCAGCAATTCTGGGAGATCGAATAACAAAGGACGGAGCAACTCACCAGGAAATCACGTGAGTGAATAAAAATTATTAAAAACACATGAACAATTATGGTAGCAGAGATATACACGAACAAAAAGAATACATTGACTACTCAGGCCGTTTTTTTTTTATTCCAGGCCTAGAATAATTATTGTTCTGTTAACCATTATTTTTACAATCAATTTAATGACTGGGAATGAATGAGAGTTAAAATATATTTTATGTTTCGACCAATTATTACTTACCAATAATTCTGTAGTGTCCATCACCTTCCGTCATAGCCTGTAAGGGACCACCTGAATCACCCTGAAAGTAATCACACAAAATTCAAATGTTTAATTTACTTATATTTTCTAAAACGGTAAGCACACGTTGTTTTTTTTTTTAAATTTAATTCTTATCAGTGTTTATGAAAAAAACCTTTTTAAATTGTAATAAGATGTTATTTTGCATTAAAATATTACTCAATTTATTCCCATTGGGTCAGACAGAGACATCGCTTCTTTGTACGAGTCGGGCAAACCTATAGAGTTTTATTTATATTTATGAATTTCATAAGTTGCGCTATCATTTAACTCTCACGTTTTCAACATTCTAATAAAAATACAATTTCAAAGAATCACGATTAATTAATTACATATTTCCCATTATGTCAACTTGATCTATACTGGATAGCGTACTATCCAAAGAAAAGAAATTGATATTTTTATGTATGATCCATCCTTCAATATCAAAATAACTGGGATAACGGAAAAATGGGGGCCTTAGAGTCATTTCATCATCATCAGCGAATGAACGTCCACTGCTGGACATAAACTTCCTCTAAAGAACTATAGGTATGACTAAGTTTATGCTGCGTAGTGTGGGCTTAGAATAACACTACCCCATTTCTGCCGGTGGGTATACGTAAGAGGTGACTAACGGTTTTGGGGCTCTTAAGGGATTTTTGGGCGATGCGGTTGGAGACCCATCACAGACAACCTTTATTTTGCCATCTTTTCCTCACTCAACTTTACAAAAGTGGCTGAGGAACTTCTAGTTCCTTAGCTCTGGCTACCCCTTCTAGGGATTTATAGCCGCGATTATATGTATGTATGTATGTATGACTAAGTACAACTTCGACATGTTGTAGTAAATCACAGTCTTGAATTATCAGAAACATTAAAATGATTCTGTTATTCAGATAGCATTCCCCCCTACTGTCATGGAAGTAGTCGTCAGTCTGCTAACCCGTACTAAGCCTGTGTGGAAGACCCTGGCAGGGGACATATATGAGCTGTGTAGTATCGGTTTGGAAAAGCACTAACCCACTCCCCCCGCAGGTCTGGTAAAATTGGACTTTGGGTATTGGGGCTTGTAAATAATCATTGATCACCAACCATCCTTTTATAACCTCTGGCTACGCCTTCTTTGGGATTTCATACATACATATACTCACGGCTATAAATCCCTAGAAGGGGTAGCCAGAGCTAAGGAATTAGAAGTTCCTCAGCCACTTTTGGAAAATTTAGTGGCGAAAAGATGGTAAAATAAAGGTTGTTGGTGATGGGTCTCCAATCGCATCGCCCAAAAATCCCTCAAATGCCTCAATGCCGTCAGTCGCCTCTTACGTACACCCACCGGCAGAAATGGGGTAGTGCTATTCTAAGCTGACACTACACAGGGATTTCAAGCCATGACAATGCAATGCTTACCTGGCAAGCATCATGACCCGTGGTGTCGACAGCACACACCATGGAGCTGTCTATCATCACACTTCCCAACAACCCCTTGTACTGTTCGCTGCACTCGCTTGTCGGAACGTAAGTCAGGGCTGTCTTTAACAACACGCTACTCTGCTGCTTGCCTTTGTCTTCTGTGGATATCATTTCAATAAACAAATACGTTAGTCATACTACACAAATCAGGTAATCCTCAAGGTAAATAAAATGCCAAGACTTGCGATTTCGGATACTAACTTAACGATATATTTAATATTATATAATACATTCGCCGTGTAGTGTCGGCTTAGAATAACACTACCACATTTCTACCCGTGGGTGATCGTAAGAGGCAACTAAGGGTATAGAGGCTTTTTAAGTGATTTTTGGGCGATATGGTTGGAGACCCGTCACCAAAAACATTTATTATTACCATCTTTTCCCCAATCTCCTTCCAAAAGTGGCTGAGGAATTTCTCATTCTAAAGCTCTGGCTACCCCGTTAAGGGATTTATAGCCGTGAGTATATGTATGTATGTATATAATACATTAGCTTCAACCGTCAATTAGTTAACCGAAAAGCTAATTTTTACGAATTCATTTTTTATGAAAATAGCTTGATAGTTGAGATATGGAAAGGTTTAACAATGTCTATGCATCAAAATGGGCCCGACATTAATTAGGGCTTCCTTGCAAGGTCGGTATTTGCAGTAGTATGTAAACAAAACAGGAGTAAATGTCAAAAACAAAATCTTATGTAATAAATAATTTGACAAACCCTGTTACATCCTGGCTTACAAGGGTACTCAAAGTTACATGGCAAAGTTTTACTTAGTCATGTGACAGTGTAATCATACATAAACGTCGGATGGCCAGCCCCCTGTCCAAGCAAAACGTGGGTACTCTGAACACCAGGTTTCTATTTCAAAAGACTGACTTCTCTTTTAGGATATGCAGCTATGAGTAAATATAGATAAGCATCCTTACTTAATTCAGTAATTCCAAACCCCACGACCGTTAAAGGCTGCGACGGGATTTCATTCTTGGTGTAAAGACAACCTGCATGCACCAAGTTTGTAAATTGCACTGGTTTCTCCAATCTGAAAAGTATATACATTATACTTAGCGAAAATAAACTAGTTAGGTTTAAAGCTAAACTAAAAACATTTTATCTAAATTCTTTACCTTAAGTTACTTTGTTATTATATTTCCCAACATATTGTTACCCCATATACTAGGACTTTCTAAAATAATGAGCTCAGCAGCCTATGCTTTGGAAAAGATTAGATAAATAGCAGACATAGAAACAGCTCGCATTGTTTATTTCAGCTATTTTCACGGTATCATCTCGTACGGAATTTTATGATGGGGTTAAGTGGTTAATGTTCATAAAGATCCAATTTATTTGCATTTTAGGTCAATAAATAAAAAAAATGCATTTTTACTGTCTCATGCCATTACACATTTGAGAAGTTGATGTATGCCAAAAAGCACATAAGTCAGTTTATAAAAGCCAGTTAGTGATTTAACGTACCGACACAAAGACTTAATAAAGTAACTCCTTAATAGGACTATCTTTTATATGTTCAACAAACTTCCGTTCAAATCTTGGAATTACCTTTCGCGTCGTTTAAAAAGACTGTTAAGGCAATGCAATCATAGAAATCCTATACAATTTTCATGATTTTTAAATGACTATGATACAAGGCGCACTTGACCATGTCCGTAAAGCTATAAACTTTCCCTCGTTATTCCCTGGAATAATTTTCTGGTGAGAATTTTCTACCCACGACTCGTTTCGTGATTAGTTTTTGTGATGGACAATAAAGTTTAATTATGAAAAGCTGGTCGTTTGGTTTTGCAGCATAGAAAATCTTTAAATAGTAAAAATAAAATGTGTTAAACGCATAAATATTTTTTAAACGTGATCGTTAGGAGCTTCTTATTGCTTCTTCTCTTTACAAACACTGTAAGAAATGATAGTTATTAACTTTATTCTCAAAAAAAAACCTTTTGATTTGTTTTACTTCGATGGAAAATAAGAGTGTGAAATGGTAAATACTTACTTCAAAATAGCCATATCATGCACAAATCTCTTGTGGCCAGGGTAAACAATGACTTCGGAGACATTGTAGTCAGTTAGAGGATTAAACTTGCCGTTGCCTCTCTCTACTCCTACTCGTATGAAGGAAACCCGTCTGAAAGTATAAATACAATTTTACGCCCTGACGTCATAAATAAAGGGTTTGCATCCAACTACTCGTAAACACGGGTCACCGATAATCTTCGAGACCTTACGGTAATCTGGAGGTCATATAAATTACTCTTTAAATATTAATTTAGTTTTACTAGACATCAATATATAACATAACCCTACCACAGAAAGGAGGTAGTACATTCTGAGCCGGCAATATATATCATAGTTTACTAGATATCGACATAAATCATAAATCTGCGAACAACTTATTGATACAAAAAAAAAATTACCACAAAACATACATATTCTATTTTCCATAAAGGCTCACTTGATGTTGGTGCATTCCCGTATATATTTATTTATTGACTTACGGTGGCGCTCTTGCTCTGCCAGAGGCCGACACACAATGGCCTGCCGTCATAACAGCGGTGCTTGATATAAGACTTCCACCGCATTTACCTTCGAACCGGTCGGGAACGTCCCTCTGGGGGTAGAACATCAGTACCTACAAATGATAAATTCATTAACAAATATGAGTTCAAGTTGTGAGAAATAAAAGTGCATACGTGAAAGATTTATTAATGAAAATGAAACTGGAAAGTTTCGTCAGGATCGTACAAAGTGGCGATCGATAGTATCTGCTTACCCTTATGGGAACTAATGGCGGGAATTCAGTATCTTTGTAGCTGTGATTTTCACCCATCGGTGCTCGTAAAGTTTAAGAGAGTTTTAAAGAGATTTTCGAGCGTTTTGGTTAATTTTGGACATTAATTTAAAGGATGAAAGAAAATCGTCAGTTTTTATATTAGTTTAAAGTATTTTCCCCATTCAACTTCAGTAAGCGACTGAGGAATTTCCTATTCTGAATCTCTGGCTACCGCTTGTAAGAATTTTTAGCCGAGAGTATATATTGTATGTATGTAAGTAATATACAAAGGGCATGTACCATATATGGGATCTCTCCTACGTTTACTGTGCTTCCTCCAATGATGTGTGACTCCAGTGGGGGCGGAGAAGAGTCTATTATTTTTCTGCATTCTGAAAAAAAAAATTAAATGGAAAACGTTTTACTACAACACTAGCTGACCAGGCAAACGTTGTCTTGCCATATATTATTTCTACTGCCGCTCAGGGGCATTTTAGAGGATTTCGCTCGCTGTGCAGCGTGGAAATGCTGCCAGTGTGATGGGAACCTTTGGGCCGGGTATGGCTTGGGGCGGTTTGTTTGCCTTATTTTGTTGTGTTACTTTTAATTTTTTCTTTATTATTTTTGATTTAGTTAAAGTTAATGGTTATTTATTTTCTACAAATATATGTATAGCTATTTAAAAAAGTTCACCATAATCAAATATTTTTAGTCTATAAAATAAAATGTGAAGGAAGGACAACCGAATCTGATAAGACCAACTTGGTTTAGCCGTTTTGGAGGAGTTTGGTGACCAACACTAAGACACGTGAAATTTATATATTAGATGCAATAGGCGGTTTTATCACTAAAAGACAAAATTTGAATAGTCAGTGTAATGCATATATGATCAGTATAGTACATACATACATACATACATATACTCACGGCTGTAAATCCCTAGAAAGGGTAGCCAGAGCTAAGGAATTAGAAACTCCTCAGCCACTTTTGGAAAGTTGAGTGGGGTAAAGATGGTAAAATTAAGGTTATTGGTGATGGGTCTCCAACCGCATCGCCCAAAAATAAAAATCTCTTAAAAGCCCCAATACCGATAGTCGCCTCTTACGTACACCCACCGGCAGAAATGGGGTAGTGCTATTCTAAGCCGACACTACACAGCAGTATAGTATAGTATCGGCTATTATAGCCACTAACCTACCAACACAACCATTAGGAACTAAAATTTAATTTGCAATCACACTCAACTTTTTAAATTATTGCGTAATGTCTAATTCTAAAGCTTTTGTTACCCCTTTTAAAATTTATAGCCGAGAGCATAATTATCTATGTTGTAGTTTAGTTCTTTCAGCACTTTATCACATCTCAAATATGTCTACACCGAGAGGTTAGAGCTTCTCATTTAATAGCGATAGAGTACTATAATGGTAATAGCAAGTATCGACGCACAAAATCGTAAAAAGAAAAATTGAAAACGTTTAAAATACACAATAGATAGTCTTCGGCTGTATACACGAAGAAGTGTCCCACTCCGCGGGCAAGAGTTTGGCTCAAGCAAAATCGTATCAACATTATAAAGAAAAGATTTATATTAAAAATTTATGATAGTTTTCAAAACCTGTCAACTTGAGAGCTGTTCCAAATCTCATCCTTAGATGCAAAATATATCCTTTGGATGTTCGCTGTGTTCTTTTAAAGAAGTTAATAATCAACAAAATGATATTGAATTAAAATAAATGATTTTTTAATGACTTGTTATCTCTCCTCATTTGTATATAGGCTTATTTTCAGTTAATGTTTGTAATATAGGTTAGTTTATAATATAAGTTAGCTAAAAATAACATTAAAAGTTATAATCTATGTGTAATGTTTTTTGTTGTGCATATTTTATATTATATGTAAAGAAAATAAATATTGTGTACAGTTGTAATTGGAACTTAGACTAAGAGGGTCCATGTTGTATTTATAATTAATATATCACTTTGTCTAAGTTCTGTGATTGACCCTTCTATAAATAACATAACATAACATAAACGTTCACGCCGAATATCCCCGAAGGGGTTGGCAGAGGTACTAATACTTCTGAACATCACGTGACATTGTCACCTGGCGTTCAGAGTACCCACGTTTTGCATGGACAGTGTACTCACGTGATAGGGGGCAGGCCTATCGCCGTTTTGTACGAATACACGGTCACATGACTAAGTTCAACTCAGCCATGTGGGTTTCCTCACGATGTTTTCCCTCACCGTTAACAACCGTGATAAATTATTCTATAAATAAATAAATGAATATAATACCAAAAATACCACGTACCTCTATCAGCTATCCGCATAGGTTTTGCTTCATAGATTGCAGGCGCTGATTGAATCACTGAATTTTGTACTGGGCTGAAGTTAGGTTGGTTGGTTTGGTGATCTTGCGTCGTCCTGACCGTGGAGGTCACTAGTCCGGAATCAGCTGGTAAGGAAATGTTTTCTATGCGATGCATTAATTACTAAGGCATGTGCACAGTAAATTGCAAAAAAAGCTGAGTTCAAATGTCTCACTATCAATATTATCTCCCGTTGTTCAGAGGGCCCAGGTTCTGCTTGGCCAGTTTAAGTGGGGAAAATATCCTAATATAAATGTTTTTGGTGATGAGTCTCCAACCGCAATACCCTCACACACCTCTTACGATCACCCATGGGATGAAATAGGGTAGTTCTATTCTAAAAGATACTACATTAGCTGCATCGGTATACGCAATATATTTCCACACAACGGTGTAAGAATGGTGATGCACACTCCGATCACCATGTCTAAAACTGTAACGTGATGTTCACGTCACGTAGCGTAATTGATATCATTAAATTTGTACTGTGGTATGCATACACATACTCAAGCTGTAAATTCGAAAAAGGTAGCCAGATCGTCTAATTAAATACATCAACCACTTTTCTGACTTGAGTGAGAAAAGATTGAAAAATATATAATATAAATTTAACAAGCGACATGATAGTCCAGTGGATAGAACACCCGCCCGAAAAACAGAAGGGCGTGAGTTCCAATTCTGGGACGGGCCTACACCAATTTGTCTTTTCTAAAGTCATATGTGTGGTTAATTTATCATGGTTGCTAACGGTGAGGGAAAACATCGTGAGGAAACCCACATGGCTGAGTTGTACTTAGTCATGTGACAGTGTATTCGTACAAAACGGCGATAGGCCTGCCCCCTATCACGTGAGTACACTGTCTAAGCAAAACGTGGGTACCTTCTCTGGAAACTAGATGGCGCTTGCCATGTTAGTTCAGGAGTATTGGTACCTCTGCCAACCCCTTCGGGGATAAACGGCGTGAACGTTTATGTTTTATGTTTATGTTAAATTTAACAATCACTAAAAATCACTTAATAGCTCTTACGACACACACATAAAAAACGGGTTAGTTCTATTCTAAGCCTACATATCTATATTCTTACCAAATCTGTCCCCAAATGTGTCTTCCACACAGCACACGATCTCGAGGTATTTTTTGAAGCCACATCGCGGTATTAAATGGTGCCCATCTGTGCGGATACCCCTGCGAACACATATTTAAAAATGATAAAGGCTTATAAATAAATAAGCGATAGCTGCTAGCACAAGAAAATGACACGTTTCGTTAGGGGACATGAAAAGCAGATGCGGTTGGGATCAGAACCGCCATTCCTAGACTTCAAATAGTATTCAAAACATTTTATAAAATAGCGCGATGTCTTTTGCTTAGAACCCTGATTTTGGAAGCATTTCACAAAGGCTAAGGTAAATAAATTATTACTAATATCAGTTCAAGAGGATTCCACTGCATGTGTAAGAGTGAATGGGTATAACACTGGCTGGTTTGGGATGCGAAGCTAATACAAAAATGAGTGTAAAAGTATTATGATATTTAAAACATACGTTTTATATACATCATACTCATATACATCACAAATTACTCTAACAGTTTGGAAGTCGAATAAAGAAGTTATTAACCCAAACTCAAAAGTTCACACCGAATATCCCCGAAGGGGTTGGCAGAGGTGACATTTTCATCTGGTGTTCAGAGTACCCACATTTGGCTTGGACAGTGTACTCTCGAGATAGGGGCAGGCCTATCATCGTTTGTACGAATATAAAATGACAAAATACAACTTAGCCATGTGAGTTTCCTTAGTTAAATTTTAATTAAGTATCCATAGTCACGGAGGCTACATGTTGTTTCCATACGGCGATGGATCCCTGGCCCTGCAGGGCAAGCACGAGCATTATTTTATCGACACAATAACGGTTAGAATGAGATGGCAGTATACGATACTAAGTAAGTGCGTTAGAGATGGCTGAGTTATCCCACGCGATAACTAGTTTAAACACGGCTCGTGCTTGCCCTTCTGGGTGTCGCCAGAATACACGCTGTAATGTAGCCATGTAAGCACAACTTAGTCATGTTTCCTCACGATGTTTTCCGTCACCGTTAACAACCAAGATAAATTAACCTTACGTAATTATTTATACAAATTATAGTATAATAATTAAATATATATACATACATACATATACTCACGGCTATAAATCCCTTAACGGGGTAGCCAGAGCCTTGGAATCAGAAATTCCTCAGCCACTTTTGGAAGTTGATTGGGGAAAAGATGGTAATAATAAATGTTTATGGTGACGGGTCTCCAACCACATTGCCCAAAAATCACTTAAAAAGCTTCTATACCCTTAGTCGCCTCTTACGATCACCCATGGGTAGAAATGGGTAGTGTTATTCTAAGCCGACACTACACGGCGCTTATTAAATATACGATTCTAACTATGAGAAAAAGAGCTTGTATTACTTACTCCAAAGCAGCTGGGCAATCCACAATGGCTTTACATTTGCCTTCAACACCATGAATATTACAGACTTCCCCGACTGCAACGAACGAACAAAAAAAACTTTACTAACATAATACAGATCTCTTGCATCGACTAAGAATAGCATTAACCAATTTCTTATGGTTATAGCGATGCGGTTGAAGACCCATCACCAACGATACTTTATTTCTTCAATCTTGTCCCCTATACACTACCAAAAGTGGCTGAGGAATTTCAAATTTTGAAGCTCTGTCTACCCCTTTGAGGGATTTATAGCCGTGAGTATATTTATACATGTGATTGTTCGGTCGGATGTGGTTGTAGAACCCATAATTACCAATGTTCATTTATTTTACAATATTTTACCTGTTCAACTACTGTATTGTATAATTAATATGGCTGAGGTTTTTCCAATTCCAAAGCTCTGGTCATTTGTCGTGATTATTATGTGTTTCTGAACGATATTATAAGGAAGCAAGATCGGTGTGTCAGTTTGTTGGTTTGTAACGAATAAACTCCGCAACATTGTCAGTTTTTTTTTTCACTTATATATAGCTGCAACCCTTAGAAGAATCAAAAGTGGTTTGCTATAACGCTATATTACGGAGAGAGTAAGCAGTGAGTAATAAGATTTCTAACATCCGAACTGTGCACTAACCGAAATATTTATGATTAGATTAATGGATTTAAGCTAAACTAGAGAGGTTTGCCAGGATCGTGCAAAGTAGCGATCGATAGTCTCTGCCTAAATACCTTCCTTCTACATTAAAAACCGGGTGGAGTATGCAGTATCTTTAGATTTTTATTCAAACTTACTGTTTCCAGACCTATTCTTCACAAAAAAAATTAGCTTTCTTATTTAATAACTAATGGGATGCCCCGATTTTGTTATGATTAGTAATGTAGTATGAGTTGTATTTAAAAAGAACCTGTTCTTTGCGCGTAGTGCTGGCTTAGAATGTAACTACCTTTTTCTACCTACGGTTTAGTTGTAGGGGGACTAAAGTTATGGGGTTTTTGTGGTGGTTTTTGGGCGATGCGGTTGGAAACCCATCACGAACGATACTTTATTTCTACGATGTTGGCCCTATAAACTCCCAAATGTGGCTAAAGAGTTTCAAGCTCTGAAGCTCTGGCTATCCCTATGTGGGATTGGATGGGATTTATGGCCGTGAGTATATGTATGTATGTATTGTATACCTTTGTGACATCAACTATCCAACTAGCCAGAACAAACAAACAAATAGACAGACGGATAAAAACTTAAAATAATGCTATGTTTTTATATTTGTACCATGTAATCTATTTGTATTTAGTTTTAAGTGGTGAAATTAGACACTTTAATTTATTTGTGTGTATTAATATAGCTGTGATAGCTATAGATAACATAGTTCAGAACGAGGTTATCATTTAATATATTCTCGCCATTTGTGGCAACGACGGTAGGCAGGATCGATTGTTTTTTTTAAATCCAGGGCAATAAGTTATATGATACGAATAGATACTTCACACACACACATACATATACTCACGCCGGCCGATAGTTCCCATTGGGGTAGGCAGAGACTATCGATCGCCACTTTGTACGATCTTGTCAAAACTCTATAGCTTTGTCCACATTCATCAATCTTTTCACACATGCTCTTTTAATCTTCATATTTTGGACACCTGCCGTTTTGAGCACATTCTTAGTCATACCTGCAATTTTTATGTGTTTTGTAGATTAATAAATACTTTATCGAGTTAGTATACGGCTATATTGAAAATGCGGTGTGCTAATGCAGCTAATTTTGAATGATAACTTCGTTTATTTACTTATGCATTGTTCTCGTGTAAAGACAATTTTGTGACCTTATTTTGTATGGCGACTTATGTGTTCGATTGTACTAACATGTAAGTGACATATCATATAATTGTAACTCTATGATATACATAAATAACACAAAATAAGCTGTACCATATTAGCGGGACGGTGACGGCTTAGACTAGCACTACCCAATTTCTTCTCGCGAGTAGCATACGCGGTGACTAAAGGTTTTGGCACATTTTTAAATAAGTGTTAGTCAATGTGGCTAGAATCCTATCCACAACGATTCTTTATTTCTACTATTTTTTCCCCAATGAATTTCTTCAATGAATTTTTAATTCACTGGGCACTGGCTATCCCTTTTTGGGTTGTTTGAGTACTCATGTATGTATAAAACATATATCTGTTATAACTTCCAATTCTAAGAAACAAACATTTCGTCACTTTTATAATATCCATCCATCCATCCATCCATATACTCACGGCTATAAATCCCTAAAAGGGGTAGCCATAATAATTAATATATATGAAAGTCGCCCTCAGCAGGACCCGAATGCGCAACCTTCGTGGATCTAGAAGAATCACTAACTCTTCACCACGACCATGAACTTCATAAAGTTTCGTACTTTATTCAAATAATATTTTATCTTAATAATATAGTATATACTTATTCCAATCAAGTAAACGCTAAATTCATTCATAACAATAAAACGATAATTATAAATTATGTACGAGTTTCAAACAGAGAATCAACTAATAATAAGCGCGCGTCCGAAAACACAATAATAAGATTGCATGTATTAAAACGTAATTGAAACTTGGTGGGGGGTTTCCAAGATCGATAATCTCTGCCTACCCCAAAAGGAAATAAAGGCGTAAGTTTAATTATTTATTAACTTATGAGAAAAAATACCTTCTTTTTGTCCCAAAACACCACACAAAAATCCAACAAGAAGAAACAAAGTTAATACAAACATTTTAGATCGAAACAACACAAAGTTTGCATGCGAATAACAGACGAGACTTTATCCTTATGTATTTAATTAGTGAACAAGATAAACAAGTTTGCTCCATCTTGAAATCAGCTGGGTTTTTCGATAGCTATGAACTTAGTCGCTTTTGCGGTGACAGCACTTGTCACTTTGACTGTATCGTAATTTAACATAACTATCTCTATCACACCTACATAAAACGTATACGTTTATCTTTTTCTAATTCACGATAAAATAGTATGCTCCGGTGATCATTGGATACGTTATAATATAAACGCTTGATAACACAGATATGAGTAATATGAAATGAGTTATGAGATATGTCTCAATAAACTTAACACTTTAAATACTACAAAAAGGGCTCTAGAAATTCCTCAGCCATTGTTGGAATTTAAGTGGGAAATAGATCGTAAAATAAAGGATGGATGGATGATCAACTCATCATCTCTCGTAACTCTTTCACCGATGATGCAAGTAGCACTTTTGTTAGAAAAATATTTAATTTGATCTCTTAGTGTCCGAACATTAGGGCACTCATTTATCGACTGGATTAAAATACGACTACGGCGAGAGATTGCTAAAATTATTAAAAGTTGAGTTTTAATATGGTTTGGACGGCTTAGCAAAGCAATGGCCTATTTCCCCACGGAGAACGTAAAAGGGGACCTTACGTAAGTCCCATCATTCATCAAAACATCTTCTAAAAGTCCACTCCAAGTCTTCTCTTACTTTATATGATTTGAGCTATTTTAAAATAAACTAGACAGCTTTATTGTAAAGTAAAATAAAATATTATTATGATAAGTGACTTTCCAAATGTGCGCGGTATAGAGTTAATTATGCACTAACTCGTTTGCATATACAAGTACATTACGATTCACGTTACGCGTAAGCCATAATTTATGTGTACCGTACATCGGTACGAGTTTTCGAATTTATAACCTAATGGCACAGATTAAATATTCAGTGCCAAATGCCAATCTTACAATGGTAATAAGTTTTATAGAAAACATATTGAAAATAACGACTGGAATTAACTCAAGCTTAAACGTTCAAGCCTTATATCCCCCAATGTGTTGGCAGAGGTAATAATACTTCTGAAGATCACGTGACATTGTCACCTGGAGTTCAGAGTACCCATGGTTTGCTTGGACAGTGTACTCATGTGATAAGGGGCAGGCCTATCGTTGTTTTGTATATACCTATAATAGGCTTTTACAACGAAAATATAGTTATTATAATTCTTTTCATTTAATGTAAGTTGTTTAAGCTGCTGGTGTTCCAAATGTAATAAATAAATACATTGTCACATGACAAACCACAAGTTAGCTTTGGCCTGCTTCCTATCACTTGAGTACATTGTCCAAGCCACTCTGAACACCAGGTGACAATATCATGTGATAATCAGAAGTATTAGTTCCCTTGCCAACCGGGGATATACGGCATGAACTTGAGTGCACATGAGTTTGACTTCTTATAATCACTTAAAACCGTCCCAAAACCCCAAGTCATTTCTTACACAAAATGGGTTAAACTATTTAAAATAGCACTCTACAGCGTTATTGTACAGCAAAATAAAATATTATTATGATAAGTGACTTTCCGAATGTGCGCGGTATAGAGTTAATTCCTATGCAGACGATACTGCTATTGTTTTTTCAGCTAAATCGTGGGAAGATCTAAAAACAGTGACAGAAACCGGCCTGAGTAAAGTAGCAAACTGGCTAAACAGTAATTTACTGACTTTAAATGTCAACAAAACCAATTATATGTGTTTTACACCTAACTCTAACTCCCAACCAAACGAAAACTTCTCTATCAGAATTCATAGCTATTGTTCCGACATGTCAAACTGCAGCTGCAGTCATATTCAAAAATGTACCTCTATTAAATATCTAGGCATTATAATTGATCAAAGATTGAGCTGGCACCCTCATCTTGAATTAGTCATGACTAGACTAAGAAAACTCACATGGATATTTAAAAATCTTAGGTATGTCATGTCACCAACTCTTTTAAACAAAGTTTACATTGCCCTTGCACAGTCAATAACCATTCACTGTATCCCAATCTGGGGAGGTGCGTCTAAAACTCACTTTCTTCACTTAGAACGTGCACAGAGATCGCTTTTAAAGGTTATGTATTTCAAACCTTATCATTTCCCAACAGAAAATCTCTATAAAACATGTAACCTCCTGTCAGTGCGCAAACTTTATATACTGAACTTAATACTTAATTTTCATAAATCTTTAAAATTCGATGAGACCTTGCATAACAAAAGAAGGGCTGATCTGGTTATCCCTCAAACTACAGTTCGTACCACTTTTGCCCAGCGCCAAATACACTGTCAAGCCCCTTATATATATAATAAGTTAAATTCTGTCCTTCAAATATATCATATTAAATTATATAAATGTAAACTCATCTTAATTAAATGGCTTGAAACGCTGTCCTACGATAAGACTGAGGAAATACTAACAAGATTAAAATAAAATCCAAACCCAATAATAGACAATCTTTTAAAATCTTATTATATTTTATTTTCATATTTTTAATTTATTATTATTATTTTATATTATTTTATTTTAATATTTTATTTATTTTTTTCACATTTACACACACACACCCACACCCACACTCACACACACACACACATCAATCAGTATTGAATCTGTCAGCTCATATCAAAACCTATTTTTATAAGTTTATATTTAGCTTAGTTTAACTAAACCTTAGAATATTTTGCTTGAGTATAGATATAAGTTAGATAAGTAAGGAAAGAAGCGGGTCATTCCCAACACAAGTATTTTTTTTTAATTACTTCCTGGGAAGACTCCGGTGATGTTTCAATTGTTATTTTCTGCAAATATTTTTTTTTTTATTTTTTTTTATTATGCACTAACTCGTTTGCATATACTAGTACATTACGATTCACGTTACGCGTAAGCCATAATTTATGCGTACCGTACATCGGTACGAGTTTTCGAATTTATAACTTAATGGTGGAAGGATTAAATATTCAGTGCCAAATGCCAATAGCTTATCAAAATTAATCACACACGATAAAATTTTCATCTCATTAATTGCTCTATCTACGTGTAGAAAAATCTTCTAACCTCTGCAATATCCTTACATATTGCGTTCAAAGGGGCTGCATCTCGTAAAGGTTTTGCAGTATTAAACAAGTTAGTTCAGTTACTGTGAGCTAAATTGTGGCCAGCGGCTATATTTCCGAGCTATTCAACTTTGTATGCAATGATAATGGCAGCATAAAAAATATTCCGTGTATTGGTTTGAGTTTAAATAATAATTGAAAATGAGAAATAAGTAAGAGACAAGCTAATTAATACTTTAATTTTGGATTTCTTTTACACTTCTAAGTGCTGTTAGGACTTGGGTTTTCCAAGCGGTAGAGTCCATTTATTCCGTAAGATTGTAAACAAATTACTTATGTGACTCTCATCAAAAACCCAAAGGTTCACGCCGTATATCCCCAAAGGGCCTGGCAGTTCTAATACTTCTGAGCATCACGTGACATTGTCACCCAGTGTTCAGAGTACCCACGCTTTGCTTAGACAGTGCACTCCGTGATAAGGCAGGCCTATCGCTGTTTTGTATGAATTAACAGTCACATGACTAAGTACAAGCCACGTGGGTTTTCCCATGATGTTATGTTTGTGTGTGACCCTCTGCAGTATTATAATTGAAAAGTTGGAGGAGGCAAAATATAAATATATCAATGGTATATCCAACAGGGATGGAAAAATATTTTTCTACATATAATGTGACGTATTATGATGACTAATAATAAGTAAATATAAAATAGACCAAATGTATGAAGCTATGTGAAATAAGACAAACAAAGTTTTAAATATTAAGTTTTATATATTTATATTAATTTAATAATTACAATTACAAATACTTACCTACTAAAATACTATTCTTAGATATATATCCTATTAAAGTAAAACTATAGATCTCATGCTAAAAACCAAAACACGACTTACTATAAAAATATATTACAAGTGACATACTAACATACAAAAATATGACACTTAGTTTTTCTTCCAAAAAATTCACTTTTAGAATTCAAATTTACACAAAAACAATAAGTTTGTCTTGTAGCAGCTCATGGTATAGTTTCGCGGCGAGACCACGGTCAACTTTTCCGGAGTGGGTGAGAGGGAGTGATGCGACGAAGGCTACTCCTCCTCGTAGATGCTTGTATGGAGCCAGGCGGTCTGTGGACATTGTGAGAGGATACTAAAGAAAAACTATCGAATATAGGGGATTTTATAATGCTGTGTAGTGTCGGTTTAGAATAGCACTAGCCCATTATTTCCCGTTTGTACGTAAGAGGCTACTAAGGGTATTAGGGATATTAGGGATTTTAAGGAATTTATAGGCGATGCGGTTGGAGACCCATCACCAACAGCCTTTATTTTACCATCTTTTCCACACCTCAACTTCCAAAAGAGGCTGAGAAATTTCTAATTCCTTAGCTGTGGCTTCCCTTTCTAGGGATCAATCGTTGTGAGTATATGTTCAAGTATGTATGTACTACAAGGATAGGAAACATAAGAGGATAATATCGAGAGTATTGAGCATTAACAGGAATTTGTACGAATTTAATTTTCATGACTTCCGTCTATTCCTAAGTTTCCGTTATCTTAAATTTCCTTGTCTATCCCTAAACCTCTATTATCTTAAGAAATGGCTGCTGTATATCTTACTCACACTACGTTTTTATTCATTTATTTGACATGTTTTAATATATATATTTTGTACTTTCGTACGTACGTACCGTACGTATTACTAATTAAGAAAAAAAATTTTTTGATGAATCTTTATTAAAAATTAAATAAGTACTGTAATACACATATTTGTCTTACCCCGTACGGTTTTAGATACCATCTCTTCGTTGACCTCTTGGCTGCTGCGTACCAGGAGCGCGGCGGCCCCCGCTGTTCCTTCCACCACAACGCAACTCTGCACCCCTGGTATCAGCCACACATATGACTTTAGAAAAGACAAATTGATGTAGGCCCGACCCAGGATTGGAACTCAAGCCTTTCTGTTTTCGGGCGGGTGTTCTACCCACTGGACTATCATGTCGTATCGTATTTTTATATTACTTTTCATCTAATGTAACTTCTCTTACACAAAATGGGTTAAACTATTTTAAAATGGCACTCTACAGCGTTATTGTACAGCAAAATAAAATATTATTATGATAAGTGACTTTCCGAATATAAGATATTGTAAGTAAGATAGAAAAAGGAATATTGAGGTGGTTTGGGCACATCGAGAGGATGGATGATTGGAAATTGCTAAAAGGTATCTATAGAGCTAATGTGGAAGGCAATGTTAGTAGAGGACGGCTACGAAAGACACACTTGGACCAAATTGAGAGTGTGCTCGAAAAGGCGGTTTAGAGTTAATTATGCACTAACTCGTTTGCATATACAAGTACATTACGTTTCACGTAACGCGTAAGCCATAATTTATGTGTACGAGTACCGTACATCGGTACGAGTTTCCGAATTTATAACTTAATGGTGGAAGGTTTAAATATTCAGTGCCAAATGCCAATAGCTCTTATTTAATCTTACATATGATAATAAGTTTTATTGAAAACATAAACGATAGCTTAGAGGGTGGAATACCTTTACGTGCAGACGACCAATTTGTCTTTTCTATAGGCATAATTTATCATTGTTGTTAATGGTGAAGGGAAACGTCGTGAGGAAACCCACACGGCAAAGTTGTACTTAGTCATGTGACAATGTATTCGTATAACGACGATAGGTCTACCCCTTTCACGTGAGTATACTGTCCAACCAAAGAGTGGGTACTCTGAACATCAGGTGACATTTTCACCCAAGTATAAGTACCTCTGCCAACCCCTTCGGGGTCATGCGGCTTGAATGTTTGAGTTTTATATTTAAAAAACAATTGAAATTGAACAAATAAGAATTGAGACTTAACTCGGTCAATTGAGCTGAGACCTTGAATAAAACAATACGACTAAATCTCTAATCGTGGTTAACAAGATTTCAAGACTCAATAACTTAGTACTTCTACCAGCTTTTTTCACGCTTAAAAGCTTAAAACTGCATTTTTATTATCATCATTGTTACATGATGGTGGCGCCAAACTTTTTCAATTTCAGAATTGCAGCTAACCAATAATTTTGCTAATATTTTCAATTCCTCACACAACTTTCTAAGTGTTGTAATTTACAGTTTAGCTCGGAAATGGCTGGTTAGATTCTTTGCGGCAGGAGTTAGCCATTTGGCTTGATTTACACGACCGACGGCGAGCGATTTAACACTTTTATCAGATTTGAATTCACAAGAAGTTGCTGGAGTATTTCTTGGTTTGTGGTGATGGATGGATCTAGTTTGCGTTCTGACGGTTTCCGCTTAAGACGTGGGGATTGTATGCTTGATCGAATTTATTTTACATGTTGTGAGTACTTATTTTAAACCGAGAAAATGTGTTGAGGGCCCAAAATTCAGAGAAAAGTTATTTTAGTAAAATTACGCTACCTGTACAAGCATACATCATTGTTACGTAGAAATTAATCGTCAGCAATTTACGCCGCAACTCATGTATATAAACCGCTTTCTTTGTCATTTAAGTTTAGTTCAATACAAGAAATCATACCATACACTTGTCGTTTTATTAACAAGATGTAATATCAAGTATCTTGTACAGGACACAAGACCCTGTACATAGTGGTCCTTCGACAAAAAAAAATCAGAGTCTTTGTGTTTCTTGAGTGATAGCGAATCGGTCACCGGCTTCCCACCAGCGGTTTCCACCGGTGTATTGAGAAGGCGCACGTCCACATCACTTGAGCTAACGCACTGACGCTGATGGTTAACAAGCGACCAAGGAATCAAGTCCACTACAATATCAAGGTTAATTGAACTCATCAAGATATCAAGTTATCAAGAGTAGAAAATAGCTGAACCCTATTTCTACGCAATAAGCGCTAAAAAGGTACCTTACTTTTATCAAGCATCACGTACAGGAAACAAGACCTGTACATAGTGAGCTAACGCACGGACGCTGACAGTTAACAAGCGATCAAGGAATGAAGTCCTTTACATTATCAAGGTTAAATCAAGTTGACAGGTTAACAAACATCACGTACCTACAGGAAACAAGACCTGTACATCGTGAGTTAACACACCAACGCTGATAGTTAACAAGCGACCAAGGAATCAAGTCCTTCACATTATCAATATTAATTCAAGTTATCAAGTTATTAAGAGTAGAAAATAGCTGAACCCTATTTCTACGAAATAAGCGCTGTACGGTTCAATCACCGTACTTTAAGTTCCGTCAGCAGTTTACGCTGCAACACTCTTTTACTCAAACCTTTTTAGAACAGTTCGCTTACTGACCTCGTACCGCGCGCTACTCATTAATCCCATTTCACCTCATTTGCACCTTTTCCTACCTTGTAATATATCTTAGTTGAACTTATCTCTATCTTATCATTTTACATCCCCTAATCTCAATCCCAACCCCCAACATTGGTCCTTCGAAGCCTACTGATTGACGAGGTTGTACGCGAGTGTGCTTAGAAATACTTTGTGTACGTGACTGTCATTCAAAAAGAACCATCAAACCCTTAGGAGTGAACAGAACATTTACATTATTTACCTCTTTAGTTTAACTTCTGTGGAACTATTAGTTCAAAGTGATCTTATACACTGTAGCCTGGAACCCCGAAGAAAAATCCCATCGTTTGAGTTCAGTGGAACTATTAGTTCAAAGTGATCTTATAAACTGTGCCTGGAACCCCGAAGAAAAACCCCACCGTTTGAGTTCAGTGCGCGACTTCATAAACGGTATCTGGAAACCCCGAAGAAAAATCCCTGCGGACAATCTTAGTCCTCATAATCTCAGCTGTCTGCGTATCTCAAGTAAGGTCTTTATTTTTTTCAATAATGACAACCAAGGAAGACATCCTGGCTAACCAGGAACAGCTCATTGGAGCAATTGACACGCTCTACAGAAACTTTAAAAAAGACGGAGCCGACAGGAAGACTCCGGACTATATACGTCGGAAACTACAAACATTGGAGCAATATTTCGTAGATTTCCATAACAATCATATGAATCTTGTATCATTTGGCGACCAATCTCATGAATATTTTTTTACCAACCAATACGAAATGACTTTGAATGAGTATAATAAAATAAAAAATGCTATAACCAATTACCAACCACAAATGAAAAAACCCATAAAACCCGTCTTAGAACCGCCTCATTTTACAGCCACGGATATGCCCCACCCATCTATAAGTTCTCAACAGCCTCTTCCAGTGTCTCAAACATCTACGACGGATAATATTAATTCGTCACAACTAAGTAATAACAACGCAGAAATGATGAAAAAACAGTCGAGCAACTTTAAAGCTTTCATGAGAACTGCTTCAAATATTGATATTGATTCTATCACAGAAAAATGGGAATTTGAAGATATATTAAGAAATTTACAAAACAGATGGGCTGCAATTGATAATTTGCACTGGGAAATAGACAGTGCATTCGAACATCCTAATCTCGAATATGAAGAACAATTTTCGCAGTATGAAAACCATTTCAATGATCTTAAAAAATGCATAAATAAAAAGATGTGGTCAGTAGCGCATGTAGAAAAATCTACGCCTAAAATGGAGATACAACCATTCTACGGTAATTATAATAACTGGACATCCTTTAAAGACCTATTTATAGAGACAATACATAACAATTCATCCCTCTCAAATGCACAAAAAATGCAGTATTTAAAAAGTAAGGTTAAGGGAGAAGCAGAAAAAATATTACAACACCTACCAATAAGCTCTGATAACTATTCAACTTGTTGGGAGATCCTTAACCATCGATATGAGAACAAAAGATTGATCTTTACATCCCATCTTAACATGCTCTTAAACATACCGATCTCGCATCAACAATCTATAAACCATCTCAAACGTATTCATGACGCCCTATATGAATGTACTAGTGCTATTAAGAATTTGGGCGTAGATACTGCCTCATGGGACCCGATATTAGTGCATATTTTGTCACAAAAGCTTGATGCCGAATCCTATAAAGAATATATCCAGTCTTTGGAACAGCCAAGAAATATACCATTATTAAAAGATTTTTTGAAATTTTTGGAAACAAAATTTATGATGTTAGAAACTTCTCGTCGCAACGTAGCACCTACACAAAAACCAAATCCTAATTTGGTCTTTAAGCCATTACAAAAGAGCTCATTACCTATTATTCCGAATCAACAAAAACAGCATTATTATACTAATCAAACAATTTCGCAATCGCCAACAAACAACGGAAACAACCATGTTAATATTGCAAAAAACAAATGCCCTATTTGTGCTGCTGACGATCACAGAATCTACAATTGCGAAAAATTACTAAGTATGCCATCTTATGCTAGAAAGAATGCAATTAGCAAATTGAATCTCTGCTTCAACTGTTTACATTATCACGAAGGGCGAAATTGCTATTCTGAAGTAAAATGCCGAGAATGTAATAAACAGCACAACTCAATCTTGCACGGGGCATTCACACCTAAACGCATGACGTCGCACTCTTTGCCGAGTCAGGCCACGAGCGCCCCGAATAAACCGTCACCTCAGCTACCTCAAACGAGTTCATCTTATGTATCTTTACAATCTCAACCGAATGAAATATTATTAGCAACAGCCATGATTAAAGTTAAATCCTACAATGGATATTATAAAGAGTTTCGCGCCTTACTGGATCAAGGGTCACAAACTTCCATTATAACCGAAAGAGCTGCTCAACTATTAAAGTTACGCCGAAAAAAATGCGATGGTGTGATTACGGGCGTTGGAGATAAACAAAATAGCTGTAAAGGAGTTATAACAATCGAATGCTTTTCATCCGTAAATAACTTCAGTTTTGAAACAGACGTGTTTGTCATGAAGAACTTAATTAAAAATCTTCCCAGTTGCACATTTGAAAAACCTCAGTGGCCATCTTTTAACAACATTAAATTAGCTGATCCTGAATATTTTGTCAGTCGCCCTATCGACATATTATTAGGAGCTGACGTTTATCCCCTCATTATAATGCGTGGCATTTGTCGAGAAAACAATAGCCATCTCATAGCACAACAAACTCAACTCGGCTGGGTGCTTAGTGGAGGGGTAAAATCTTATCAATGTAATTTAATCCTTAACAATCTAGCAGATATTCAAACATTTTGGGAAACTGAAGACATTTCAGAACCTTCGTCGTTGTGTACAGAAGACCAAAAATGCATAGATTATTATAAGTCTACCACCACCCGCCGAGAAGATGGAAAGTATGAAGTTAGACTACCCCTTAAGTCGCAGTACGAAAATATGTTAGGCCACTCTAGAAATAAAACCATAGCACAATATATTCAGTTAGAACGCAAACTATCGAAGAATGCAGACTTAGCGAAAAACTACCAGTTGTTTATAAACGAATACATCGACCTCGGTCATATGAAACCCGCCACTCAGTCTCGTGACAATATGAAACACGAAGTATTCCTACCTCAGCTTTGTATAGTGCGCGCTGAATCAACAACAACAAAGCTACGAGTAGTATTTAATGCCTCTGCCACTACCTCAACCGGAAAAAGTCTTAACGATATAATGTATAGTGGACCCAATCTTCAACAAGATCTTCAAAGTCTTCTTATTAAATGGAGACAATTTAAAATAGCGCTTACGGCAGATGCGGAGAAAATGTTCAGACAGATATGGCTACATCCTAATGACCAAAAGCTACAAAAAATTATATATAGAAAAAGCCCATTGGACCCATTTAAAGAATATCAATTAGCCACTGTCACTTACGGTACAAAAGCCGCCCCATTCCTAGCTATGATGACTTTCAAACAATTATCTCATGAAGAAAAGATAAACTACCCTAACAGCTCAGCGCCAGAAGTCTTGGAAAATTGCTTCTACATGGACGATCTCCTGCATGGAAGCCATAATGTCGAAGATGCTAAGCGACTAATAACCGATCTCATCAATCTTCTGAAATCAGGTGGTTTCAACTTGCGAAAATGGAAATCAAATGAACCACAAATCCTAGACGGGTTAGACAGTGACCTTAAAGATCAAAACTTGGAATTTAGACATTCGGAAACCACAAAAACATTAGGATTAAGATGGAACGCACAAACAGATGAATTCGTCTTTCATAATTTAAATTTCCCGCCGATTTTAAAACTAACCAAAAGAGATTTTTTATCAAACATCTCAAAAGTCTATGACCCGTTGGGCTGGCTTGCACCAGTAACTATAAAGCTGAAAATACACTTTCAAGAAATGTGGAAATTACAAATAGGTTGGGATGATACCTTACCAGATTCAAAATGTGAAGAATGGAATAAAATCAAAATAGATTTCGAAAACATCTCTAAAATTAAAGTTCCTAGGTGGCTGGGACTACATCAAAATGATACCATAGAGCTTCATGGTTTTTCCGACGCTAGTACAAAAGCATATGCTTGCGTTGTATACTGCAAAATAAAAAGGTCGAATTCAAATACAATAACACTTTTTATAGGTAAATCAAGAGTGGTACCTCTTAAAAAACCTCAATCCTTACCCCGTTTAGAGTTAGCAGCAGCATTACTACTATCAAAATTAATTAAAAAAGTTAAAGCCTGTCTTTCACAATACACCATTAAAACTGTCGGCTGGATTGATTCTATGGTAGTATTAGGGTGGCTGAATGGAGAACCCGAAAAATGGAAACCATATGTAGCTCATAGAGTCAGCCAAATTATTTCTGAGATGCCCCCCACTTGCTGGCATTATGTCAGATCTAAAGAGAACCCAGCTGACTGTGCTAGCCGTGGTCTATCGATATCTCAATTGACAAATTACTCTCTGTGGTGGCAAGGGCCTAGCTGGTTACGAAACTTAGATCTAGAGGACAAAATAAATGATAGTCCGAGCTATTCAACCAACATAGATGTACGAAAAACGAGAATAGTAAATACATCGACAATTAATGAAAATATAGTTATAAGTTTATTAAATAAATATTCTACATTAAGAAGAGTTATAAGAATATTAGCCTGGATTTTAAGATTTGTAAATAGAAAAGAGAAAACCTTATATCTCACAGCACAAGAGTTAGAAATAGCTAGACAGTACGTTATAAAATCTTGTCAGGATATTTACTATAGAGAAGAGATTATTAAACTAAATAATAATATGCCTATTAGTAAGAAAAGTTCTATCCTAAGTTTAAACCCTATTTTAGATAAAAATGGAATACTTCGGGTTGGTGGAAGATTAAAAAACACTTATCTTGATCCTGAAATAAAACATCCCTCGATCATTCCAAGTAAATCTAGACTAGCTGACCTTATCGTTGAACATTATCATAGAAAATCTCTTCATGGAGGAGTAAAAATGACTTCAAATTTAATAAGACAGAAATATTGGATACTGGGTGGTATTCGAACCACAAAAAAGTTATTAAGACAGTGTGTAATTTGTCGAAAGCAAAATCCGATCCTTCAATGTCAAATAATGGGTGACTTACCATCATGCCGAGTAACCCCATCGAGACCCTTTTACCATACAGGAGTTGACTATACTGGCCACGTCCTGGTAAAATCTAATAAAGGTAGAGGAATTAAAACATGTAAAGGTTACATTGCTGTATTTATTTGTATGGTGACTAAAGCCATTCATTTAGAAATTGTATCAGATCTTTCTACGTCAGCCTTTTTAGCCGCATTGAAGCGCATGTCAGCGAGAAGAGGTGTACCAGGACATTTGTATAGCGATCAAGGCACAAATTTTATAGGTGCCAATAACATCTTAAAAGCCGAGTATGAACAAATTTCAAAATCCCAAAAACAGCCCGATGTTATGGCAGTTATATCAGAAATGAACATTAAATTTCATCTGAATTGTCCCGGATGGCCATCAGGAAATGGGTTGAGTGAAGCATCAGTGAAGAGTCTCAAATACCACCTTAAACGAGTCATAGGGGAGCAGAGACTAACTTTTGAAGAATACTGCACATTGCTAGCTCAAATCGAAGCTTGTCTGAACTCACGACCTCTTTGTCCCTTAACAGAAAATCCCGAAGATCTCGACATTTTAACTCCATCCCATTTTCTGGCGAGTGGTCCTAACCTAACTATCATAGATACTGAGAATGATCTCAGAACTCGCTGGAATCTAGTACAAAAAATAGTGAATGACATGTGGAAAAGGTGGCAAAATGAATACATATCTCAATTATCTATACGAACTAAATGGAAGCAAGAGCAAAGAAATTTAAACCTTAATGACATCGTCATAATTAAAGAAGATAATCTTCCTCCCGGGAAATGGCTTATGGCGCGTGTGACACAGTTGCATCCCGGAGGTGACGGTAAAGTCCGAGTCGTATCATTGAAAACAAAAAATGGCGTCCTGAAAAGACCAATCGTAAAATTATCGTTGTTACCAACTAATAATGAGCAAACAAGACCCCAATCTCCTAATTTGACTTATTTAAATCCGGAATCAGATAGTTCAGAACGTAGTGAGACAATATCCGATAAGAATGAACCCAAAACGAAAGGAAAATTACCGAAAAATCATAGTTTTTTCACCACAATGCTATCAGTATTATTATGTATGTATCTGACAGTACCTTCAGTCAATTGCAAGCATGATATACAACCCTTACACGGAAACAATAGTCTTTATTTTGATCGCATTAAAGACATGCAGTTGATACGAGACGATTGGCGATTAATAGTATACTACGATTTGCAACCTTATCATGAAAGTAATAGAGCAATCACGAAATATATGAATTATCTCGAGAACATTTGTAATGTTATTAAACTGCATTCGAGTTGTGAAGGGATCATATTACAGTTACTACATGAAGAGAGTGAACTCAAATACTATAATGAGCTGTTAATGAATCATAACAATAATATCAATATGAAATACGATCAGCGGCGGCGGCGGCGGCGCGGGTTGATAGACGGTGTTGGTTATATAGCAAACAGCTTATTTGGCGTATTAGACAGCCGGTTTGCGGAAAAATACTCACAGGACATTAATCTAATAAAAGAAAATGAACAGCATTTAGCCAAACTTTGGAAAAACCAAACTTCAATAGTAGAAGCCGAATTAAATCTTTTAAAGCGAACGGAAAACGTCATGAATAAACAGTACAAAATTATCAATAGAAAAATTAATACAATCAATCAGGCATTGACCCAAGTAAGAACCGAATTACAAAATATGGAATTAGTGAATGACTTCCTTATTACGGCAATGATGGCCAACAATATTTTATTTAATTTGAAAGATATGCAGCAAACCCTATTAGACACGGTCACCAATATATATAATGGAAAACTGAACTTTCATCTACTCAGCCCAGCCCAGTTACGTTATGAATTAGGTATTATAGCGGATGCACTTCCTAAGGATCTGTCTCTACCCATTAGAAAAACTGACAGTTTAACTCAATTATATAATCTTTTACACGTTCGGACCAGAGTTTCATCCCAATATATTATATTTGAAATAGTAATACCCTTAATAAGTGAAGAAATATACGAAATATCAAGATTAATTCCACTTCCCCGGACTATAAACAATGGATATGAATTAAGTATTGAACCAATCGCAGAATATGTTGCAATTGATCTTAAACACGAAACCTACATAAAAATGCTGAGACAAGACCTCGAATCGTGTTATCATTCTCACGATCAATTGAGTATATGTCATCCTAAGAATCCCATAAATACAATCAAAGATGATCAGACCTTCTGTGTCACCTTACCAGGTTCGCGCGAGTGTAAAACGACATCTTTAATTTGTAAAGACAGATGGGTTGAATTGAACAAACCAAACACATTTATTTTTTATTGCTGTAAGGAGTGTAATATGAAACTAATATGTAATGAACAGGTGACACCTATTAGACTTACTAGTACAGGGTATTTTACCGCTGACCAAGGATGCACAGCAAAATTTGCAAATTATTTTAGTTATACTCATCGACGAGATTTCAGTAAAATAACTGTGAGACCCTATTTTGACCACCCTAAGCTATGTCAGATGAACCATATCGTCAATATCTCAATCCCAAATGTTGAACCGGAAAATAACAGTATGGAATTACTAAACAGCAGTTTGGAACTACAAACTATTTCCAAAAAACTTAAACTTTTGAAACAAAGTGAACCATTGACGGAAAGAATATCCAATCATGATATTCATCATTACACAGCCATTTATGTTTTGTTTGGGTTGATGGTGTTGGGTCTGGCTGTAAGGGTCTACATATGGAAAAGCTCTACTAAACAACAGCCTATAAATACGACTCCAGCTGTGGCCTTGAGGAATGTTGCAGCTCCGGAGACGTCGCAGTGCAGTGTGCAGTGTAATGTTAGTGAATGTGTGCGTACAAAAAGTGAATGTGTTAGTGATAAGACTCATGTGCGTCGTCGTCACGTGCTCGAGCAACTTTAAAGCTTTCATGAGAACTGCTTCAAATATTGATATTGATTCTATCACAGAAAAATGGGAATTTGAAGATATATTAAGAAATTTACAAAACAGATGGGCTGCAATTGATAATTTGCACTGGGAAATAGACAGTGCATTCGAACATCCTAATCTCGAATATGAAGAACAATTTTCGCAGTATGAAAACCATTTCAATGATCTTAAAAAATGCATAAATAAAAAGATGTGGTCAGTAGCGCATGTAGAAAAATCTACGCCTAAAATGGAGATACAACCATTCTACGGTAATTATAATAACTGGACATCCTTTAAAGACCTATTTATAGAGACAATACATAACAATTCATCCCTCTCAAATGCACAAAAAATGCAGTATTTAAAAAGTAAGGTTAAGGGATGTGGCCTTGAGGAATGTTGCAGCTCCGGAGACGTCGCAGTGCAGTGTGCAGTGTAATGTTAGTGAATGTGTGCGTACAAAAAGTGAATGTGTTAGTGATAAGACTCATGTGCGTCGTAATAGTGTTAGAATTAAGAAAATAGACAAAGGATCATCCCTGGTATTTCGTGTGTTCTCATTACCAGATTTGAACCTTAGCGTTCCGTAATTCCCTTATGTTTTCATTAACTACTAACTATATAGTACATTTAAGAATATTGTTAATCATCTGTGTTAGTTTAAGCGCACATTCATCTACTAACAACATAACATAAACATAAACGTTCACGCCGCATATCCCCGAAGGGGTTGGCAGAGGTACTAATTCTTCTGAACATCACGTGACTTTGTCACCTGGTGTTCAGAGTACCCTCATATAAATTTCTCTGATCTTTTTCCCCCGGGAGCATGTACGGTTCAATCACCGTACTTTAAGTTCCGTCAGCAGTTTACGCTGCAACACTCTTTTACTCAAACCTTTTTAGAACAGTTCGCTTACTGACCTCGTACCGCGCGCTACTCATTAATCCCATTTCACCTCATTTGCACCTTTTCCTACCTTGTAATATATCTTAGTTGAACTTATCTCTATCTTATCATTTTACATCCCCTAATCTCAATCCCAACCCCCAACAAGCGCTAAAAAAGTACCTTACTTTTAGCAAGCATCACGTACAGGGAACAAGACCTGTACATAGTGAGCTAACGCACTGACGCTGATGGTTAACAAGCAACCAAGGAATCAAGTCCACCAAATTATCAAGGTTAATGGAACTCATCAAGATTTCATGTTATCAAAAGTAGAAGACAAGTGTATGGTATAATTAGCTATTTGGCGTATAAGCGCTCATACAAGGTACCTTACTTTTATTAATCATCACGTACAGGAAACAAGTCCCTGGACATAGTAATCAAACGCATTGACGGTGATGGTTAACAAGCTACCAAGGAATCAAGTCCTTTACATTATCAAGGTTAAGTCAAGTTAACAGGTAATCAAGCATCACGTACAGGGAACAAGACCTGTACATACTGAGCTAATGCACTAAACTGACACTCTGGTTAACAAGCGACCAAGGAATCAAGTCCACTACAATATCAAGGTTTATTGTGCTCAGCAAGATATCAAGAGCAAGAGTAGACAACAGCTGAACCCTATTTCAATGGAATATTTTTTTATCAAGAACTATCCAGAAACTAGAAATCAATTATCAATGAAGTTTCCAAAACAAGTTCACGACTTTGGAATCCTCACGCCGAAAACAAGAATCATATCATTCCAAACCAAGCACATCTACGAAATTTCCTACACGTGCCGGAAAATATAGTCCGAAGAAGCAAGTTTATACAAACAGCAAGGTAGCAACATCGCAAGTTAGCAAAATGTCATGATTAAGAAACTCAATTGCAGTTTTTGTCAAAGCAATGAACATGGCATATGTTTCTGCAAAGAGTTTAATGACCTGACGCCAGCCCAAAGAAGCCAAGCAATAACGATCATTAAAATGCATTTGCCTGTATCAGCACTATGACAAGACAAGATGTCACAATACGACACTGCATGAAGCTTATTAGCACGTGCGGCAATAAATTAAACCAAAAACTTCACACCATATTACTGGAAGCCGTCTACAGAAGTACTATTGGCCGCAATATTCACAGTTTTGGGAAATAGAAGATATTGGAAAATCTTCCCAGTTACCAAGATACATCGAGTTTTACAAGAAAACAACAATTCAACTGGAGAATAGTAGCTATTAAGTGCGGCTACCCCTTACACTAAACCTTAGCGATATAGAATAATCAAGAAACGCTGCCGTTGCACGATTATAAAGAACATGACAAGTCACACTACAAGGAGATCCTCGATCAATTAAAACATGAGTGATTAGAAATCGGATACTATAATGAACTACGAACAAGTAAACAAGATAACGCGCGCTCGTCACCCGAGAACTCTCGCACGCGCCGCGGTCTTGTAAATGGGATCGGTAACGTAGCAATTGAGCTGTTCGGCGTATTAGACGAAAGATTTGCCGACCAATATAAATAAGATATCGAGTCATTACAAGAAGATCAGAAACATGTTATACGCTATGGAAGAAACAAACTTCAATCATAGAAGCTCAAAACAGCATGTTGAAATCAACCGAAAAATTAATGGATTCACAAAATAAGATGTTAAAAGGGCATTTAACCGACCGCGTCTTATCAAGGAAGTATCGACTTGCGTCTGCTCACACCCAAACAACTTATTGGCGAGATGAATAAAATATCAAGTCAGATACCAAAGGACGAGTCCCTTCCAATAGACAATTTTCACTCGGACATCAAGGATATTTACAGTCTTCTGAAGGTCAAATCAAGAATAAAGGAAGAATATGTTATTTTTGAAATAAGAATCCCTCTTATCAGCAGAGATAGTTATGAGATTTTGAAGATATATCAAGTACCCAAATCGAGAGACGGAAAGATGTATAGTGTTGTACCCGTAGCCGAATACATAGCTATAAACATGCGACAAGACAAGTATACCAAGATGACGGAAATAGATGTCCGACACTGCACTATCCAGGCAGACACATATTTCTGTCAAAGTCAGAAACCTGAATACCACTTCAAGGAAGGTAGAAACCTATGTGAGACTGAAAGATCCGACTGCAAGATGGAAACAAAAACATGCACCTCCCACGCCGAACACAAGGATCACAATCGCCGCGCCAGCCCCCACCGCGCAGGAGCCGCCGCCGCCAGCCGCCGCGCCAGAGCATCGGTGTCCCTCGGGAATATGTACAAGCACACATCATTGTTACGTAGAAATTAATCGTCAGCAATTTACGCCGCAACTCATGTATATAAACCGCTTTCTTTGTCATTTAAGTTTAGTTCAATACAAGAAATCATACCATACACTTGTCGTTTTATTAACAAGATGTAATATCAAGTATCTTGTACAGGACACAAGACCCTGTACACTACCTATATTAAGTTCTGCAAATGCCCTGATAAGACTCCTTGTCGTAGACTTCACATAAAATACTTACTT
Source organism: Bedellia somnulentella (assembly GCA_963576735.1). NCBI lineage: Eukaryota > Metazoa > Arthropoda > Insecta > Lepidoptera > Bedelliidae > Bedellia > Bedellia somnulentella. The sequence goes on from OY755190.1 coordinate 8,415,185, forward strand.
ACTTACTTATACTCACGCCCATTTTTCCCATTGGGGTAGGCAGAGACTATCGATCGCCACTTAGTACGATCTTGACAAACCTCTCTCGCTTCCCTTATATTCATCATCCTTCTCATACATGCTCTTTTATTCTTTTCACTTCGTACCCCCGCCTTTATAAGAACGTTTTCTATCTGGTCAAGAAACGTTTTACGAGGCCGTCCTTTACTAACATTCCCATCCACATTGGCTCTATATATCTCTTTCGCTACTTTATTTTCATCCATCCTCTCTATGTGCCCAAACCACCTCAACATTCCTTTTTCTATCTTGCATACTACGTCATCTTTCAAACCTACTCGTTCACGGATCACAGTATTTCTCACTCTATCACACAGCCTTACATTACATATACATAAAATGTTTCATTATAATGTTATTAGATAATTTCGTCCATCAAAATACTCTCTCAATAATGTTATAACACAAACCTAAAAAGGGTTTTACAAATATTAAAGTATTTCTGGGCACATTTAGCTTAGAACCAATTAGGTTCAACTGCACGAGCGAAAGTGAAAAATAAGGAAATATACTCGTCACAATAATAACTGATTACTCATATTTATTATAATCTCTAGCTATATTACTAAACCATTAACAAGAAGAACATGATACGTTTACCTAATAGAAAGAATACCCACACTGCATCATCCGGTGCAGTGTGTATCCATTATGCTAGAACCTTTGAGCACTAAAGCCTGTAGTTTTACGATCGATGTGCCTTATGTAAACCCACTAAGGTTCTGCAAATAATAGAGTTTCATCCGTTACCTCGGTTTGTCAACTAATTTCGATGCAGACTCGATCAAGTAATGAAAGTTCTGACAAAGCTCTCTCTTTATCCATGTTTACTTCATTTGCACAGTTATTTTTTAAATTATTTAGAATTATTTTAAATCTTTTTTGTTCATAAAAACCTCATGTGGGGATTATTACTAATAAATAAAGAATAAATAAAATATGTGATAGTTAGGCGTTTTCAACATTTGCATTCTATCTGAAAAGGTAGACAAGTGGCCTTCCGAATTAGTAAAAATTCGGAGGTAGGAAACGCAATCACTACTTAAACGTATAAAAGAAATAAAGAATAGAAGAATTTCGCACTGGCAGCCAATTGACACGGTAGCTCAGTTGGCAGAGCGTCGGGGCGTTTACCCGAGGTCGCGGGTTCGATCCCCGCCTGTGTCGAAATTTTTCTATCCTTTATTTATTTAGAATTACCGAAAAAACAACACCTAGAATAAACTTAAAGCAGCAGTTGGGTCACTGCAGTTTTTAGTGTCTAATCTTTACATAAGACTGTACCGAGGTCAAAACTGTACATTGAAGAAAACAAACAAAAACCGGTGGAATATGTTTTATTTTCGATACTGAAGCCAAATTTGTGCTTTTAGAAAAAAATGTCTGTCTGTCTGTGCTTCAGAGATAGCAATTCTTTATCCACTTTTGGAAGTTGAATGGGGAAAAGGTAATCAAACGGGTCTCCAACTGCATCGCCTGATAATCACTTAAAAAGCCTCAATGTTTTTTATTTATATTACAACTAATAAAAAAAACAGATGTTAAGATAGTGTTTTGGTATTTTGGATGTAAACTGGAAGCAACAAAATGTAGTCCACGGGGACGTAGTTGCGGGAAAAAGGTAGTAAATAATATAATAATATTAATAGCTGTGTAGTGTCAGCTTAGAATAGCTCTACCACATTTCTTCCCATGTGTGATTGTAAGAAGCGACTATTGGGGCTTTTTAATTGATTTTTAGGCGAAGCGGTTGGAGTCGCATCACCAATAAATAACATTTATCCGACAATCTTTTCCCCACTTAACTTTTTTCAGGGATTTATAACCCTGCGTATATGTATTTATACATAAATCTAGTGACCTTACAGTCTATAGAAAAGTTGAGGCAAAATAATCACACACGATTAAATTTTCATCTCATTAATTGCTCTATCTACGTGTAGAAAAATCTTCTAACCTCTGCAATATCCTTACATATTGCGTTCAAAGGGGCTGCATCTCGTAAAGGTTTTGCAGTATTAAACAAGTTAGTTCAGTTACTGTGAGCTAAATTGTGGCCAGCGGCTATATTTCCGAGCTATTCAACTTTGTATGCAATGATAATGACAGCATAAAAAATATTCCGTGTATTGGTTTGAGTTTAAATAATAATTGAAAATGAGAAATAAGTAAGAGACAAGCTAATTAATACTTTAATTTTGGATTTCTTTTACACTTCTAAGTGCTGTTAGGACTTGGGTTTTCCAAGCGGTAGAGTCCATTTATTCCGTAAGATTGTAAACAAATTACTTATGTGACTCTCATCAAAAACTCAAAGGTTCACGCCGTATATCCCCAAAGGGCCTGGCAGAGGTTCTAATACTTCTGAGCATCACGTGACATTGTCACCCAGTGTTCAGAGTACCCACGCTTTGCTTGGACAGTGCACTCCGTGATAAGGCAGGCCTATCGCTGTTTTGTATGAATTAACTGTCACATGACTAAGTACAAGCCACGTGGGTTTCCCCACGATGTTATGTTTGTGTGTGACCCTCTGCAGTATTATAATTGAAAAGTTATGGAGGCAAAATATAAATATATCAATGGCATATCCAACAGGGATGGAAAAATATTTTTCTACATATAATGTGACGTATTATGATGACTAAAAATAGGTAAATACAAAATAGACCAAATGTATGAAGCTATGTGAAATAAGAAAAATTTCTAAGTTTTATATATTTATTTAATAATCACAATAACAAATACTTACCTACTAAAATACTATTCTTAGATATATATATCCTATTAAAGTAAAACTATAGATCTCATGCTAAAAACCAAAACACGACTTACTATAATAATATACTACCAGTGACATACTAACATACAAAAATATGACACTTAGTTTTTCTTCCAAAAAATTCTCTTTTAGAATTCAAATTTACACAAAAACAATAAGTTTGTCTTGTAGTAGCTCATGGTATAGTTTCGCGGCGAGTCCACGGTCAACTTTTCCGGAGTGGGTGAGAGGGAGTGATGCGACGAAGGCTACTCCTCCTCGTAGATGCTTGTATGGAGCCAGGCGGTCTGTGGACAGTGTGAGAGGATACTAAAGAAAAACTATCGAATATAGGGGATTTTATAATGCTGTGTAGTATCGGTTTAGAATAGCACTAGCCCATTATTTCCCGTTTGTACATAAGAGGCTACTAAGGGTATTAGGGATTTTAAGGAATTTATAGGCGATGCGGTTGGAGACCCATCACCAACAGCCTTTATTTTACCATCTTTTCCACACCTCAACTTCCAAAAGAGGCTGAGAAATTTCTTATTCCTTAGCTGTGGCTTCCCTTTCTAGGGATTAATTGTCGTGAGTATATGTTTAGGTATGTAAATACTACAAGGGTAGGAAACATAAGAGGATAATATCGAGAGTATTAAGCATTAACAGGAATTTGTACGAACTTAATTTTCATGACTTCCGTCTATTCCTAAGTTTCCGGTATCTTAAATTTCCTTGTCTATTCCTAAACTTCCGATATCTTAAGAAATGGCTGCTGTTTATCTTACTCACACTACGTTTTTATTCATTTATTTGACATGTTTTAATATATATTTTTTTACTTTCGTACGTACGTACGTATTACTAATTAAGAAAAATATTTTTTTGATGAATCTTTATTAAAAATTAAATTAAGTACTGTAATACACATATTTGTCTTACCCCGTACGGTTTTAGATACCATCTCTTCGTTGACCTCTTGGCTGCTGCGTACCAGGAGCGCGGCGGCCCCCGCTGTTCCTTCCACCACAACGCAACTCTGCACCCCTGGTATCTTCATCAGTTCTTTTTCTACCTCAGTAGGGGCTACCTGGACATCGAGAGGAAAAAATAAGAAGAAAATGCTCGTCAAGTATACATCATGTTTAAATCATTTTAATCACATACTAATGCAGGTTTATTTGATCACATGTTTTTTATTTTTCTAACTTTTGTTGTTGTTTTAGGGAAGATAAAAGTGATCAAGATATGGCAGACGAAGAATTGTTAAATTGAAAGGAATAAGTAGTAAAATTTTTGTTCCCCAAATAAATTATTAGAAGTAAGTTTTGTTTTCGAGGTAGGTTTGACAGAAATGGACTGTACCTGAAAGCCATCCACTTTAAACATGAATTTAATTCTGGCGGCAAAATACAGAAATCCTTGTTCGTCTTTTCTAAATACATCTCCAGATTTGAACCATCCGTCTTCAGTAAATGCCGCTTTTGTTGCTTCATCATTTCTTAGATATTTCTGTAATCAAAAACGTCATAATTTATATATTAAATACAGTTTATTGTTTTTTCGATACATGAAATATTAGGGGATTTAAGTGGTTCATGGACAATGCTGTTGGAGACCCATCACCAGCGATACTTTATTTCTACCATATTGTCCTCTATCAACTTCCAAATGTGGCTGAGGAGTTTCAAACTCTGAAGCTCTGGCTAACCCTTCTTGGAATTTATGGTCGTGAATATAAGTACATATGTGTGTAAATGTAAAGTGTAAAGCGATCTTTTTTTGAGTCTATATGAAATGTTTAGAAACTAACAATTCGTTATTGGCCTTACCAGACGAGAAAAAAAGGGCTGACAAATGATGCTAAGCTTTTTTCTATAAAATGAAATAGAATCTCTATCATAACTTTGAATTAACGAAGTAAAGGAACATTTTACTTTGGCAGACGCAATGAAATTCAATAATTATAGTTCGGCCGTTCAGATAATGCGTTCCTAACACGTCGCGATTGAACTAACGACGTATCTTTGTAATGGCATTGCAGTTACGATAAAAATATTTTTGCTGGTAGTTTTAACCGTTTTAACAATTGATGAGCATTAAAACAACATTATTTTATCAACAATCAATGAATGTTATAATTTTGTGCCAAACTGAGCGTCAAATAACTTAATCTATACTTATAATAAATCTGTAGAGAGGTCAATTCTGTACATGAAATATATTTTCAAAATAACTATCAGGTGGTGATTAGGGATCGATACTGATGCCAAAAATGCAATCAGTAAAATTTTTGTCTGTCTGTCTGTCTGTCTGTCTGTCTGTCTGTCTGTCTGTCTGTCGGTTTGTATGTTCCTTATGGAAACAAAAACTACTCGACGGATTTTAACGAAACTTGGTACAATTATTCTTCATACTCCTGCGCAGGTTTTTGTATACTTTCCAGCAGAGAAATAAAGGGGAATTTTGGGAAATTGGGGGAAAACGGGAGAAGTTACTCCATTTTCTAAGCTTCCGTCGCGTGTGCAGCCTTAATGGTTAAACTTACATAGAAATCATGTGTGGCGGAAATATTCTTCATAAAATTATTTTAAAAAAAATCCTCAACAGTTTATGTCTATCTTTTACGGTTGACTCACAATAACACGTGTAATTCCTGATAGCTTAGCAGTTCGGAACATCCTGATTATATTTGTTTACTCTTACGTTTGTAAACCTCTCACTCATCCCTAATTTAAAAAAGGTAACATTATTACCTATTCAATAAAAAAAGAATCATAGAAATCGGTAGACAAACACCGAAATTATACATAAATTAAGCCATCGCGCCCGTGATCGAAACCAAATCTTTACTAATTTACATATAACATACTAGATGGCGCCAGTAGTTGCATCCTACATAACGTAATGATTTATTTTTTAGATTGTTATAAATACTTCATGGCGTTTTATTCCAAAATTTGCTATTAAACGGAAATACTGAACCGTTCATTAAAGCGCATTCAAAATCACCAAACTAAACTGTTAAGGGAGTGCTATAAATTTAATAAATTGAAAACATTACGCTGAATTTCACAATGCTTGAGCAGTGACTGAAGAAAGAAACCTCAGATATTTAAAAAAACAACGCTACCCGTGCGAAGCTGGGACGATCCACTAGTAAACAATATTTTTCTAAATTTATACTGCGCTATTACAAGGTTATGTCAGCGCTTTATGTTGACTTTATTATGACTAACTGATAGGTGTCCGGAACGCATTGTCTAAACGGCCGAAGTATAATATTAACAAGCTGGGTAAGCATCTCACAAGGTGGACCGACGACTTGGTCAAGGTAGCGGGTAGCTGATGGCTGAGGGCAGCTTAGGACCAGAGATTACATAGAGTTTTAGAAAAGACATATTGATATAGGTCTCCCAAAACTTGAACTCGAGTCTCCAGCATGAAAAGCGGACTTGTTCGAAACATAATTAGAAGACCCCCAGTGTGCTATTGAGGTACATACAAACATACATATACTCTCGGCTATAAATCCCTAGAAGGGGTAGCCAGAGCTAAGGAATTAGAAATGCCTTGGCCACTTTTGAAAAGTTGCTTGGGAAAAGATGGTAAAATAAAGGTTGTTGGTGATGGGTCTCCTACCGCATCGCCCAAAAATCCCTTAAAAGCCCCAATACTGTTAGTCGCCTCATACGTACACCCACCGTAAGAAATGAGGTAGTGCTATTCTAAGCCGACACTACAAAGCAAATTTTATTACAAACTATTGCGGTAATGCTCCAAATTACCTCAAACAAAGCGTCCTCACTTTTTATGTACAACTGTCCCGCTTCGTTGGGTCCTAACTCTTTACCATTCGGATCCACTATCTGAAAATGAATATATAAATTAACTTACTTTACAACTTATTTAAATTTATCTTTAAATATGTTCTTTTAATTTGGATAATATACTTGCTGAAATGCATATGACTTATGATTTTTAGCTCCTTAAGTTTGTTTTTGACAAGTATTCTAAAAATAAAAAAAATACAAAATAGTAAGCCTAATCCATCCATTTATATTTCATACATTAATCTATTTATTCCGTTTCTACTTCTATTAACTACTTTGACTTATATTTAAAAAAGAACAAAATTAATTGCAGTAATAACAATCTCAGATAACCAATTGCTACCTTACACCTAAAGAAGGGTAGCAGTGTGCTCACAATGTCATACGGTGTGTCTATGTTGGGTACACATGAAAACCCTGTCAGATCAGTCAAAAATGTCGCCTAGATATAAGCATTGTTGCAAAATAAGTCAATGGAATTTAATAAATATATATGTACTCTTGAATATTACTATGACATAATTAGAACAGTGCTACAGTATACAATCTATTAAAAAAACATAACTGTTGACGTAGTAAAAAATAAATGACGTATATTAAAAATAAAAAAAATGTAGTTATAACAATCATTGAGATAACCAATAGCTACCTTACACCTAAAGAAGGGTAACAGCGTGCCCACACTATCATACGGTGTGTCAATGTCGGGCACACATGCGAACCCTGCCAGCTCTGTCATGCCAAAGCCTTGACGAACCCAAGCTCCTGACGGCAGCCGTGCCTGGAATCCAAATTAAATATATTGTTAGTTAATGGCTGTGTATTGTCGGCTTAGAATGTCACTACCCTTTTCTACCGACGGGTGTCGTAAGAGGCGACTAAGGGTATGAAGCTTTTTTAAATGGTTTTTTGGGCTTTGCGGTTAGAGACCCATCACCAACAATACTTTATTTCAACAATCTTGTCCCATATCAACTTAAAAATGTGGCTGAGGAGTGTCTAGCTCGAAAGCTCTGGTTACCCTTTTTGGGATTTATGGCCGTGAGTACATGTGTGTACGTATTTTAATATAGGATATATTGAGATACATTAGCTATGAATATGAGGTTTGTCCATTTCACAGCTATAAGTCCCAAAACAGGTAGCCTGAGCTACAAAATCAGAAACAAACCAGAACTTCATAGTAAAAAGTTAAAAAAGGATGGTTTGAAATAATTTAAATCTTTTTGTTCATGAAAACCTCATGTGGGGATTATTACTAATAAATAAAGAATAAATAAAGGAAACCCGCGACCTCGGGTAAACACCCCGACGCTCTGGCAATTGAGCTACCGTGTCAATTGGCTGCCAGGGGCGTTACCTGAGGTTGCGGGTTCGATCCCCGCCTGTGTCGAAAATTTTTCTTTCCTTTATTTGTTAGTAATAATCCCCACATGAGGTTTTCATGAACAAAAAGATTTAAATTATGAGATAGTTAGGCGTTTTCAACATTTGCATTCTATCTGAAAAGGTAGACAAGTGGCCTTCCGAATTAGTAAAAATTCACAGGTAGGAAACGCAAACACTACTTAAACGTGTAAAAGAAATAAAGGATAGAAGAATTTCGCACTGGCAGCCAATTGACACGGTAGCTCAATTGGCAGAGCGTCGGGGCGTTTACCCGAGATCGCGGGTTCGATCCCCGCCTGTGTCGAAAATTCTTTATTTATGGTTTGAAATGTTAATGAAAGCATACTAGTTCCATCGTATGTCCAATGATATCACATAGCTAGTACGAACGACCTTTTAACTGGATATCGAGTGGTATAAAACAGCCATCCATATATTTGGCACTTAGTATCGTATACTGTCATATCGTTCTAACCGATATCGTGTCGATGAAATAGCGCCCGTGCTTGGCCTCCTATAGATGTCACTAGAAGTTATAGTGCAAAATTATTGTCCGTAAACCACTATACTGACAAAAATTTGTATTTTTCTGATATCTTACCTGTATTGATTTTAGTGCCTCGGTAGTAATTGGTGATCCCGTGACGAGCCAGCCTCTCATCGACGGAATCTTTTCCGGAGACACAATGTCTCGAAGTTGGGATGTCAGCATTGGAGGTATAAGTGCCCATTCCACCTATATTAACAACAGAATGATAAAAGACTAAATAAGTTTTTATGGTTATATCTTTTCAGCATAGTTGGTACGAGCGACAAAACAGCTCTATCTTAAAAAATATAAAAGATAAACAGCATTTATTTCATAACAAAATAGTTCTATATTTTTTGAAAATCACAAATAACTTACTTATAAGATTCATCTAACTCTACTTATAAGCACTTACTTAGTGACTTATACAGTCATCATATTCTAACGGATATCGTGACGATAAATAAGCGCTCGTGCTAGCCCTCGACGATACAAAAGCATTGTTATGTTCCCACCTGACGTCTAATAACATCCATACTATTATGCGAAGTAAAAACTGTATTGTATATCAGCGAGAGATGACACATTTAGACCAAAAAGAGAGTTTGCTCAAAAAGTCAGGCGCCCGAATCCGAAGTATGAAGAATAAAATAGTAATGAAAAAGTTATATATAGTGAGTATATATTTGTATGTATCCACGAGATACGGTGCACGATACCATTGATAGTGGTAAACCACAATATCAGACATTGCGTTCTCGACAGGAGCGAACAACAGCACCAAATTTTGTAAGTTATCCCAGTTTGTTTAGTATCATCATTATCGCCCAATATATACGTCAACTGCGGGGCATAGGCCTCCCCAAATGCTATAATATTACTATCGATCGCTACTTTGTACGATCCTGGCAAACCTCTCTTGCTTCGTTTACACCCATCAATCTTTTCATACGTGTATTTCTACCTGACATTGTCTAATAACATCGACGACATGTTGAGGAGTGGACTCCGTAGTGTAGACCATCGTGACGCGGTGGACGATTGCATTAGTAGTGATGGTCCACCATGTGAGCCACTGCGCGCTTGACAGGAGCAGGGCGCGGCGCATTGGTTTCGGGAACGATTTGTAATAGGTCCTATATTATGAAAATACAAAAGTAATAACTAAAACAAACAAATGAGGTATTAAATGTAGTTCAATGTGTCACGGAAGCAAAAATAGGTATATAAATAACTCACTAGACTTATATGGAAAATCCATCGATATATTATGCCATACTTACGCATAATATGTTTCATAAATTAATGGATATTAATCAAAGTGACTTTGAATAGATGGACTTTATTTGCTTTTATAGTATTACCTTATTATATTAATTTATGAAATGATCTTGGTTTAGTGTTACAGGTGGCCCTACATATACTGTTCATAATATAAAGCTATATTAGATCTATAACATTTATAGTTACATACATACATATTCCGGCTAGGAATCCCAAAAAGGGGTACCCAGAGTTTCAGAATAAGGAACTTTTCATTCAGTAAAATAAAGAATGGTTGCTGATGGATCTTTTTATTATTACCGCCACATTACCGATTAATTACCACCCCACTTAACTTTCAAAAGTTTCTGAGAAGAGAGAGAAGAAGTGGAAGAGCTATTTATTTGGGATTCTTAGCCGTGGTACATGGCTTCATATATTGTAGTCTGCTTCTTCTCTACCATCAACATTCGTAACTTTAACCGCATCCTTAAATTATGTTCTCTACAAAAAATATTACCCCTATTAAAAATAAGAAGTCATTACATTACCATATAGAATCCAAGTGCTTTATAAGTCCTCGGTGTGAAATTTGAGCTACTTTCGGCTTTCCAGTAGATCCAGATGTAGGTACTAGTACAGCCGTGGATGACCCTTGCACCAATCTGTGATTAAATAATACTTGTTTTTATAAATGTTACATATACACCAAGAGCCCTAGGACGTGCGCTATTTTGTCGACATGATATTGGTTAGAATGAGATGACAGTATACAATTACTAAGTAAGTGCGAAAGAGATGGCTGTTTTATAACACGCGATATCTAGTTAAAAGGTCGCTCGTACTGGTGATGCTGGTCTATAAATAGGCCTTACCAGCACAACATGAATATTGTCACTTTGACTACATATCCTTTGCAACTGTCGTTTTCGGGTTTAGAATTTATCACACTAAATTTACGAGCCGCAGAAGAATTCCGTGAATAGTTGTTTTGTAGCCAGTGCAGTGTGTCTGTTAGTGAAAACAAATTTGCCGTTAAATGCTGAGCTTTGATTTAAATCTTTGGGCTGACATTTCTGTGATTAACCTTTATTGATATTGTAAAAAGTGTAATAAGTGTATTGCACCTTCATTGATCTGGAGAAGGCCTATAATAGGGGAGTAAGAAAGAATTTGTGGAAGGTGTTGTCTAAATTCGATTTGGGGAGCCAACTTATACGTGCATTGGAGTCACTCTATGGGGGTTCCAACGCATGTGTAAGAATTAACGGAGAAAACTCGGGCTGGTTCGAAATCTCTAAGAGTGTAAGTCAGGGTTCTCCGTGGATATTCAATCTGTTGATGGACGACTGCTTGAAAGGACTACGAGAAAGTGATTGTGGTCTGAGAATGGGAGGGTTCATCATTAAATGCCTCTTATACGCTGACGATCAAGTATGACAATGGTTTTCGAGAGAGAGGAAAGTATGACAGAATGTGAGATTACAATAGGTGACAAGAAAGTGGAACAAGTGACAGAGTTTGTATGTCTGGGAAATTTGTTTACAAGGCATGGAAAATGCGAGGAAGATATTGAAAGAAGAGTTAAAATGGGTAATGCGGTAAATGGATTAATAAACAGTCTAATGTCGAGCCAGTCTATGTCTGAAAAGGCGCGAATGGCAGTACACAATGCTGAACTGGTTCCTACGCTGATGTATGATAGTCATGAAAGAGAGGCATGAAAGTAGAGTGAATGCAGTGGAAATGAGATACCTCAGAAGTGTATGTAATGTAAGGTGGTGCGACATAATTATATGACATATTTCATATAATTATCTTTTCCATGGTCGTACTTTACTGATGTTACCAACACGATAAACATTACCTATATATACACACATATAATTACAATAAACTTTAATTAAGTAATCACCATCATAATTAACCATATCCAGACTTCTGGTTCTTTTACCACATTTTTTATTTTTTTTAAATTTAGCTCCATGTTCCTTATGTTCTAATATTATAATCAATAAAATTTATGTATAAGGTCATGCTGCGATGCGATGCGAATTTCTGCATTATTCAGCACGAAATGCACATCTCATCGCGTCACATCGTAGTTTTCTGAAAAAGACCTTACTGTCATTCATCCTTTCTATCTGCTCAAAACATCTAAATATTCCCGTAACTTTTTTCTTACATTATCATCAGTTCGACAATATCTCAGTTGTTTATCGTATAATAATATAATAAGAATATAATATGTTACTATTGATAGCAACCGTGAAAGCCCAGTGGGTAGAACACTCGGTTATCGTGCAAACGACCAGTGTTCAAATCCTGGGTCGGGCCTACACCAATTTGTCTTTTCTAAAGACATATGTGTGGTTAATTTATCATGGTTGTTAAGGGTGAGGGAAAACATCGTGAGGAAACCCACATGGCTGAGTTGTACTTAGTCATGTGACAGTGTATTCGTACAAAACGGCGATAGGCCTGCCCCCTATCACGTGAGTACACTGTCCATGCAAAACGTGGGTACTCTGAACACCAGGTGACAAAGTCACGTGATGTTCAGAAGTATTAGTACCTCTGCCAACACCTTCGGGAATATTCGGCGTGAACGTTTATGTTTATGTTATTATGTTATGTAAATATTGCTATGTAGTGTCGGCTTAGAATAGCACTACCCAATTTCTTCCGGTGGGTGTACATGTGTGATATTATTACGTACGTAAGAGGCGACTAACGGTATTGGGGCTTTTGAGGGATTTTCGGGCGATGCTGTTGAAGACCCATCACCAACAACCTTTATTTTTACCATCTTTTCCCCAGAAACATTTCCAAAAGTGGCTGAGGATTTTTTAGCTCTGGCTACTAGGGATCTATAGCTTCTAGGGATCTATAGCCGTGAGTATATGTATGTATGTAACTACTTACTGGAAGTCATCGACAGATTCAGAAAACCTGGCCACTTCGTCCACCCCTTCCGTGGTCCCGATGTCTTTTAACAACATCATATCTGCAGACAACTGACTCTCTGACAAAGCAGCTTTTACCTCCTCAGTTCGATTTGAGTCGTGAAGAATGAGACGTGGTTGAGTTATCGAGAGGTAATGCTGAATTTCGACTGAAAAGAATGAATGTAATTTCAATTTTGCGTGATTTAATCAAATAATTAAGTGTGAGATTCAGCAGAAACATAACAACATGGACTATGTTATCCCAGAAAACTGTTTTTTAATACTTATTTTTCTTTGGTATCAGTGAGGGTATAATAGGCTGTGATAATGATAGGCAATCGTGATAGCTCATTGGGTGAGCACCGCTTGCAGACGATGACGGTTCAAATCCCATCAGGCTTTCACCAATTTATCTTTGTTTTAAAATGCAAAACGTGGGTACTCTGAACACTTAGGTGACAAAGTCTCGTAATGTTAGAAGTATTAGTACCTCTGCTAACCCCTTCGGGGATATTCGGCGTGAACGTTTATGTTTATGTTATGTTGTTATAAAATATGATACAAATCAATAGTATTTATATCTTTTTTAAAAAGTTTGTTTATTTTTATAGAATACATAAACTGATGCTGGCTTAAAACCAGTATGCTTTGGCTGACGTGTCCTGCGAGATACGCAGCTGAGGCACATATGCTGAGCCTGAACCGATTCGGCAACCTTTGTAATTTACCCAACTTTTGTACCAATTATTATTTTGATGGCAAATAAATTATTTTTCATCTTCTTCTTTTCAAAAGACATTGTGTGGTTAAATTATCGTGCTTGTTAACGTTGAGGGAAAACATTGTGAGGCCTGCCCCTTATCACTTGAGTATACTGTCCAAGCGAAACGTGGGTACTTTGCACACCAGGTCACAACGTCACATGATGTTCAGAAGTATTAGCACCTCTTCCAAGCCCTAGGGAAAATAAGGTGTGAACATTTGAGCTAAGTACGAGTTTGAGATAATGATAGCAACTTACATGAACCATTTTTTGTATCTAATGCCAGTGGTGCGACACCTGCGAAGAAAGTTCCTAACACTGCGCTTAACAGATCAACAGAATTGCGCCCAATCAGTATCACGTGACCTACGTCTGTTATACCGCGTGACTGAATGAATCGTGAGATTCGCACCGCTCGACGCAATATTTGTGAGCTTGTCCATTCTGTCGCCTCTACTCCTTGCACCTGGAACGAATATAAAAAGAAAACATTATAGGGAAAACCCCAACTATCACGTATACAATAGTTATACATGTAGTCAAGTAGCATTTTCTGTGAATTTGCCCATTTCTTCCCATGGGCGATCGTAAAGGCGACTAAGGGTATCGGGGCTTTCTAAGTGATTTTGGGCGATGCGGTAGAATACACACAACATTTATTTTATCATTTCCCCACTTAACTTCCAAAAGTAGCTGAAGAATTTTCTGATTCTGTAGCTCTCGCTACCCTTTTTAGGGATTTATAGCCGTGAGTTTATGTATGTATATCAAGGAGCATCCACTACAATATAGCGTGGAGTTTCTTAAATTTCATTTACTCCATATATGTACGCGACCTACAATGCAACCAGCGTTGTTAATACTTGAGCACTGCTACTCTAATATATCCAAAATTATAGGTTGTACAAAAAAAAAAAAATAGCCGTTTTACCGTCCTATGGAACCCTTTAATGGTCAAATAGCAGTCAAATATTGAAATAAAATGTATACTATAAAGAAATAAGTGAGCTAAAACAGCTTCCTAACACCAGAATCATTATAATTAAAACAGTTATCTTCTCTCCCTTAATCAAGCTATTTAATTATAAATTAAAAGCGAACAAATCAGAGGTGGTTGCCATACCACCGAAATTACTACAACAGCTCTTATGTTCAATTATTTTTTTGTTAGTTTTTGGGATTTAAATATGTGTATGATAAACATTTGAATACTAAACATGTCTATTTGAAATTTGATAAAGTTTAGATCTTTTTGTTCATGAAAACCTCATACATACATATACTCACTGCTATATTTCCTTAGAAGGGGTAAAAAGAGCTAAGGAATTATAAATTCCTCAGCCACTTTTGGAAGTTAAGTGGGGAAAAGATGGTAAAAATAAAGGTTTTCGGTGATGGGTCTCCAACCGCATCGTCCAAAAATCCCATAAAAAGCAACTATTGATTGTCGGATATTTTAATCGCGTGTTATTACATTATTTTTAAAGCCCGACGTTTCGAAATCTTTTCAGTTATCATGGTCACGGGAAGACTGAGGTGTTATTTGTCATGATACAGTACTATAAAATTATTAATACTAACTACCTTCACAAAATTTAAGTTACATTTGCGTTACAAACTGAAAAGTTTTCGAAACGTCGGGCTTTAAAAATAATGTAATAACACGCGAATAAAATATCCGAAAATCAATAGTTGTTTCAATTATAATGTGCTATCGTGAAAATCTTAGAAAATACTATCCCATAAAAAGCCCCAATACCCTTAGTCGCCTCTTACGAAACCCGGGGGTAGAAAGGGGTAGCGACATTCTAAGCCGGCACTACACGGCAAAATCTCATATGGGGATTATTACCAATAAATAAAGAATAAATAAAGTGTTTTCGATTCCCGCCTGTGTCGAAATTTTTCTTTCCTTCATTTATTCTTTGATAAAGTTGTTTGATAATATTTGTTTACTTTATGACTATTTAAATAATCTAAAGATTATAATCTTATCACACCTAGAATGTGTGCCATTCTTACAATTTATTTGTTTCACAACTATTATAAACTAGATTATTATAAAAACAATATGATTAGTAGTTATTTGCACCCATTTGATCACCTCATATCACGGCAACCCACTTTTTATATGATTTGTTATGCAAAGTCTAAGACAAACACTGCTCGTTGTATCACTCTTTTGTACTGTATGTATGCGGATGTCCTAGACTTATTATGATCACAAGCACACTATTATAAACATACATACATATACTCACGGCTATGAATCCCTAAATGGGAGCCAGAGCTTCAGAACCAGAATTTGTTTTGGCCACCTTTTGAAGTTTACTGAGGATAAGATTATAAAATAACTGTTGTTGGGGATGGGCCTTAAACCGCACCGTCTACATCACTTAAAAAGCCCCAATACCCTTAGTTGCCTCTTACGACCACTCTTGGCAAGAAATGGGGTAGTGCTATTCTAAACCGACACTACACAGCAAACCATAATAAAGCAGTGATTTTATAGCTGTTGCTTCTGTAACTACCTCTATGGTCTAACGGTTAGTGAGATCGAATGCAGTGAAGTGTTTAGTTAAATTCCAGTAGGGAAAAACATAAATTCTTTCGTGAGATAGAACCCTAGAGGTATTGTAGAATATCTTTTCGAAATGGCATAAGAATCGTAACAAAAGATTATATATTTATTTCTTGAACTCCACTTTTAACGACTTCAAAAAAAGGAGAAGGAATTTTTTTATGTATATTCACTATTATTCACCTATGACGCGAAGACGCCTGGACCGAGTCGGAAATATATTTATTGTTCGAGAGGGTATACTTCCCAGGTGGTCCTATTGGCACCAAGTCAGGATCTGATGATGTGATCCTTGGGAAATCGAGGACAATCCTCATATATTATAGGCATACACAATGTGTTAATTAGATTATCGAAAGCTATAAGCATTTGCGCCTAGTAAACAACATTTTATAGTGCTGAGATGATGATGGAAGGTACAACTCCTTAACGGTTTATTTCTGCGCTCTTTTTCTTTCTCTATTGCGCTTTAGGCGTTCATCTTTATCATTTTCAGACTCTCGTACTCGACTTTTTGTCACACGAGATGGATCTAAGGAAGTTACCGGCCGCATAATTTTAATTGATAGTATCAATGCTATTAGTATTTCCGACTCGTTTAGCCTCCTTAGTCCTTCTTGACGACACAAACGACTTGAAACGATGCAGGTAGCGGGTCGCGGGAGTCCACTCTATTGAGTTTTGCTTTCTATTTTATTAATATGTATATGTGTATATATATTAAGGCTGTGTAGTGTCGGCTTAGAATAGCACTACCCCATTTCTTCCGGTGGGTGTACGTAAGAGGCGACTAACGGTATTGGGGCTTATAAGGGATTTTTGGGCGATGCGGTTGGAGACCCATCACCAACATCCTTTATTTTACCATCTTTTCCCTACTTAACTTTCCAAAAATGGCTGAGGAATTTCTAATTCCTTAGCTATGGCTACCCCTTTTAGGGATTTATAGCTGTGAGTATATGTATGTATGTATGTGTTATTTATTTGCTATAGACTTTTATGTGATTTTATAACATAACATAAATTCATTACTCACGGCCACGTATCCGAAAATGGGGTACCCTAAGCTTCAGAGCTAGAAACTCCTCAGCCACATTTAAAAGTTGATAGGGTACAAGATGGTAGAAATAAAGTATTGTTGGTGATGGGTCTCAAACCGCATCGCCCAAAAACCACTTAAATCTATAAAATCTCCATACCCTTAGTCGCCTCTTACGACTCCTGTTGGTAGAAAAGGTAAGTTACATTCTAAGCCGGCACTATAGCATAAATTAAAAAAAAATATTACCCACCAAGAGGATATCATCAGGATATTTCCGCAAACAATGGAAGAGTAGTGCGGGAATATTTTCAGTCCCGGCCTCTTTAACTGTGGCTGAAATATGACGCACTGCCGCGGATTCACTTGCATCCATGATTACTGATTTATCTATAATTTTAATATATTTTTCTCTATTATTGTACAAAAAAAATGAGGTTGTTTTCTGTTCAGTATTCTAAAACTACAACTACAACAACAACTTAAACTATTTTATTCTAGACTAATTCAGTAAACACCTTTGTCGCATACTGACTGATAAATATCATTATTTATTCGTTTCAGAGATAATAAGCAAATGCTAGGTGTGCATGACTTCTTTATTTGTTAAACTGGTAGCCATTTTTATAATAAACAATTTTTATCAGTGACATTGAAGTAGTTTTTAGGTGACTAGAGATCCAATTCGGCTACGCACAGGATTTTAGCGTTGGCTTTCGTAATGTTGAATATGTATAGACGTAATAAGTTGCTGGTTTCGAAATTTTTCTTTACTTTGTTTTTTTACGGACGGACGGCTTCGCTGCCATCCTGCCAGAGCGGACGGCATCCCTGTGGCGGCGGGTGCGCGACAGCAGCAACAGCCTCCTGAGAACCGTGGCGGACCGAATCCAGGGCACCCTTCAGGAGCACTGGATGAAAACGCACGCTCCAGTTAAACGTCCTCAAAGGAAGTTCTAGTCCGTGTGTCCGTTAGCATTGTACATAATGTCAGGTAGCCTGTTTGTTTATAATGTAAATAATTATTGCTTGTTTTAAATTTTTAATTGTGTTGTTTTGTATCATACATATAGTTTACTAAAAAATAATCTTAAGTCTTCTTACTAACCATTGTATGTTATGTACCTTGTTGTGCGAAATAAAGAATATTATTATTATAATCTTCCCATGAGGTTTTCATGAACAAAAACATTCTAATTATAGATATAATGAATTTGTTAAAAAAAAACAGAAGTAAGTAGCCAAAGATATTTTGTTAGTTGTAAGCCAAAATTATGTTGTTTATTATGTAGTAACGTGATAGCCAAAATATATGTGAGTATGTATGTATGTAAAAAATAAGTAAGTAGCCAAAGTTATTTTGGCTATTGTAACATAATTAGATTAGATTAGGTACCTATACGTAAAAGTGATGTTGAAGTCGACAGAGAAACGACTGTGTGATTACACAGACACACAGACAAATAAATATATATACATATTAGAAAAATAAAACTTTTTTAACATTTTCTGTGGCACTTTGTATTTATACTATTTCGGTTTATTTACTATGTATGTACAAAGTAGTAAAAACCGGTAATTTATATTAATAAACAGACAATCCAATTTTATTTATCTGTACATTATATACATATTTGTTGAACGATGGAACATGTTTACCTTAACCTAGATAATGGGAAAATAATTGAACGCTAAAGTAGTTTTTTTGGTAAAGTCATTATTTTTTTGGTTTTGTGATATATTTGTACAGAAAAGAAACGGAAGAGCAAATCATATCGACGGTTTTTTCCAACTTTAAACAGCAAACCAAAAAGCTAATCGATTTGTCACCAATCGCAGTAATTACTTTTTTATATTCTTATTGTATCAAAAAAATTACACTTAATTATAAAATGAGCAATGAAAAATTAGCTACCACCAGTTACTTTATAGAAAGTTAACATCGCTTTTACACTACAGTAAAAGCATAACATTTTACAGTAGAATATTTTCTTGTATTTTAAGAAACGCTTTATAATACAGCTGACAAATGTAAAAAAAAAGTTGTGAAAACTGAGTAAGCTACAACAACATCGTGACGTTCCCGGAAACGGTCACTCAGCGGAAAACTCCGTATGCAAACAAGACTCATAAATAACGAGAATGTCACTCAAAGGAACTGCCGCTGACGTCATCAAGGGAAGTTTTTATGAAACAACTTATAGTAAGCTAAAACTAAAACATTTCAATAATTTGTTTGTACATTAAACATCACTTGCTGTAATTTAAATCTTTTCGTTCATGAAAACCTCATGTGGGGATTATTACTAATAAATAAAGAATAAATAAAGGAAAGAAAAATTTCGACACAGGCGGGGCGTTTACCCGAGGTCGCGGGTTCGATCCCCGCCTGTGTCGTAATTTTTCTTTCCTTTATTTATTATCACTAGCTGTAGCTATTTCACTGTCTATTATAAGACATGTATAAAAAGCTTTTAGATTTAAATCTATATGTTTCAAAATGTATGGCTCTGAAAACTGTGTAACAATCTTAGGCTTTTAGAGCCGAAATTAAGGTGCCGTTAGTCCAGCGAACAGAGTTTTTGAAACATTATAATGCGTATGTTTATAACAAAATGGTTTTGAAAAAAATACATCAAAATCTTGAGGCTTTTCTGCTGTGAAATTGGCGATCCGAAACATGTTTAGTACATTTTCGCTCGATAGAAAAAAATCGCCAACATACCTCTAATTACACTCTTTAAAATGGTTTTATATTTTATTTATTTTACCTACTTACATATAACTTGCATCATAATTTGAACATTTGTATTTCTAATAATAATTGGCGATTAGTCTTCTTTTTTAATAAATTCAATAAAACAAATATTTTAAAAACATCGATATTCGCAGTCCTACTCGTGCCCGAGCGCCGCCCACCGCCCGTTCAGTGCTCGGCGAGCTGCTTTAGGGGCTGGACTTATGTCGCGCGCGCCTTGTGTTTCAGATCTTACAATTTACGCGGGTGCGGCGCCGTTAGTGTGCGAGTGACCTATCTGTATACGATGCGCGTCAATGTAGGCGTGAGAGTGACCGTGCGTACGGTTAGCATTAGCAAATATAAAAGAATTCATTCAATTCATAGATTGCACTCATTTTTATATTTTATTGTTTAATTTATTAGGAATGGGAAAAAGAACAAAACCGTTAAAGTAACTTATAATTTCAATTAATAATATTAAATAGTTACAGGTGTAAACTGAAAATTATATACATACATACATATACTCACGGCTATAAATCCCTTAACGGGATAGCCAGAACTTTGGAATGAGAAATTCCTCAGCCACTTTTGGAAGTTGATTTAGGAAAAGATGGTAATAATATATGATTTCGGTGACGGTTCTCCAATCACATCGCCCAAAAATCACTTAAAAAGCTCCTATACCCTTAGTCGCCTCTTACGATCACGGGGTAGTGTTATTCTAAGCCGACACGACACGGCAAAAGTCATGAAATTATCACTGTAAAAATTTTGTATAAACTGACAGGGGTAGACAAATCTATCGTATCATTACATTTTATATTGTAAACGGCCATGGTAGAAACTATTTTTGAAATTAATAACCTAGGGTAAACGATACAGTTTTCGTCACCCTGACTGTTATAACCACTCGTAAATATTTTAGAAAGAAAATGTAAATAATCATAAACAAATGTCCGAACCCATACCATAGAAAATATTTGCGAGTGGCTAAAACTGTCGAGTTGACAATAACTGTATTGCTTACCCTACTGTATGTTTTTAAAACGCGTGCACGCGGCGTCGCGTCGCACAGTGGGCTGGAATTCGCGTTTCATAGACATTCAAGTAAATTTTTTTAAGTGACGCTTTTTTTGCTTGTATGCGATAGAGAATACCTGCAATATGCATTATATAATGAACTTTCAGGTTTATAAACGTAAACAGCGCAGTCAGAATTTTTTTCGAAAAAAATTGTATGGCGCTAGCATAACAAATGATGATATCTCCATAATCGCACAATTGCGCCTAATATCCTCCTAGGTTATTAATATAGACATTATTTATGATTTTTTGACATACTTCATGCCACGGTCAAACGTGCGTTTTTTTTTTTAAAAATATTTTTGTTTATTTTTTCGTTTTTAATTAATATCAAGCATTACATGGGTGTATATAGACTTTACATTTACGCAAAATAATTGAATGAAATATAAAAAAAGGGAAATTTGCTTAAAAACTCATTAGCTGGATGGAATCAGAAAAGGTTATTATCTAATGATCCTCAAAATCCCCAATTAAATTAAGGAAATTATAGTTTGTTAATGACAATATTTTAACTAGCTACCGTCTTTTTGAATACCATATCTATTAAATCATTGGGTTCTCATTAGTAAGCAAATAAGAGGGTAGTTAGTAAATAACTTGTTCGGGCACAGACTTTTAAGTCGTTCGCAATAAATAGAAGTACACTAAAAAAAAATCATTTAGTAATCATTCTTCAATCATTGAAAGTACAAACATCATGGCAAGCATCGCAACAAACTTGGATTTGTTCGTTATTTTGAAAAATGCTGACAAACTCAGTAACTTTAATTTTTTGTTTCAAACCGTGCGCTCTCGTTTAAACAACAGTGTATCTGAAGAAGATTGTGTGACTTTAAAAGAATTTTGCCGGAGATTCACTAGGGCTGCACAGAAACGATATGAATCAACACAACGGAAATATGAGAGATTCCGAACTGATTACGAAAGTTGGCTTGAAGCTGATGTTGATTGGCCGAGTTGCTTAAAAGAAAATATGAAATCAATTACTCAGAATGAGGGAAGTCCTATAGTGCCAATTTTGGAGCCATCACCAAGTTCTAACGTTACTATTTTGGAGTCATCATCAAGCGTTACTGGTTCTCTTTTGGAGCCATCTACATCATCCATTGGAACAATGACGAAAAGAAAAATATCAAATCGTAAACCTTTTGAAGACTTGGGAACAAAACAGAAAAAGAGGCGGAGTGGAGACCTGACTGACAAAGATTCCAGTGAGCTCGTATTTGCCACTATTTCTAAGTTGAAAGATGAAGGCCAAAACAGAATTGCATCTGTGATTGAATATATGGTGAAACACCCAGAATCAATCAAAGATCTTCAAGATTTAATTACAAAACCAACCAGTAAAGAAACGTTTTCACCCCAAAAAGCACTTGGTTTACTAATATCTCTGAAATTATCAAAATGGCAATATATAACTTTGCGAGAATCAGCAATTCGAGAAGGCCTTAAGCACTTGTACCCTTCGTATTACTGCGTGCAAAAAGAGAAGAATGTGTGCTTTCCACCTGAACCGAAAAATTCAATTACGGTGACAGATTCCTCAGCAAAAATTTCACTGCAAGCTTTGCTAGATCTGACAGCAAAAAGAATAATTGAATCTTTGCCTGAAAGTATACAAAATAAAGAACTTATTTTAATATCAAAATATGGTTTCGACGGAGCATCCAGCCAAAGCAGATATAAACAGAAGATGGATTCTACACAAGATGACTCTAGTATATTCATGACTTCGTTATCACCACTGAAAATGACGTGTGAAGACATCACAGTTTGGGAGAACCCGAAACCTTGCTCAGCAGCGTATTGTCGTCCAGTACAGTTCACCTTTGTGAAAGTGAAACAGTGGTGAAGGAAGAAAATGAAAGAGTCAAAGCTGAGATATCAGCTCTCCAACCATCAGTTTTTGATAGCAATATGGTGAGTCATAAACTTATGCTCACCATGGTTGATGCTAAAATAAAAACATACCTCTCTCCTAACGTAAGAGCGAATGCAGCGTGCTACATTTGTTTGGCGAAACCTTCGGACATGAACAACTTGGAAGAAGTAAAAAAAAAGTCTACAGAAGATGACTTGATGGAGCTCGGACTTTCTTCACTACATGCGCGCATAAACATGATGGAATGTCTTTTGCATATCGCATATAAATTGGATATTAAGAAGTGGTCTGCTAGAAAAGAAAGTGAGAAAGCCGCAGTGGCTGCAAGAAAGAAAACTATCCAAGACAGGTTCAAAACGGAACTCAACCTATTAATCGATATAGTAAAACAAGGTTATGGCACAACTAACGACGGCAACACTGCATGAAAAGACTGCGGCTATCACTGGACTAGATGAAGATCTGATCCGAAGATTTGCTGTAATTTTGCAAGCCATAACTTCAGGTCAGTCCATCAATGTTTCGAAATTTAAAGAATATGCGTACATAACTGCTGAAAAGTATGTTAAATTATACAACTGGTACTACATGTCATCAACAGTGCACACGATACTGCTTCATGGAGCCGAAATTATCGCTTGTAATGCAATAGTACCGATTGGGAGTTTATCTGAAGAGGCTTCAGAAGCGAGGAACAAAGACTTCAGAAGATTCAGAGAACATCACTCACGTAAGAATAGCAGAGTGAGTTCCAATGAAGATATTTTTAATTTCCTTCTTCTTTCGTCCGATCCGCTTATTTCAGCAGTAAGACCAACAATGGATGCAAAGAAAAAGAAACATTTGTTTGCTGAAACATTAGATCTGCTCAATCTTCAAACACCTGAATTCGAGTTTAGGGATATTGCTGAAATAAACTCTGACTCTGAGTTCGACTCTGAAGATAGTGATTCAGAATAGGCGACATTTTAAATTAATAACTTCATCGTTTTATTAAATTGTATCATATATATATATATATATATATATATTCATTATATTTATTAAGTTCATTAAATTTAAGTCGTTATATGTAAATGTTTCTAAGATACAAATATAAGTATAAAGAATAAATATATTAAGCCTTTTTTATGGTTTTTACTGAATTTCGGTTTCTAATATTGCACACAATTATTTTGGGTAAATGTCCAGTCTATATACACCCATGTAATGCTTGATATTAATTAAAAACGAAAAAATAAACAAAAATATTTTTTAAAAAAAAAACGCACGTTTGACCGTGGCATGAAGTATGTCAAAAAATCCTAAATAATGTCTTTATTAATAACCTAGGAGGATATTAGGCGCAATTGTGCGATTATGGAGATATCATCATTTGTTATGCTTGCGCCATACAATTTTTTTCGAAAAAAAATCTGACTGCGCTGTTTACGTTTATAAACCTGAAAGTTCATTATATAATGCATATTGCAGGTATTCTCTATCGCATACAAGCAAAAAAAGCGTCACTTAAAAAAATTTACTTGAATGTCTATGAAACGCGAATTCCAGCCCACTGTGCGTCGGGGAGACGGCCGCTCAATCGGCGCGCAGGCGCTTCCCCGCGCCCGCGGGGGGGCCGCACCCCCTGAGATGATATTTTACGCTGAACCAACGGCGCCTTAATTATTTTTTTCTTGTTATTATGCGTTAGAGCAATTGATTCGATTCATATTAAGAAGTATCAGTACATCTGACATCTCTTCGGGCATAGTCGGGTTAAGTTAAAGAGTATTTTATTTTGTATAAAAGTGCTCAAAAAGGCAGGTGTCCGCAGTTTGTAGAATAAAAGAGCATGTATGAAAAGATTGATGGATGTAAACGAAGCCAGAGAGGTGTGCCAGGATCGTACAAAGTGGCGATCGATTGTCTCTGCCTACCCCAATGGGAACTGACGGCGTGAGAATATGTATGTATGTATGTATTTCACAAACAAAGTATTTGTTTTATGAACGTGATAGCCCAGTGGGTAGAACACTCGGTTATTGTGCAAACGACTAGTGTTTAAATCCTGGGTCGGGCCTACACCAATTTGTCTTTTCTAAAGACATATGTGTGGTTAATTTATTATGGTTGTTAACGGTGAGGGAAAACATCGTGAGGAAACCCACAGGGCTGAGTTGTACTTAGTCATGTGACAGTGTATTTGTACAAAACGGCGATAGTCCTGCCCCCTATCACGTGAGTACACTGTCCATGCAAAACCTGGGTACTCTGAACACCATGTGACAAAGTCACGTGATGTTCAGAAGTATTAGTACCTCTGCCAACCCCTTCGGGGATATTCAGCGTGAAAGTTTATGTATTTGTTTTATTTAAAAAAACTAGCTTTTTACGTCCTCGTGGACTAAATTTTTTGTATCCGGTTTACATCCAAAATACCAAAACACTATATTAAGTTCTGTTTTTTTTATTTATTTATATTTCCGTGGCCTTCGACACTGTGAACTGGTGGACGCGTTGTGGTCCAGCCTTAGCAAGGATACTCTACTACACTACGGATGGGCCCTGTGGTACTATATCTAAATAACGTTATGCAAATAATAATCATATCGCAACAGAAATATTCCATATGCCGTTTTCTCTTTCTAACCTTCCGAGTTTAATCTTTTGAAAAAGAGAACAATACATGTTTACTTCTTGTTGTTTATGGCAAAATTTCGTCAAGACGTTACGACTATGATAGCGCGTACCCAGATCGGCCATCTTAATTGCCATTTGATCTGTGAAGTTGCTTTGTAAACAAAAGTGTTGATTGTGTTTATTGTGTTTTGGACATTAATTAATAAAGTTTTGGACCATAAAATTACATGGGTAATATAAATGCACAATGCCCTGTTGCTCTGTTAAAGATTGTGGCGCCCGTAATAGCGAAAATCAGCCTCAATTAACTTTGCACAAGTAAGTAATTATTTTCTTGGTTTTCACTTTGGTCAAGAGTATTTTTTTGGTGTATTTCATGCTTCCTCGATGTGATCCGAGGAAACTTCATGATTATTGTAATATTTTCGCCATAAAAGGCTTAGTTTTCATGATTTCTTCCAAAATTATTTCCTCTCATTGTTTACCTAGTGATGTGAAACACTGGTCATTTAGTATTATCGATGTTTAAGTACTATCAGATTCGGTTTAAGTTGGTTGGTCGGTTAACCTATTAAAAATCTATATGCCTTCCAAAATGTAGGTAACATAATTTTTATAGTTTACACTTTTCTTCACATTTGTTACTTTGAGGTGGTTATTGATAACTAAAATTAAATAATTTCAGGTTTCCTACAAGTGAAGCACGGAGAAGAAAGTGACTTGATAGTATTGGCTTTGAAAACATCAACCATCGGCATAAAAATTGGCATTGCATTTTTAAAAAATGGTATGGTTTATCATAAAAAAAGTCACGAATGAAAAGGATTCATTCAGAACGTGTTATAACAAGTTGACGTTATTTAAAAATGAATAAATGTGACATTTTTAATTTAAATACGTTGTTTTTTTATTATTTATATGTACGATCTTGCAATATAAGTCAAGCACAGCATCAATAATTTGTTGTACGTGTACGACAACTGTGTAGTGTCGGCTTAGAATAGCACTACCCCATTTCTTCCGGTGGGTGTACGTAAGAGGCGACTAACGGACTTTTAACGGCGTTATAAGGGAATTTTGGGCGATGCGGTTGGACACCCATCACCAACAACCTTTATTTTACCAACTTTTCCCCACTCAACTTCCCAAAGGTGGCTGAGGAATTTGTCATTCCTTAGCTCTGGCTACCCCATCTAGGGATTTATAGCCGTTAGTAAGTATATGTAATGTGTACGACAACCGATTTAAAGTCGTCCTTGAGCATATGGCACCCCTTATTAATCTCACTGAACCACTGATCGATGCACTACAAGTTAAAAACTTACCCCACGCCGAAAATCATAATAAATTATCGCTCGAAATTGTTCATGAGTAAAATCCATGGTGATGTGTGATCCATGGTGGCGAAACGAAGGTTTAAAACTGGTGTTAAAATATCTAGATCTAAATTAAAAGTATGTGCCCACTGTTGTTATAAATTATTTCTACATAAACATGTTGGCAAATTTATCGATATTTTTCTATTCTGATTCTTTCATGATACAACCCTAGGTCAGCCATTTTAAGTGCCAATAGGCCACGCCCCCTGCTACGCTCCGAGAGTGTTTAGGGCCGATCCCTAGTGTAGAGTATCCTTAAGCCTTAGTCGCAGGGGCATCCCGCAGTGTATTATTGATATAATCCGTGCCCTGTACGAAGGTAGCACATGCCGGGTGATTCATGAAAAGGAGTTGGGAACACCAATATGCATCTCTGCGGGCGTCAAGCAAGGATGCCTCTTAACGCCGCTTCTCTTCATTATTCTGTTGGACGACGTCATGAGAGCGGTCACCCAAACACCTCGAGGTGTGAAGTGGGGCGCTTCTGTCTTAGAAGACTTGGACTACGCGGACGACATTGTGTTAATCTCGCCAACTCTAGCCCATTTAGAAGCTAAACTTGAGAGCTTTAGAAAGCAAGCAGAAGTCATGGGCCTGCGAATTAATAAAAGAAAAACAGTCGACATGCGGATAAACCCTTCAACGACAGTACCATTGAAGCTTTAAGATACCCCCCTAGAATCCGCTCGTAAGTTTGTTTACCTCGGTAGTGTTATTACGTGTCAAGGAGGTGAGTTGTGACTGACATCGCACTGAGAAAATGGAGGTGGATGGGACACACATTTCGAAGAGGGACCACAAACGCTAGCATCGCATTCGAGTGGAAACCACCGGACGGCAAGTGAGCCCGCGGCCTTCCCGTACACACTTGGCGCCGGAGCGTGGAGAGCGAGCTGCGAGCGGCGGGACTGAGCTGGAGTGCGGCCAGGGAAGTCGCGGCAGACAGGAAGGCGTAGCGGGAGCTTGTGCAGGCCCTGTGCATCAGTGGGGTGCCATAGGACGACAACAATATATTTCCGTGGGCGTTGTAATAGATATAAAGAATACTGAGGCTTTTTAAGTGATTATTGGGCGATGCAGTTGAAGACTCATTTGACTACCTTTTCCCCATTTAACTTCCAAAAGTGAATAAATAATTACTATCTCTGAAGCTGTGGCTACCCTTTTTTGGGGTCTATAGCCTTTAGTATATACTCATGAATGATTGATAGCTGAATTTCAAATATTCCTTTTTGTAGTGTCTTCTTGTCTTAGTCTTGCTTTATATCAGTCAATCGCATCAAGCTTAAAATTTCTAGATACAGAAATGTATAAAATCTGTATACTACATTTTAATCGCTTACGGGGTGAGTTCCAAAAAACATTTGTAATTGTTCATAAGAATCATGAAACACACAATTTTGCACAAAGTTTCTATGTTCAAAAATGATAATATCTTTAATAAGTATGGATAGCAGTTTGGCGATGCGGTGTCGGCCCGGTGCTGCCCCTACACTACCTGTTGGTACTGATGTGTGAGAGATTGCAGCCAATCAGTCATAGATGGCGGTACCAAGTTAAAATTGAGATACTTACGTGCTATTATTTACCAACTATGCATTCTGAGGCTTAAACAGAATATTAATTTATGCGTAAGTATGGCATAATATATCTGTGGGAATATAATTTTCAAAATAGTAAAAATAATAATAGTTATAGTTATAAATATATTCTCAGACCTACCAAATGAATACGCATTATTCATACAATATACTTTCAATTGTCTTTAGTCATACATATTCGCTTAGTTGAATGTGAAAAAGAAGGATTAGTGCTTCCTATTAGTCTAAGCTAAAAAAAAAACTTAAAAAGATTGTGATACCCCGGGATTCGAACCTGGGTCTTCAGTTGGATTAGTACTAACCAAACGGTATACGGATACGCCACGAAGACGTTCGTGTAGGGTTAAAATTTTTGAAAATCTATATATCTTGTAGTCATACTATTGACAAACAATTCAATGGACAAAAAGACTGAAGAAAAGTCTGATAAAGTCGTTCGGTGAAAAAACGATGCGTGTAAATATGGAGAACCATATAAAAGTTATGTTTTTTTTGCTCCTGTGGGAATCTTGCAAAATCCGGGATAAATTATATCCTATATGTTGGCCAAGTGTATAAGCTACATTCATACCAAATTTGATCAAGATCTGTCTGGTAGAATTCTGTCACGTGATGAACGGACATATGTGTATATGTACAGACAGACAGACAGTTTTTTTTTTCAAAAAGCCTAATTTTGGCTTTGGTATCGAAAATAAAACTTTTTCCACCGGTTTTTTTTTTTTCTTCAATGTACAGTTTTGACCTCGGTACAGTCTTATTAGTATTATAGTATAGATAGATAATCGCTTATTAAGAGTCAATGTACATCTTATCAGTTTTCTTTGTTTAAACTTAGTTTAACTTTCACATGAGTGAACTGTAATTTACCGAACTGATGTTTGTAAAATATGCACCGTATCGTGCCGGCTTAGAATGTCACTACCCCTTTTTACCCACGGGTGTCATAAGAGGCGTTCAAAGGTATAGGTTTTTTAATGTAGTTTTTCGCCGATGCGGTTGGAGACCAATCACTAACGATATTTTAATAAAACCAAATTCTCCCCTATCAACTTCCAAATTTGGCTGAAAAGTTCCTAGCTCTATATAATAACACTATATACTAATAGCACTACCCCATTTCTTCCGGTGGGTGTATGTAAGAGGCGACTAACGGTATTGGGGCTTTTAAGGGATTTTTGGGCGATGCGGTTGGATACACATCACCAACCACCTTTATTTTACCATCATTTCCCCACGCAACTTCCAAAAGTAGCTGAAGATTTTTTAATTAGCTCTGGCTACCCCTTCTCGGGATTTATAGCCGTGATAGTAAATGTGCTTGTATGTATGATGTTTGTATAAATTATATGTAGTGTACAAAACAGACATTTATGTACTTATGCCATTAGAGGTTGCTAAGATGAGCTTTATTATTGAGATAATTATGAGGTTTGTTTTGAGTTTTTTTTAAATTTATTTATTTAGTCAGTTTACAATAGATGTATTTCTTTCTATTAGTTCCCACTGTTTTAGGCAGACACCAGAGGAGTAACACTAACGTATGCTTCACTGTTCCCGAAAATATCAGACAATTTCGGCATTTGGGGCATTTTATATGACAGCTTTACTATATTCTGAGAAACCAATCTCATAAACGATATATTTGTTTTAATAATTATAAACCTCTTTTTGACCCCTTTTAATATCTAACTTGAATGTTATTTTTGAATGGAAATGTGTTCTATAAAATAGAATAAAAATCTAAATAAAGCCGTCACAGCTACCTTCAACTCTTTCGAAATTACCTCGCCCACGATTCATTTACGCCTCGTTTTGCATTTTTCATGTCATTCAAATCCAAGAATCTTGACCTTAAGAAGATGGTTTTAACAGAAAAGTTATAAAAAAGTACCAAAAACTCACGGCTATATATCTCTAAAAGGCGTAGTCAGACTTTCAGAATCAGGAATATTTCAGCCACTTTAGAACCTGTATAGGGAAAAGAATGTATATTAAATGTTATTGGTGATGGGTCTCCAACCGCATCGCCCACAAAACACTTAAAAAGCCTCATACTATAACTCGCCTCTTTCTTACGTACACCAGCGGAAAGATGTATGGAGTAGTGCTATTCTAAGCCGAAACTACAAAGCCCATGCCTATGTTAATGTATGGAAATTTCAATGAGCTCGTGCATTCATTTATTATGCAATGGTAATAGTAAATAAGGGGAGTCATACGTTTCACCGAATGTCGCGAGCTCGACGCACGCGAGCTCGAAAAATTATTTGAGTGGTACGCCAGCTCGAAAGTACGTGAATTCGAAAGCCGCCAGTTATTATTATTATTTCGGAAAACATTTTTGTTTCTCGCCTCTCCCATGGCCGAAAATGAAAATATAAATTTTAAATGGGAGAGGCGGTACTCCCCGACAAGAGCACAGTCGGTCGGGGTCAGGGAGTCAGGTTCAAGAACCGACGGACGATCCGAGCCGTATCGAGCAGCACCGCTTTCTGCATTTGTGCTGGAACCGACACGCCACAGAAATCCAACCGCCTCAAGTTGGTCGCGAGACTGGTTGGAATTAACCCGTTCGCGGACAAAACAATTGGGATTATTTCTGTCGAAGTCACACCCCACATGTCGGTGATCTCGTGAGCCAGATCGAGATATTTCCGACGCTTCTCGGTTTCGGCTTTCACGAGACCCTCGTCATGAGGGATAGTGACATCCACTAGAAACACCCTCGACTGCGACCGATCCCATACCACGATATCAGGCTTATTCGCTAGAATAGTCCTGTCCGTGATAACAGATCGGTCCCAATAGATTTTGGCACGGTCGTTTTCTAGGATTGGCTCCGGCAGATACTTGTAATACGGCAGCCTCTGTTGCAAGAGTCCGTATTTTAGAGCGAGCTCCTGATGCAGGATTTTGGCTGCTTGGTTGTGTCTGTGCAAGTACTCAGTGTTAGCAAGAGCCGAACAACCGGAAATAACATGCCTAAGTGACTCTCCGGGACGGCCACATGCTCGACAAACGTCTGTGGTACCGTCCTTTAGGATGTATTTCCGATAGTTCCGCGTCTTGATAACCTGATCTTGTATTGCACAGACAAAACCTTCGGTTTCCCCAAAGAGGTCCCCGAAACGCAGCCAATGCAGGGAGGCTTTACGGTCCACGAAAGGTTCGTGAAGTACCTTGTAAAACCTCCCATGCAGCTCCTTCTCTTTCCATACGGACTCCCGATCAGAGGTGCTAAGTACCTCCGGCGTTCGCCAATCCTGTGAGGCCAACGATAAGGGAGTCAGTCCTTTATCACTAGCGACCACCTCTCCCCGAATACTATCATCCGTCATCGTCAAAAAATAGTTTCTGAGGTTGCATACCTCGCGGTTGTGCATGGTTTTGGCACTCAAGAGGCCTCGACCACCACACTTCCGCGGGATATACAATCTCATAACCGACGACCTCGGATGATGCATTCGATGAGAGGTCATCATCGTGCGGACTCGTCTGTCCAGAGCGTCGAGTTCGGTCTGAGTCCATCTGAGCACGCCAAATGTGTACATCAGTACAGGCATGACCCAGGAGTTAATGGCTCGGATCTTATTAACGCCTGATAAGTAGCTATTAAGCACACTTTTCAGGCGTTCATAAAACTCCTCGCAAACACCCTGTTTCACGTCTGCCACCTTCACACCGATGGTTTGTGACATGCCCAGATACCGGTATGTTTCAGCCTCGGAGAGTGCCCTCAAATGATTGGTGCCGACATCGACACCATCAGAGTGCACGACATGCCCCTTCTCAACATGGATGACCGCACACTTATCGACCCCGAGCTCCATCTTGACGGAACCACTGAAATCATTAGTGATCGTCAGTAGCTCCGCCAATCTGTCAGCCGTGGGGGCGTAAAGTTTCAGGTCATCCATGTAAAGGAGATGAGGCAAGCGTGGTCCGCCTCTCCGAAACTGAAAGCCCGTCCCCGAATTCTCCAAGAGTGTACTTAGAGGATTCAGAGCCAAGCAAAACCAAACTGGACTCAGGCAATCGCCCTGGAAAATCCCTCGCCTTATATCAATTTGGTCATCCGCGTCCGTCATCCGCTGACCGTCTAAACTCAGGATCGTTCTCCAGCACCCCATACATTGCCCGAGGAAGTGTCGAACTGCACTATCAATTTTGTACAGCTCGAGGACCCTCATGAGCCATGTATGAGGTACCGAATCGAACGCCTTCCTGTAGTCTATCCAGCCAGCGGAGAAGTTCCGGCGGTTGCGTTTGACCAGTTGGCCTACGACCGCGTCGATAAGGAGCAGCTCCTTGCTACCGCGACTACCGCCCCTACATCCGTTCTGAGCTCCAGAGATCACATTGTTATCAACAATGTGTTGAGTAATCTTGGAGCTCAGAACGGATGTCAAGGTCTTGTAAATTGTACAAAGACAAGTAATGGGGCGGTATTGTGATGGATCCGCGGTAGCATCGCTCTTTGGAGCTAAATGAGTGACCCCAGTAGTTAAGAAGTTCGGGAGCGTCCCACTCTCGAGGGCGCTTTGGAACTGACGGGCGAGAGTAGCGTGACAGCGCGTGAACCCCTTCAACCAGTAATGGTGCAATCCGTCCGGCCCCGGACTTTTCCAGTTCGGAGCCTTACGGATCGCAGCCACCACATCCTCCTCGGATATGTTGACGGGGTTCATGGGCGCTATGGGCTCGCACGCTCCCTCGACCGCCTCGAACCATCGGCCCTCTTCGTGATCAACAGGCAGCGACCAAAGCCCACGCCAAAAGGCAACCACATCGGCTTTTTCCGGTCGCTGACCCGTCGAAACCACATCGGGACGCTCCAAAGTTCTGTAGAACTTCTTCTGGTCACTCATGAAGAGACGATTCTGTTGGTACCTCTTTACCCTTTCAGAATATCGCCTAATTCGCTTACCCCAAGCAGCGATCTTCTGCTTCAGATCATCGATGCGCTTTACCAGTCTACAGGCAAACTCCGGTGAGTTGTCAAAGACATTCTCACCAGGGAATGCCTCCCTGACGAAGCGCACCACCCTCGGCCTATTGTTGCCTGATCTGAAGCTGATCAGTTTGCCGATGAGGACCCTGGCCCTTGTGATACGGCTTTCAATCCGCCTCATCCAGGCTGGTCTAGTTCTAGTCCTGGGACTAGTACTGCCAGCCTGGCGGGAGCCACCAGCTCTCGTTGGCGGCATCCTGACGCCGACAAATTGACAAACTGTCATCGCGGCGCCAAAGAGAATTGAATCCGTATCCCAAAGGTCCATGCTGCTCTCTAAAAATGAGGGCAGCATGTTATTGACGGCCTCAACGACATCCCGAACCTTGATGCTGAGAGGAACTCGGGGCAGCCTTGGCCTCCTTTCGAGAGGCACTTGGCGATATTCCAGGATCGTCTCTTCAAGTGCGCTCCTCACCAAATCCAAATCCAGGGAGACTGTTCCCCAATCACTTTCCGCACCACCCACATCCGGCAGGTTAACAATTGGCTCCCTCCGTACTTCCCGTTCAGGGACTGGAGGGAGAACCTGCAAAGGTGGCTCTTCGTCTAGCGGGGGAACAGCCTCGCGTCGCAATTGTTCGAGTTCGGTAGTGCTAAAAAGTTCTGAGCGCTGTATGTACCGAACTCGATCCGCCAGGTTTTGTTCTGTGACGGTCAAATTGGGCTCCAGCCGCAGAAATTCGCGGTACATTGCTGCCCGATAACCCGTCCGTCCAGTTCTTGAACCCGAGGCCCTAAGATAGGCCCGCATGGCATTCCTATTCATATCGACTTATATATATATTATTATTATTATTATTGTTGGGCGCTAACCGCCTCGGGTTTCCGCACTTAACCCAGCTACGAGGTGGGCCATTGTACGTGGCCCATTTGGCCGTTTAAGTTAAAAGATAAAAAGATAAAAAATATTTATTTCAAAATAAAAAGAATTGTTCTCTATTTTTTGAACGTCACAAACTTACGTATAAGTTAAATCTTACTCTACTGACTCTACTTCGGATTCGGAAGGTGTATTGTTGCGAGAAGAACCCGTAAGAAACTCAGCAACACACATCTTTTCTTAGTCAAATTACAATATTGGTGTATGTCTGGAAATATCCTGAATAGAGCCCTGGTGACACCAAGCAGTTTCATCTATCATATAATCATTTAAACTGTAATAAGCTTTTAAATGAAGACTGCGTTTTATAATTACTTTGAATTTCTTTTCTGTTAGATTCAAAATGTCATCAGGTATTTTATTATAAAATTTTACACATAACCCCATAAAAGATGTATTTATTTTTGACAATCTGTACTTTTGAATTGAAATTTTATTATTATCTCTAAGACTTCTAGTATGTCTGTCACAGTTTTTGGAAAATGCTTTCAAATTTTTTCTCACATACATGATGTTTTCATAAATATATTGACATGGCAGTGTCATTATATTTATGGTTTTAAACAATTCTCTAAGGGAATCTCGTGAACCTAAATTATAAATAGCTCTTATTGCTCTTTTCTGTAAAATGAATATTGACCCAACATCAGCAGCTCTGCCCCAGAGTAAAATGCCATAAGACATGATGCTATGAAAATAACTATAGTAAACTAAACGAGCGGTCTGTACATCAGTTAAATGTCTTATCTTTCTAACGGCATAGGCAGCACTGCTTAGCCTGCCAGCTAGCGCGCTAATGTGGGGTCCCCATTGGAGCTTTGAGTCCAGATGTATCCCTAAGAAAACTGCGCTATCCGTAAATGGTAATTTTTCATTATTTAATGTAATTTCATTATCAACACTTTTAACATTTGGTAATGCAAATTTAATACATTTGGTTTTTTTGGCATTTAGTACAAGATTATTTGAAGCAAACCATGTTTGAATTTGGGAAACTGCATTATTTACATCGTCAATATTTTCCGAATTCCTTTTAACGTCAAAAATTAAAGAAGTATCATCAGCAAATAATACTATTTCAGACCTTTTCTCGACCATGAACGGCAAATTATTAATATATACTAGAAACAAAAATGGGCCTAATATAGAT
Organism: Bedellia somnulentella; assembly: GCA_963576735.1. Lineage (NCBI taxonomy): Eukaryota > Metazoa > Arthropoda > Insecta > Lepidoptera > Bedelliidae > Bedellia > Bedellia somnulentella. The sequence goes on from OY755190.1 coordinate 8,450,714, forward strand.
CCCTGTGGAACACCCATTTTTACATGAGTTCCAGATGATTTTATTTTATCGATTTGCACTTTTTGTATTCGATCTGAGAAGTAGGACTTTATTAATTTAAGTGCGTCACCTTCGATGCCATAATGTCCCAATTTTATGAATAAAATATTATGATCTGCACAATCAAAAGCCTTTGTAAGATCGCAGAACAAACCGATTGCATCATTCTTTAGTTTCCCAACCTAATTCAGACCAGAAGGACAAAAGCTTATCCAGGTCAGCCATTGCCTCTGGTAGCGACTTTTTGGATCCGATGGTGTTATTTCGGATATCGGTTACTCCGTTGCATTCCTGGAGCACATGAGTGACCGTTTCGTCCGCCTCCATGCACGCACGGCACAGAGGGCTGTCGGTGATGCCTAGAGTGTGGAAGTGTTTGTTTAGGGCATAGTGCCCTGTGATAACACCCACTAGAGTTCGTAGATTTGGTCTGCTAAGGCGTAAGGCATATCTGGTCAGATTTTTCCTAAGAGTTGGCATTGCCTCTTTAGACTGTCTGCAGCCAGGTGTGCCTTGCCAACACGCGTTTGCTAGGGTTTGTGTGCGTTCCCTCAGCCACGTGCGCAGCTGATTGAATGGAAGAGGTATTATGGGTTCGGGTCCGTACAGAGACATAGCCGATCCCCCTCTAGCCAGCTCATCAGCCGCATCATTGCCTAAGGACCCACTATGGCCTTTTATCCATTGCAGGATAATATTGTTGTCCTGCGCCACTTCTTCTAAGGCTTGGTGACATTCCAGGACTAGACCTGAAGTGTATTCGCTTCGATTGAGGGCTTGCAGGACAGAAGTGCTGTCCGATATAATTTTTATGGTCATTTCTGAGATTTTTCTTGCTTTTATGGCCTGGGCAGCTTGGATGATTCCAAGACATTCGGCCTGAAAAACAGTATTATATTGGCCCAGGCTTTTTGATATTCTTATATTTAGATCTAGGGAGTGTGTGCCAGCCCCCGTGCCTTGATTGGTCTTAGACCCATCAGTATACACACGTAACTCCTTAGGGCCAGAGAAGTCTGACTTTTCTTCGTCAAGTATAACCCGATAGTTATGTTTGGATCTAATAGTTTTGGTGATCCTATCACACGGAGCGGCCAGTAGGGGCTGGTCTTTCAACGCTTCTGTGAGTATTTCAGTATGTAGGATTCTGGAGTCGTTGCTTAGGTGTCCTGCTCTTTGTAGCCTTACAGCAGAGATGGCTGCTTCTTGCTGTATGTATAAATACAGTGGGGGGAGATTTAGTAAGGCTTGTAGTGCGGCTGTAGGCGTAGTGCACATGCAGCCCGTTATTGCTAGACAAGCCTGTCGTTGCATCTTGTCTAATTCATGTTGGGCTGTAACAAGTTTCGTTCTTGGCCACCAGATCAGAGCTCCGTAGGTTATCACCGGTCTGATGACAGTGGTATAAAGCCAGTGTGTGATTCTCGGTTTGAGTCCCCAGTTCTTACCTAAGATTCTTTTACATTGCCAAAGGGTTGCGCTGGCTTTTTTTATTACCTTTTCTAAGTGTGGTTTCCAGTTAAGTTTATCATCTAGGGTGATTCCTAGATATTTTACTGTTTTGGATAAAGTAAGTTGCGTGCCAAACAACTTAGGAGGGTCAAACGGCGGTAGTTTCCGTTTGCGAGTAAAGAGAATTAGTTCAGTCTTCTTAGGATTGACGTGTAGGTCAAAATCTTTACACCATTTTTCAACCACCCTCAAAGCGTGACCCATTTGATTGCAGAGGGTGTTCGCATGGTTTCCGTTTATGAGAATCGTGAGATCGTCTGCATAGCCAATAGTTAGGTAGCCTTGCATGTTTAGTCTTTTAATGAGTGAGTCGACCACCATGTTCCAGAGCAGTGGGGATAGAACACCTCCTTGAGGACAACCCCTTGTCACCACCGCTCTGTTGGTGTCATTAACAGTTATTTGTACCGCTCTGAGTCTCAACATGTTTACTATCCAGCCCCGCAGTGTGGGATTAACATGGAATTTTTCCAGGGCTCTATTGATACTTGGAATATTAGTTTTATCGAAGGCACCTTCAATGTCTATGAAGGTGCATAATGAGGACAACTTAGTGCTGAGAGCACACTCAATTTTGGAAACAACTCTGTGGAGAGCTGTTTCGGTTGATTTGTCCTTCGTGTAGGCATGCTGTTGAGTATGTAGGGGCTTTTTTGTTAATATCTCCTCTCTAATGAACCTGTCACAGAGTCTCTCTAGTGTTTTTAAGAGAAAAGAAGTTAGGCTAATGGGTCCAAAAGATTTGGGGTCTGTATAGTCAGATTTTCCAGGTTTGGGAATGAAGGTCACTTTAACCTCCCGCCATGGTAGGGGGGTATATCTGTGCGCCATGCACGATTGGTAAAGTTTCACCAACCACGGGGTGATGATATCTCTGGCCCACTGTAGTAGTGCCGGAATTATGCCGTCAAGACCCGGCGATTTGAAGAAGTTGAAGGTTTTGATTGCCCATTCAACTCTATCTTGTGTGACTATCTTTTCAGCTTGGGATACATCTATGTTCGTGGGGCTGCTGATTGGTTCCTCTGGCCAGTACACTTCATCAGTGTGACGGCAGTCTGGGAAGTGGCATTCCAGTAGCAATTTGTGTGTTTCTGTATGTGTGGTAGTGTATGTTTCATCTGGTTTTTTTAGCGGCCCTACGGTGAGATTATTATCTGAAGCCAGGAGTTTCCTGATTCTCGCCGCCTTATTGTTAGATTCTATTGATTCGCAGTATTTCCGCCAAGCTTTCCTTCTGCGTGATCTAGTAAGTTTTTTGTATTTCCTTAGGAATAATTTGTATTCCTCCCAGTCATCTGGTATTCTGGAGTTTTTGGCTTTGTTAAAGAGATTACGGAGTTCACCGCGCATAGATTCGAGTTCCCCATCCCACCATCTACTAGACTCTTTTCCTGGAGTTGTGGGTTTCCTAAGGGGGCAGGACGCCTCGTAAGATTTGGTGATAGCATCAGTGAGAAATTTGACATTGTCTTCAATCGCTACTGTACTATCTAGATTTGGCGCGGTTGCGGAGGTTAACTCGTCCCTCAGTAATGTTCGATATTTCAGGACATTCGTTGTCCGTGGGTTACGTTTGGATGGCTGTTCGGGAAATTGGTTAGATAGATCGAAACAGATTCGCCTATGGTCGGAGCAACTTACATCTTGAGACACATGCCAATTCGTTACAAGATGAGAAGCTCCTCTACTAACTAAGGTTATATCTACTATTGTTTGCCCTCGGGATGTGACCCATGTTGGTTCGGATCCTACGTTAGCTACATTTAGGTTAGTGGAGAATAAATATGTTGATAGTACCTCTCCCCTGGAATTTGATTTCTGACACCCCCAGAGCGGGTGATGTGCGTTCGCGTCAGCCCCAATGACGATCTCTGTTCGGAGCGTCTCGCAGTACCGCACAAGTTCAGCTAGCTCCTTTGGTGGGCAGTCCTCAGCATCGCCGGGCATATAGCAGGAGGCTAGCACCATCTCTGGTAGGCCCGTATCAGCTGTCTGGATCTTGACAGCGATCAGGTCCCTAGAACAGAATTGCATAAGGGACAAACCCTGCATATGATTAGGAATGAGTATGCAGGCTCTTGGTGTTTGGGATGTGGTATCATAAAACAACTTACCTCCAGTATTATTGAGACCAAAAATACGGTTTCCTCTGATCCACGGCTCCTGAATCAGGGCGATGATGTTTGGGGTTTTCTCCAACACTGTGCGTAGGGTAGCCGTCGCCGCGTGACTATGTTGGAGATTTGCTTGGAGGATTTGAATGTTATTGGGGAGCATCGTGTCCGATGTCCTCCTCCTCTTCCTTTTGGGTTGGTGCGTGTGACTCAGCTGGTGATGACGATGTCATCATAGAGTCAAGCCACGGCACTGGGGAAGGGTTGTCGTTCATCAACCGGCACAGCTCGTCCATTGCTCTCTGGAGCGGTTCGACCTCCTCCTCCACTGGTTGGTGTGTGGAGGGCCCTGGTTGGTCAGGAGCCAAGGGAGCATCCGGTTGGTCACTCGTGGATGTTGACGGAGTCGCCTCGTGGTGTTTGGCCGGCATGTCTCCAAGTTTTCCTTTTGCAAGGATAAACTTAGCGTGCACCCGACCGTAACCGAACGCCACGCTGCGATCTCGCGCCAGGAGTATTTCAACCTGGGCAGGTGGTAGCCCTAATGTGAGGAACACACCAGTATTGTCCCCCCAAACCCTTGTGGCCTTATATAAGGACCACAAGTCGAGGTCGTACCACATTCCATTTTGATACCTCAGAAGAGAGTGCAGTCTCTTCAGAGGTCCGGTGTAGTTCGGCAGGAACAGGGCTATCCGCGTTCGCGTGGGAATGGCTGACTGCAGCACCATCTGCACCTTGTCACCCGAGGGTAACAGTGTGCAATCAGCCAGTTCCTGAACCCAGTTCACTGTCAGATCATTCTCGCACCAGAAACGGAGAGCTCCCTCAACAAGCCTGGGACAGGCTTGGAAAGCAGGCCCTAGCCTTTTCTCCAAGTCCGCCTCAGCGTAGAGCTTCTCGTTCACCTGGTCTTTAAGGTATGCGGCTTCCTCCAGGGTCAGATCCCGATTCGTTGCTGTGACTAATGCCACATCAAGATGGGCCCGATCGACTGTGGCCTCCGCATATGATTTTTTTTCCCCTTTTTTTGGCCTCTTTGCCTCCAGTTGAGCCGGCGACCTAGAGTCATCTGGTCGGTCTCTTTTCTGGGGCTCAGGGGCCTTTGCAGTACTGGTGGACGGCTGTGGCTTCGGTCCAGAGAAATTGTCCCGATTTCCACGCGCTCCTTCAGTGGGACGTCTACCACCCCTGTCCGGTGCAGGACGTCCACGGTAGGCTCCCCGTCCCGGCCGCGCACCTCGCACTGGCGGACCAGCACGTTGAGGCGACCTGGGTTGGGGGCCCTGCCGCGCGGGTTCTCCCCGTCCCGCATCGGAAGTGGCGGCAGCATCACTCGCTTCCAAGATCGGAGTCCGGATATGGGCACCATGGGCACCCGTCTCCGTGGTCCGATCCGGTTGCGACTTCTGGAGGTCCACCGCTTTTTTCATTTGTCGGCGTCTGTAGGCGCCATTTCGGTGTGGTCGGCTCGCTCTCCTACTCTTCTTGGAGCCAGACTCGGATATGGGTCCTTGTGCCTCGTGCGCTTGGCGACTTCGAGGCATCGATTTCTTTGACTCTCTGAGAGTCACGGTCTCCCAGCTGCTGCAGGGTCCCGCAAATGGTCCCGGAATTTCCATCGGTGACCTCACCTTCTCTTCCACATTCGGCGTAACTTTGTCCCCCCCAGAATACGAGGGGCAGCCTGGATCCTGCAAGCAGGACCCAGGGAGGGATTCTCGACCGCTGATGCTGGCCGTACCCTCCTGGGGTAGTATATCTTTCTGTTGTTGCGCCATGTTGGAAATTTTGACTTTTTAGAGATAGTCTAACTCGTGTAGATTTATTATATATAAATTTATCTATATATATATATATGTGTATAGAAATAAAGGAATTAGATACTGGTGATTATATATATATAAGGCTGTAGTTTACTGAAATAGACTATTTTACATATGTAGATACGGGATTATAGATTGAACCTAAATAAATGCGTACTTGCAATTAAATATGGAATGGGGGATTAGGGACGGGTGGGGAAATCCCTCCGCAATTAGCTACTTTCGCCACAGGGTTTGTTGGTATTAAGCGGTCCTGTTAATGGCTCGGTATTACCAGGGTGCACGACGTGGACGCTTGCGGTAGAGCATTTGGTGGGTGCGCTGGATAGCTCTTCCACTTACTGAGCATACACTGGACCGAAATCCCCCACCTTGCAACCCTAAAAACCGCCAGTTCGAAAGACGTTGGCGCGAATCACGTTTCACCGAAAATCTTCGCAGTGGTTTATCAGTTTGAGAAGCAGATTATAATTAATGTCTTAATCTTATTAATATTAAACATATTTTCTTTGAAGGTACTTTGATTTTTTAGTTATTGATGTTATTTGCATCCACCCTCATTAAAATAATGTAGAACAAAACATATTGGTGCATATAACTTAGCGCAATAGCTATAGGTCCTAATACTCATCTTTACTGATTTTTTATATAATTTAGTTTTATGTTTTTTTTGTTTATGTTTTGTCAAAACAATGTTCTTATATAGGATTTTTTTTGTTGAAATTTTTGTTACCATGTTGTAAGATGATGGCAGGAGTTTACCTATTTTCTACATGAACTTAGTATTTTTCATTTAATGTTTTCGAACATATATAGTTTTATATTGATTTTTTTACGCTAGTAGTTAATAGTTAGAGTTTCATTTAATTCTGTACCAAAAATTAAGTTTTAGCAAAAAAAGATGCTGTTTAGTATCGGTTTAGAATAGCACTACCCCATTTCTTTCCGTGGGTGTACGTAAGAGGCAACTAAGGGCATTGGGGTTTTAAAGGCTTTTTGGGCGATGCGGTAGAAGACCCATCACCAACAACCTATATTTTACTATCTTTTCCCCAAATAACTTTCAAAAATTTGCTGAGGAATTACTAATTCTCTCTCTCTGGCTACCCATTTTAGTGATTTATAGCCATGAGTATAAGTATGTATGATTTCTAATTTTGTGGCTCTGGCTACTTTTTTGGGTCTTGTATTTATTTATTTATTTATTTTGGACAAACAACAGACACAGACTAAATACATTATTTGTAGGTATGTTTAAGTAGGTAGCTAGGTGATTTTCAATAAGCGTAGATATTTTACTGAGGGTGGATGCAAATAACATCAATAATTAAAAAATCAAAGTACCTTCAAAGAAAATATGTGTAATATTAATAAGATTAAGACATTAATTATAATCTGCATCTCAAACTGATAAACCACTGCGAAAGATTTTCGGTGAAACGTGATTCGCGCCAACGTATTTCGAGCTGGCGGCTTTCGAATTCACGTACTTTCGAGCTGGCGTACCACTCAAATATTTTTTTCGAGCTCGCGTGCGTCGAGCTCGCGACATTCGGTGAAACGTATGACTCCCGTAAATAAGTACTTCGCTATAGCTATTCTAAGACAAATATCGTTACGCGGCTTTCTAAAACTAACACCAGTGCGAAATAATAATTATTACATATTATTTATCTAAACGTACATAATTTCATATGTGGCGACCGCTAGACAGCGAACTCAGTCGCACACTAGCAGCGTCATGAAAAATCGTACATCGCGGTATCGAAATGTTTCTCTAGCTAAACACCACAGTGGTGACAGCAAAGATATACTGGCCAGTACACCCTGCTGTGTACCAACTTAGAATTTGTATTTATCTTTAGCTAGAGAAACATTTCGATACCGCGATTTACGATTTTTTATGACGCTGCTAGTGTGCGAGTGAGTTCGCCGTCTAGCGGTCGCCACACATACTTTCGATGTATGTGCCTGCTTCTTCTACCACATAAATGCTATACTATATATACACCGAAAGAAAATAAGTTAGTTTATTTATATTGCTATAGCTATACTGAGACATATAGCGTCACACGACTTTCTAAAACTAACACTAGTCCCAAATAATAATTATTTTAGTCAAAGAGGTACAAATTATTTATTCAATCGTACATATTTCATACTTTTGATGTATGTGCCTGCTGCCCCCCTACCATATAACTACTGTACTATGATATACCGAAATAAAATAGAAAGAAAGAAAATAAATTCGTTTATTGATACCCTAGATGACGACGCCGTCCGTGGCTGAGTGGTTAGGTGACAAGCTTCTGGGTCCGGAGGTCACGGGTTCAAAACTCGCTGAGGGCAACATGTTTGTAAAGAGCATAAATGGTATTTCTCAGTGTTGGGTGTTATGTAAATGTGTAGTCTATATACAACAGACATGATAGCCCAATGGGTAGAACGACCGTCTATCAATTCAGACAGGCGTGAGTTCAAATCCCGGGTCGGGCCTACATCAATTTGTCTTTAAAGTCATATATGTGGTTAATTTATCATGGTTTTTATCAGTGAGGAAAAACATCGTGAGAAAACCCACATGACTAAGTTGTACTTATACCCTACCCCTATTACGTGAGTACACTGTCCAAGCAAAACGTGGGTACTCTGAATACCTGGTGACCATTTCACGTGATGTTCAGAAGTATTAGTACATCTGCCAAACCCTTCGAGGACATACAGCGTGAACGCTTGAGTATTGTTTATACGAAAAATATAGTTGAGTTAGTATACCATACTACAAGTCATTTAGTTTTATTTACTATAGGCTAACTAGATCGCTGTCATATTTGCTAATGTTTTTATTATTTAGATGAAGATTTAGTATATCCATGCCAGCATCAATAATACTTAGTGAAAGAAACATTGCGTGTCAGAGTTTCCATTTAAATCCAGAGTTATGCATTTACCAAAGTCTCTCTTCTTATGTTTTTACTATGGTTTAATCAGGGTTTGAACGATGAGAGAAAACATTGTAAGGAAATCCGCGTGCCCTTTTAAAACAGTGTATTCTTGCAAAACAGCAAAGTGTGCGGACACGCGATATCATAAATGACACGGGGTCATAAATTACGGCCTAGACGATAGATCCGAGTAAACCTAGGACATAGGAAGCAGAGTGAGGTCGAACAGACAACTGGTATTAAAGTGCAGTGTAATTACGCGACCGCAGTGTATACACAATACCCGCTGCTGGTGGAACAGTTGCGTGTCTAGTGAGGACCGGATTCAGATGGATATTAACACATTCTTGTTACCGTGTACCTTCTTTGTTAAAGTATTCTACTTTTGTCTAAAGTTATATACGTACAGCGGTATTTCACGAGAATTAGTATATCTAAAAATGACTGTTAAAAAAACCCTTCATTGAATCGATTGCATATTTAAAACGCAAAGATTAAAAAAACCCGCCATTTTGCCAAAGATTGATTATTAACTTTGATGAAAGAATCGACTTCTCTCAGTCGTAGTGAAAAATTGCCAGATATAATTTTTCGTTAATTAACATAAACATAACATAACATAAACGTTCACGCCGTTTTATCCCCGAAGGGGTTGGCAGAGGTACCAATACTCCTGAACTCACATGGCAAGCGCCATCTAGTTTCCAGAGAAGGTACCCACGTTTTGCTTAGACAGTGTACTCACGTGATAGGGGGCAGGCCTATCGCCGTTTTTGTACGAATACACTGTCACATGACTAAGTACAACTCAGCCATGTGGGTTTCCTCACGATTTTTTCCCTCACCGTTAGCAACCATGATAAATTAACCACACATATGACTTTAGAAAAGACAAATTGGTGTAGGCCCGTCCCAGGATTGGAACTCACGCCCTTCTGTTTTTCGGGCGGGTGTTCTTACCCACTGGACTATCATGTCGCTTTCGTTAATTACTGTTGAACTTTCTTCACTTTCACGTAAATTCTTTGTTTTAATTTATTAAAACAAAACGTTCTTGTTGAGAAACCCTTTACTTAAAATAAAGTCTAAACAAAAGTGAATACGTTCCATATCCTTGTCATCGTACGTATCACGTAAATCGCGGCGCGTCATCGCCAGCTTCTCGGAAAGTACGCGATGTTAAGCGACATTGCGTTGAAATATAAACTGTCTAATTGCATTACATGTTACATTCTAGTTCTATACAGCTCTTTTGCGGATACGAATAAGGTGCATATAATACACGCACACAGGCCATTCGTTTTGTCTTCCTCGGACGCCTGCCTTTTTAAGCAAATTCATTCATTGATTTTACTTAACTACTTCAAAGTACTACAAAGAAAAGTCCAAATATAAGTGAATACGTCCCCTACAATGTCATCGTCTCCCTATCACGAAATCACGGCGCGTCATTCCGCGCTTCGACGCGGTGCACGTCATCGCCCGCAGTGCGCGGCATGCGCGATGTTAAGCGACATTGCGCTGAAATACGATCTGCCTAATTGTATTACACTTGAAATTCCCAGTATATGCAACTCTTTGTTAGTGTCAAGCCATTTGTTCTCATTAGTCTACGACGAAACTATCGATTCATACCTCACGAGTTCGCTCTACACTCAGCAATCTTTTTATACAAGCCCAAATTCTTCACTTTTAAATGTTGGCCGTCTTAATAAATTCATTCATTTATTTTACTTAAGTACTTAAAATAAATGACTATCCCATCTAATTACTAATAATTAAACATACATACATATACTCACGGCTATAAATTCCCTAAAAGGGGTAGCCAGAGCTAAGGAATCAGAAATTCCTCAGCCACTTTGGGAAGTTGCGTGGGGAAAATATGGTAAAATAAAGGTTGTTGGTGATGGGTCTCCAAACGCATTGCCAACAAATCCCTTAAAAGCCCAAAATACCGTTAGTCGACTCTTACGTACACCCACCGGAAGAAATGGGGTAGTGCTATTCTATGCCGACACTACACAGCTAAACTCCAAATACAAATGAATACGTCCCCTGTATTGTCATCGCCGCCCTATCACGTAAATCACGGCGCGTCATTCCACGCTGCGCCACGGCGCGCGTCATCGCCCGCTGTACGCGACGTAAGCGATGTTAAGCGACATTGCGCTGAAATACATACTGTCTAATTGCATTACACTTGTCATTCTTGTTCTATATAGCTCCTTGTTTGCGGATAGAAGTAATGTTTCACTGCTCTTTTTTGCAATTATTTTAAGATCTTTCATTGTTTAATAAAAGTTAATAAGGCTTGTCATCGGCTTGACTTACTGTTAGCACCAAACCTCGTTATCAATAACAACTTTGATACTGCGTTAATAAAATAAAAATGTACTGTTCGATTGTTTAAAGCGTAGCTATGTAGTTTTGGCTTATAAAATAGCACCAACCATTTTCTGCCTGTGGATGTCGTATGATGTGAATTAGAGTTTTGGGAATTTTAAGTGATTGTGTGACCATGAGGTTAAAAACCTATCACGAACCTCATCCTTTATTTTACCATGTTTTACTCATTCAACTTCTAAAATTGGCTGAACAGTACAATAATAATAACAACCAAAATAACTAAATAATAGTTCTTGTGCCGACCAAAGTGGCGCTGCCGTAAGAATATAAGGAGAGTGTGCTATTGAATTAGCAGCACAAGACAGGATGAAGTGAGTCGATAAAATATAGAAAAGTGTCAAATATATTTAGGATTCTGTGTGGAGTATTATAAAAAAAATATTTAATTATTTTACAAAAAAGAAACAATTTGCGTAGTAACTTCTTTATTAAGTAACGTATCAATTGTGACAAGCACGCATTGAACTTGTACAGCGGAAGCCTTTTCTCATTTGCTTTTTTTTCTATATCTCACCATTTTACGGTCTTTAAAAGTAGAGGTTTTTCCATTCCATTCCATTTGGTTCCATTTACTTTAGTATTAGGTTTGTCACAGAACTCCTCCTAAACAGTTGATCCGATCACAGCCAAATTTTGCACGATGGTTCAAGACATCAAGGACAAGGTTTAAACGAAGAGAAAATTCAGATAGATGTTACCATTGAGGAATAATCACCCTTGAAAGTTTCCCATACATAGGAAGCTAACAATCCCTACCTGGCCTAACAGCCTAAGCAAATTAGCTCTACAAACGTCGATCAGACCAAATAATTAATATGGTTTTGTAAGTTAGTGCAGTTGTTCCTTAAGGTGTCCAGATGAATATACTAAAAGTCCCCAAGGGAGGGACTTGAGCCGGCGGTGGGGGAGGGGGGAAAGAACAAATTTTTAAGTATTTGCTTTTTACTCCAAAACTATTTATAATAAGCTGAGTAGTGTCGGCTTAGAATAGCACTACCCGATTTCTTCCGGTGGGTGTACGTATAAGGCGACTAACGGTATTGGGGCTTTTAAGGGATTTTTGGGCGATGCGGTTGGAGACCCATCACCAACAACCTTTATTTTACCATCTTTTCCCCACTTAACTTTCCAAAAGAGGCTGAGGAATTTCTAACTCCTTAGCTCTGGCTACCCCATCTAGGGATTCATAGTGAGTATATGTACGTATGTATTTATAATATTATTTTGGTGACTTCTATCTATACTATAATAAGACTGTAACGAGGTCAAAACTGTACATTGAAGAAAAAAAAAATAAAAATCGGTGGAATATGTTTTATTTTCGATACTGAAGCCAAATTTGCTATTTTTGAAAAAAATGTCTATCTGTCTGTCTGTCTGTCTGTATGTCCGTTCATCACGTTAATTCTACCGGACCGATCTTGATCAAATTTGGCATGAATGTAGGTTATACACCTGGCCAACATATAGGATATAATTTATCCCGGATTTCGCAAGGGTTCCCACAGGAGCATAAAAAAACATAACTTTTATATGGTTCCACATATTTACACGATTAATTTTTTCATCGACCGACTTTATCGGACTCTTCATTAATAGTCTTTATGGAAAAAATAAGGGTTTTATCCATTTTCATCAAAATAATTGTCCATTTAATTATTTATCAATAGTATGACTACTAGATATATAGGATATCACAAATTTGAGACTCACACAAATGTCTGCGTGGCGTAGCGGTATACCTTTTGGTAAACACTAAGTACGAAAGACCCAGGTTCAAATCCCGGGTGGTCAAAGCCTTTTTGCGCATTTTTTTTGCTTTTGTGTTAGGTTAGAATAATGCACTAATCCTTCTTTTTAACATTCAACTAAGTGAATATGTATGAATAAAGATTATTGAAAGCATATTGTATGAATTTTGCGTATTCATTTGGTAGGTTTGAGAATATGTTTATAACTTTTGTTTATTTAACTATTTTTAACTAATATTCTCATAGATATATTATACTTTACTTACGCATAAATTAATATTCTGTTTAAGCCTCAGAATGCATAGTTTGCAAATAATAGTAAATATCTCAATTTTAATTCAGTACCGCCATCTATTGGCCGATGATTGCAATCACTCTCACATCACCAACTTATTGCTCCCCATATTTACACGATTAATTTTTTCATCGACCGACTTTATCAGACTCTTCATTGATAGTGTTTTTGAAAAAAATAAGGTTTTTATCCATTTTCATCAAATAAATGTCCATTTAATGAATTGCTGTGTAGTGTCGGCTTAGAATAACACTACCCCATTTCTTCCGGTGGGTGTACGTAAGAGGCGACTAACGGTATTGGGGCTTTTAAGGGATTTTTGGGCGATGTGGTTGGAGACCCATCACCAACAACCTTTATTTCACTATCTTTTCCCGACGCAACTTCCAAAAGTGGCTGAGGAACTTCAAGTTCCTTAGCTCTGGCTACCCCATCTAGGGATTTATAGCCGTGAGTATGTATGTATGTATTTAATTGTTTGTCAATAGTATGGCTACTAGATATATACCATATCACAAATTTGACATCATTACTAATGTTTTTGTGGCGTAGCTGTATACCGATTGGTTAAAACTAAACTAACGGATGACCCAGGTTCGAATCCCGGGTGATTAAAGTCTTTTTGAGACTTTTTTGCTTTTGTGTTAGGTTAGAATAATAGGATGCACTAATCCTTCTTTTTCACATTCAACAATGCTAATATGAATGAATAAAAATAATTGAAAGTATATTGTATGAATTTTGCGTATTCATTTGGTAGGTTTGAGAATATGTTTATAGCTTTTGTTTTTTTAACTATTTTTAACTAATATTCTCATAGATATATTATGTTTTACTTACGCATAAATTAATATTCTGTTTAAGCCTCAGAGTGCATAGTTTGTAAATAATAGTAAATATCTCAATGTTAATTCAGTAACGCCATCTGTTGACCGATGATTGCAATCTCTCACACATCACCAACAGTCAGTGTAGGGGACAGCACCGGGTCGCCAAACTGCTATCCATACTTACTCAAGATATTTTCATTTTTGAACATAGAAACTTGGTTACAAAATGGTTTGTTTCATGTTTCTTATGAACAATTAAAAAGGTTTTTTGGAACTCATCCCCTAAGAGATTGAAATATATTATACAGATTTTTGATCTATAAATACAATGTATCTAGAAATTTGAATCTTGATGCGATTGACTGATATAACAACTACAAAAAGGAATGTATGAAATTCATCTATCAATCAATCATGAGAATATACTAACGGCTATAAATCCCAAAAAGAGCCACAGCTTCAGAGATAGTAATTCTCTATCCACTTTTGGAAGTTGAATGGGGAAATGGTAGTGAAATGTGTCTCCAACTGCATCGCCTAATAATCACTTAAAAAATCTTTATCTTCTTCATCCTCAATGTTCTTTATATCTATTACAACGCCCGCGGGATTGTAAATATAAAAAAACAGAAATTAAGATAGTGTTTTGGCATTTTGGATGTAAACCGGATGCAAAAAATGTAGTCCACACGGACGTCGTCGCGGGCAAAAAGCTAGTCTACAATAATTTATCTAGACTAAATGCTCTACAAATTATATATTTACATTTTTGCTGTACGATCAATAGTCAATAGTTTAGGAGATGCAATGATTCGTGGTATGACGACGGGGTGACGAAGGTACATCGGACTCTTACCGACTTAAACCTCACGTTGGCCATCTTCGGTGCTTTGATGCGGGATTGGTGGGAACGCCCGTGGCAGTCTACCTCCAATACCGCGCACCACGCCCCTCGGCGTCCATCTCGGGGGACTTGAAGTCCCCCACTCCCCTTGTGTTTCCTCAGCACCGCAGACGTTTGGGCCACAAGTTCCAAACGCCCGCCCCCTCCAGGTTCTCCTTGCGGAGTAGCAGACTGCAACCCGCCGGTCGCAGCCCACCACCTCACGGATTTTTAACGAGGTTTTTGTCCTCGGATTTTTGAGGAAGGTTTACTCCTTTTCCGATTTTTTATAGAGGTTTACTCCTCGCAGTCTAGCCTACACCACGGCAAGACCCTCGGCCCTGGAAGTGCAATACTGCCAGGGTTACGAGTTCCCATTTTGCTCCCGTTCCCTCTCTACACCTCGGAAGGAAACGGGAGCAGCCCACCCTTTGATTTTTAACGAGGTTTTCTCCTCCGATTTTTTAAAGAGGTTGACTCTTCGCGACCCGCCGGTGAAGGCAAAGCCCTCGGTCCCAGCAACAGCGAACTGTCACTGGGGTTCCGATCTGCGTCGCATCCCCTGTCCTCTCTCCTAACGAGAGGGATACTGGGAGCGTCGACACCTCTATAGGTATAGCTAGTTCAGCAGAAACTCCAACATTTTTTTTTAGAATGGGAGAGTGGAGGATCATAATAAATAAAATTCCTATCTACCACCATGGGCTAGGTGTCATGTGCTGTGTGCATGTCAGTTAAAACACTCGTTTTTGAACAAACACCCTAAGGGAAAAGCTGTAGGGTGTCAGATAGGAATATCTCGGATATTTTTAATGAATATTAAATTTTTAGGTTATGACTGGAACCACTGAAGACGGTCTCAGTAAAACATACGCGAGACAAAAATTATATACATATATATACGTATGTAAAATATAATAGTTATATTGTTACCAATCCTGCTGCTCTTGGTAACTCGACACTCGAAGTTATTGACAAATCGATATACCTGGAAATGAAGTCAACCGAGAATCCAGCTCTAATCACAGCATTCGAGAAGCTGCGCCATAGCTTGTCGTTCAAAATTCAGTAGAATCTTAGGACAAAGGCTTTAATCAATGTGTATTGCCAGTTTCGCTATACATTGCCTATTATGTAAGATCTTACAATGGGAATAATAAGAATGCACAGTCACTGAAAGGGCATTAAAATGAATTCAGTACGCAATAGAATTTGCAACGAGGAAATTGTTAGAGGTACCTTTGTAACTAACATAATGCAAACTTTAATTGACACATTGCACGCAGATGCAGAGAACTCATTCTAACACTTCAGTCATATTTTTAAAAATACATACATACATACATACATATACTCACGGCTATAAATCCCTAGAAGGGGTAGCCAGAGCTAAGGAATTAGAAATTACTCAGCCACTTTTGGAAGTTGAGTGGGGAAAAGATGGTAAAATAAAGGTTGTTGGTGATGGGTCTCCAACCGCATCGCCCAAAAATCCCTTAAAAGCCCCAATACCGTTAGTCGCCTCTTAAGTACACCACCGGAAGAAATAGGGTAGTGCTATTCTAAGCCGACACTACACAGTCAAACTTTTAGAAATAATGCATATTATATCATATTTTATATTTGATACAATCAAATAACGGAGCACAGCTTTTTTAATTTTAAGTATGGATGTCGTAGGCTGATTTAATGTTTAGGTTCTTTGCAAAAAACCTAGCGATTTTGCGAAAATCTGGATAATTAGACAACGGTTATAATATTTTCTAATCTTACTAGGTTTTTTGCAAAATCCCTAGGTTTTTTGCAAAAAAACCCAAACATAAAATCATCCTACGACATATAAATAAAAGATGTTATTAAAGGAAAGAAAAATTTCTACACTGGCGGGGTTCGAACCCGCGACCTTCGGGTATACGCCCCCGTCGCTCTGCCAACTGAGCTACAGTGTCAGTTGGCATCCAGCGCGAAATTCCTCTATCCTTTGTTTCTTTTTTACACGTTCAAGTAGTGTTTGCGTTTCCTACCTCCGAATTTTAACTAATTCGGACGGCCACTTGTCTACTTTTTCAGATAGAATGCAAATGTTGGAAACGCCTAACTATCACATAATTTAATGTTTTTTGACATGAATTCCTCATGTGGGGATTATTACTTATAAATAAAAGATGTTATTAAAGAAAAGAAAAATTTCTACACTGGCGGGGTTCGAACCCGCGACCTTCGGGTATACGCTCCCGTCGCTCTGCCAACTGAGCTACAGTGTCAGTTGGCATCCAGCGCGAAATTCCTCTATCCTTTGTTTCTTTTTTACACGTTCAAGTAGTGTTTGCGTTTCCTACCTCCGAATTTTAACTAATTCGGACGGCCACTTGTCTACCTTTTCAGATAGAATGCAAATGTTGGAAACGCCTAACTATCACATAATTTAATGTTTTTTGACATGAATTCTTCATGTGGGGATTATTACTTATAAATAAAAGATGTTATTAAAGGAAAGAAAAATTTCTACACTGGCGGGGTTCGAACCCGCGACCTTCGGGTATACGCCCCCGTCGCTTTTATCTTTTATTTATAAGTAGAGATGGGATTTTGCCCGGGCATTTTGGGCGGATTGGATTTATGCCCAATAGATGTCCATAAACGCCTAATAAATGCCCATTACGTGGGCAGAAATCTTATTTAATTTTAATTTTTAAAATATCATTATTGTAAGAGTGTGGTTGATGGTTATTATTTAAAATCATCATAAAATGACCTATTTTATTTAAAGAATGAAAAATACCTATAGGGTTCATGATAGGGATCATTAGCATAAAAGTCAATAGGTGCAATCTAACCAGTTTATGAAGTTTTGCAGACAGAAACGCAAACATTTTTAAATGCAAGAATCTTAACATACTTTTTTATGATAATTCATTAATTTGTTACAATATAATAAGGAAAAATTGTGATACGGTTTTAAACTTTTAATTTAAACAAACATTCTGGATGGTTATAGTCCAGATAATGGTGATTTTCCACTATAAACGTATGAGGATCTAACCCTATTTACGTTGGGCTCGTATAAAGTACAAATCGCGCGCTACTATTGGACACTTAACATTTATAGAGTTGAGACCAAATTGACATTCACATTCCGCCGGATTCAATCACACTATTTTGTACCTATATTTTTAATTACGTATAATTCTGACAGCTGACATTTTTTGACATGTGAGAGGTTATAAATTTTTTTGACCAGGCACATTTTTTTTTATTTCTATTAAAGTACGAACATCCACGTCAACTCATTTTATTTGTTAGTTATTATATAAATTTTACTATGTTCTACGCTGCAAATGCAAAAAGCGCATTCACGGTGAACAGAAAGTTTAAAAATATAACAGTTAATAATAACAAATTATAGCAAATACGGAAAAGATATGAGCGCATTTGAGTATTCAAAGAAGTCGAATGACATGGCAAGACAAGACATACGCATAAAGATAGCTATCTTTTCGGTATTTTCTTTATTAGAGCGACATTGA
This sequence comes from Bedellia somnulentella, assembly GCA_963576735.1. Classification (NCBI taxonomy): domain Eukaryota; kingdom Metazoa; phylum Arthropoda; class Insecta; order Lepidoptera; family Bedelliidae; genus Bedellia; species Bedellia somnulentella. The sequence goes on from OY755190.1 coordinate 8,468,848, forward strand.
ATAAATAATACAGCAAAAAGGTTTACTAAACCTGGACAACAAAGAAGGTGCCAGCTAAAAAAATAAATAAGGTAATTAAAATTGAATTGATATCATGTTCGTAATTTTGAAATATTTTTTTACTATTGAATAATTTTACTTGTGTATATTTGCATTTGCCTTTTAAAAGGTAAGACACAACTTAACAAAAAATCAAGCAGCGGATATACGCCCCCGTCGTCGCTCTGCCAACTGAGCTATAGTATCAAGTGATCAATACTGGCGCGAAAATTGGTTTTGGCCTGTTTCTTTACACCTTTACTGGTGTTAACGCCATCTACCGCCAAATTATAACAACCCGGAAATATGCGCCTTTTGCCACGAATAGTTAATGTCCTCTGTCAATATATAACATCAAAATCATTCGTGCCCGCTGTACTATACTATTTAAACACGAACTGTTTTTCAGTTTAAAACCCTAATACCTAAGTATTATTTCAGAGTATAAAAAAAGTAGCGTGAACGTGAGTATTTTCACATTTTAAAAATCTGTTAGCGGAATATACCATTCCTACATTATGTTAATGATCATAAAAAATAAATATAAAATACATGTTTTTTTTCGCTTAGTTGTTTTATATATAACATTATCCCACCAAAAACATTCTGTAAAAAACTAGCCAAGTCTCGATAGAGCTGCTTGTTTATCTCTAAAAAGTAATGAAATCTCTAAAATAAGTGGAGCCAAGTCTAAGGTTCCTTACTGCGATTTATTTATTATTATAGTTAATTTTACGTGACTTGGCCGTTCACCATTCTTTACACGTTTAGTATGTACAAGTTTATTTACTAAGTTATTTGCAGATTTATTTAAATCTTCTAAAGTTCTTATGCCGATTATGTAGAGTCCACTTGTCATTTTTTTATCATTCTAATTTATCTTTATTTTTAGTTGTAAGAACTCTGGTGATTGTTTCATGTTTCCCTTAAACTTTAATCATAATCTACTTATTACAAGTCAACGGCCAAGTCACGTAAAAATAACTATAATAATAAATAAATCGCAGTAAGGAACCTTAGACTTGGCTCCACTTATTTTAGAGATTTCATTACTTTTTAGAGATAAACAAGCAGCTCTATCGAGACTTGGCTAGTTTTTTACAGAATGTTTTTGGTGGGATTTCACTTCTTTTTGACAGGACGTAGACTGATTGAATGGTTACAGATCCACAATCTTTTCTTGGCCGGCGGCGACGACTAGTACTACTGTCGCCATTTTGAAATATCAGCCTGTCATTGTCAGTTAGTTCTCAACTAAATAAAAATTATAGGGTGACCTACGTATAAAATAAATTATCACTTTCATTAATTTTTTTTGTAGTGGATTTTTTTTTTAAAGACAATTATTTTAATGATGTATCTTTGCTTATTAATAAACGCTTTTATTTCCAGTATTCAATATAAAAAATTATGAAAATTATTATTTATTTTGTTAAATTTTATCTAAGTAGGCTAACACCGTCCGAAAAGTTGTGCGCACATAACTATAGCTGTGTGGGTTACGGGAAGCGGAGAAATGCTCCCGAAAAATATTCCACTTCGTATACACTGATGCGTGGGTCCTAATCCTAATGCGGGGATGTACCAATGTGGCATTTCTTAAGTCAGAACTGTCTGACATATATATAAAAATACAAAGCTGCTAACAGCAATAGAAAAGTGCCCATAAATTCACTGACCCAGCAAAATGAATGACCCAAACGATATCTAATGTTTAGAATTGTTTTTTCTGTGTTTCTTTTGTTCTGTTCTTAGATGATCTATGTGTGAATATGAAATGTAAAATACAGTACACGACAAGGTAAGCCTCTGATTTACAGGAATAAAAAAATGATTTTATGTAGTTATCCACTTTTTAAACTCTGAGTGTCACAAATAATAAATCCTTGAGTATAAAATAATGAAACAGTTTGCAGAGAAATACAATTGGCAGAGTATATATAATTAGCTTACATTAAAACGAATTTGTTTACTTACAATAATAGTTATTACATACATATACTCACGGCTGTGAATCCATAAAAGGGGTAGCCAGAGCTAAGGAATTAGAAACTCCTCAGCCACTTTTGGAAAGCTGAGTGGGGTACAGATGGTAAAATAAAGGTTATTGGTGATGGGTCTCCAACCGCATCGCCCAAAAGTCTCTTAAAAGCCCCAATACCGTTAATCGCCTCCTACGCACCTCCACCGGCAGAAATGGGGTAGTGCTATTCTAAGCCGACACTACACTGCAACTAGTTATTAATTAGATGAATATTATATAAATTGTTTTATTAAGACATTTCAAGACATAAATAAATTAGCCTGTATGATGTAAAAATATTTCCCTTATAATGGTAAATTTTTATTTACTGGCAATACTAATATCGATGACAGCGACGCCCTTACCGGCCAAGAAATGTTTATGGATGTGTACATTATCTTATTAGGCAGTTTTTTCTTTTTAGAAGTAGTTTTTTTATTATAACTAATCTTTCTTTTCTTTTTTCCGGTTCTGTTTCTTGTACAGTAGCAACAGTTTTTCGTATTGCCCATTCTCGTTCATTATTTATTATTCTAGATGGTTTAAACGGTTTAATTTCTGAAAAACCAGAGCAGTATTTACGCCTAAGCCGGTTGTATTCTAGTCTATATACTATATTAATTGTTTAGGCTTTGTTTGGTCTTCCGGGTCCCATTTAACTTTTTGTATAACGCCTATCGACCCATTCACTAAACCTAAACTAACATCAATGTTTCTCCTAAGCATTACTTTAGCTCCCTCTTTAATGATTATAGTCTCTTCTAATCCAGCAGTCATCGACGCATCATCTTCGTATTTATTTAAACACGCCCAGGCTTTCTTTATCAAACTTTTTCAACAATCCAAGGAATCTTTAGCTATCAATTTTATCTCGGGGTGCGGAATCACTTTTAACTTGAATGGAAGAGACATGATCCGTCTTCGGGCATAACAACTACACGGTAGCCATAAAATTCATCGTCGCCTTTCAATATTGTGGACATTTTTAATGATATTATCTTGTGAAATCAAATAAAAACAAATTCCACGACTTCTCAATAATACACTCTTTAAAATGGATATGACACGTTTTACCGAATGTCGCGAGGTGATTTATCAATAAGCGTAATTATTTTACTGAGGGTGGATGCAAATAACATCAATAACTAAAAAATCAAAGTACCTTCAAAGAAAACATGTTTAATGTTTCGCGGATCTTTGTTCCCCTCATGGGCCACCATGTTCTATCTTTAGCGGATAGATGGTGTAAATTAAATGCTTAGATACTTTACAAATTAATATATTTTAAAAAGGATGTTAATTGTACAATGGTCGTAGGTCAAGTGACATGAGTAGACTAGAGAGATTTGTATTAAGTATCTTTAAGCGCCTGAATGTGTTTGCCGTGTAGTGTCGGCTTAGAATAACACTACCCCATTTCTACCCGTGGGTGATCGTAAGAGCGACTAAGGGTATAGGGGCATTTTTAAGTGATTTTTGGGCGATGTGGTTGGAGACCCCTCACCAATAACATTTATTATTATCATCTTTTCCCCAATCAACTTCCGAAAGTGGCTGAGGAATTTCTCATTCCCAAGCTCTGGCTACCCCGTTAAGGGATTTATAGCCGTATGTATGTATGTATGTTAAGCGCCTGAAGTACGGATGACGGCAATTGTTCTCGCGATGGTATTTTTGCGTAATATTTGTTCAGGCGATTAGTCTGAACAAGTACTCTTATGTTTTCTTTCAGATCTTCCATAAACCTTGTTCTGATAGTTTTTTCTTTACGTGGACGTTAAAATCTACCTCTGTACCAAATTTCAGCTCTGTAGCTCTATGGGAAGTACTAGTTCTATTTTGATGATCAGTGAGTCAGTCAGTGTCGAAAATGCGAAACTTTGCATTAGCTTAACTTGGGAATTAATTAATCTACCGACTTGAAATTTTGGATTTCAAGTGTGTGATTACGAATTTCTAGGTGACGAAAATTTCAGCGATTTAATCCTATCCAGAGGTTCTCGAATGGGGGCCTGAAAACGCGGCGAAACGGTTCCTGTAAAGGATTGTACGGCAGTGTTTGCTTCGCGCTCGACTTGGCGGGGGCACTGCCGTGCCCCCAGACCCCCAGATTCGTTATACAAAAGTTAATATCTTATAGCTACTCTATCGCTTGATATAATAGGCTATTTGACTGTAATAAAAATATACATTTCTTTTACTTCACTAGTCTTAATATTTCTTTTTTGGAGCAATATGTAATAATGCGAGATAAAAATATTGCATTATTTTACTAAAATCCGTCTTCTAAAATAAGTATTTTCGATGCAATTGTCACGTGACTAAAAACGACCGTGATTGGCTATTTCTATAATGACGTAGATCGCACATAAATAGACTGTGTATCGCTTCGCTCATTGGTGGTTAATGCCAAATTGACGTAATTTGTGCTACAGCCGCCATATTACTTAAAGTCGCGTTTTCGCGGCACATTTTAATATTGCATTTTCTTTTTCGTTTTTTTTTATAAAATCGCCAAAAAGAAGACGGAAAAATATTTTTTTAGGGCTCCTTATAAATAAATTAACACCATAAGATAGTTTTCAAAACTTAGTCAAATAGCCTATTGAATGTGTTTTTTTATTGTATTATAAAATTATTATTATAATCGTTCAAAGTAAAAGTGGGTCAAGATTAAGAATTTCACATAACATAAACGTTCACGCCGTTCATCCCCGAAGGGGTTGGCAGAGCTATCAATGGTTCTGAACATCACGTGACAGCGCCACTTAGTGTCCAAAGTAGGTACCCATGTTTTGCTTAGACAGTGAACTCACGTGATAGGGGGCAGGCCTATTGCCGTTTTGTACGAATACACTGTCATATGGCTAACTAAGTACAACTCGGCCATGTGGTTTCCTCACGATGTTTTACCTCACCGTTAACAACCATGATAAATTAACCACACATATGACATTAGAAAAGACCAATTGGTGTAGCCCCGACCCGGGATTTGAACTCACGACTGTTTGATTACGGGCGGGCTTTCTACCCATTGGACTATAATGTCGTCTAAGTAAGAATTTAAAGTTCTTACATGCCTATATTTGGCATATTATAACATATTTTTTTCTTCTTATTCCTTTATTCTGATGACGCTGATGTATATGTATATGTTAAACACAATTAAAACAATGATCCACTTGTAGTTTAATTTTAAAGTAGAGTTTAGTTTTTCCGCCCAGCGATTGGGCATTTATCGGGCGTAAATTCATTTTTGCCCATTTTAACCCAATACGTCCAATCTGCCCAATATGTTTTTATGCCCTCGACCCATCTCTATTTATAAGTAATAATCCCCACATGAGGAATTCATGTCAAAAAACATTAAATCATCCTACGACATGTATAAGTAATATAAAGTAAAGTTTCAGTGAAATACAGCGATTAGTACCTACTGACTGCTGATCCAAAATATTTAGTTAAAAGTTATTCTTTTTATACATTTTCAAGATGATGAGTTAGTAATGGTCTAATTTATACGTTTATTCGAAGTTAACCAAATAATTTTAGTAAAACTAAAAAGGAACTTTGGTAAAACTTTTGTGAATACTAATAATGACTCCTACAGCAGTCATAAATAAATAAATATATACGGACATATTATACACAGATCAAGTTAGCCCCTAACTTAGTACAACTTGTAATATGGGATAATTAAACGACGTGTATTTTACATTATATATTACACATAAAAATAACATCCAAGACTAAGAAACAATCACTTCTGCTCTTCACATAAATGCTGCTCTCAGCGGGGATCGAACCCACAACCTCCGGGCCGAGAAGCTAGTCACCTAACCACTCGACCACGGACGTGTCGCCAAGAATTAGCTCTGATCACGTCGCCGCATCAATCAATTATTTTCATAAGAGTCGGTCACGTATTACTAAAATGTTGGAATTTCTTCTCTAGAATTCTCGAACAAAGCGGAAAGTATTACAAGAAATATAGCAATTGGTTTTAAAATTCTAGAAACAAAATCCTGATTTCTTCGTTACTATGAGTAACAGCCCTATTCTAGGAATTATATAGTGGAAAATACGATGCTGATACAAAAAATAAAGACTATCTCTATGTAAAGACTTATTTTTATTTTAATCATTAAAATTTTGAGGATTTATAAGATGATTTAACTTGAAAGAAAAAGAGCTTTAAGCATTTAATAGTTCTATATTATACATCACAGCTAGCTGAACCTGCAAACGTTGTTTTGTCATATAAATTATTTCTGGAAAATTTATAGTCGATAAACAAAATATTAGGGGTTTGCAACCCTTATCACTTAAGGGATAAAATAAAGTCAAAAACCTATTCTCAGACCTACCAAATCTGTATGGAAAATTTCATTTAAATTCGTTCAGCCGTTTCGGAGGAGTTTGAAGACAAACACAGTGACACGTGAATTTTATATATTAGATTTCAACACAACAGACATACATACATATACTCACGGCTATAAATCCCTAGAAGGGGTAGCCAGAGCTAAGGAATTAGAAATACCTCAGCCACTTTTGGAAAGTTGAGTGGAGAAAAGATGGTAAAATAAAGGTTGTTGGTGATGGGTCGCCAACCGCATCGCCCAAAAATCCCTTAAAAGCCCCAATACCGTTAGTCGCCTCTTACGTACACCCACCGGAAGAAATGGGGTAGCGCTATTCTAAGCCGACACTACACAGCAAGTATTTCAACACTCATACTCAAAAAATCATCGTTCTACTACTTTTTCAGTTCAGAGTACCGACGTATTGCACCAATATGAAAGGGACAGGCATATAGCCGCTAGCTCGTAAACATAGTCACATCACTAGACTTTCTCTCCATGTTTTCCATCCACGTTAACAACTTTGACAAATTAACCACTCATTAGACTTAGGAAAAAATAAATAGTGGCTTACCTACGCACGATTTGAACCCACACCTTTCTGTATTACAAAATTTACAAGTGATCGTCTTCTCAGTAAGCTTTTCACTTATATTTTATGGATTCTCAACTAAATAGGAAAGCAATTGATGGTGTTATCACAAAAAAAAAATTATATCACCGTACAAAACAATAGACGTAATGCTACCGCTACTGTCATCGATATGGGAGCAAGAACAAGTACCAGACAGCTGGAAAGAAGGTGTTATTGTAAAACTACCGAAGAAAGGTGATCTCTCGAACTGTTCGAATTGGCGGGGCATCAATTTGTTACCGGTCTGCTCGAAGATCTTGTGCAAAATCTTGCTAAATAGGATGGCGAGTGCAGTGGACGCACACTTGAGAGAAGAGCAGGGTGGTTTCAGACCAGGTAGATCGTGCACAGACTAACTAAATCTAATCCGAATGATCCTCGAACAATGCAACGAAATGCAATGTGAAGTTTTTACATTGTTTATCGACTTCGAGAAGGCATTCGACCGCGTGAAGTGGTCCAGCATATGGCGCACACTCAAAAAGAGAGGAATACCGGAGAAGATCATCGGACTCATCAAGTGTCTGTATGAAGGGTCCTTTTGTAGAGTGATGCACAAAGGCCGTCTCACTGATCCCATCCCAGTGACTGCAGGTGTGAAACAAGGATGTCTACTGTCTCCAATTCTGTTCCTCGGATTTATACTTATGGTCCTGGACGACGTTATGTGTAGAGTGACCTGCAAATGCCGAAGGGGTTTACCATGGTCTCACGGCAAAGACTTAGAAGACATCGACTTTGCTGATGACCTATGCTTAGTCTCTACAAAACGTTCTGACCTTCAGTCCAAGACAAACGACCTAGCCACGGAAGCTGTAAAAGAGGGCCTTCGCATCAATAAAGGCAAGACCAAGGAGATGCGTCTTAACTCCCTGGATAACCAGCCGCTCCAAATTAATGGCGAAGATGTCGAACGGGTTGAGAAATTCACCTATCTCGGGGGAGTACTGAACCCAATAGGAGGAACAGAGATGGACACCGAAACCCGCCTAAACAAAGCTAGAGGTGCTTTTGCCCAGTTAAAGCCGGTGTGGAGCTCTAACGTCATGACCCGGCGTACAAAAGTGAGGATTTTCGAGTCTAACGTAAAGTCAGTCTTGCTATACGGTTGCGAAACATGGTTCGTTCGGAAAGACCTATCCAGCAAGCTACAGGTATTTATCAACAAATGCCTAAGGCGAATTTTGAGGATTTACTGGCCACGAACCATTTCGAACGCGGAATTGTGGAGGCTGACTAAGCAGAAACCCATCGACCAGGAAATCCTCACAAGAAAATGGAGGTGGCTGGGTCATACCCTCAGAAGACACGATGAATTCCCGTCGAAGCAAGTTCTCAGCTGGCAGCCAACCGGAAAACGTAAACGGGGCCGCCCAAAAACAACCTGGCGACGTTCTGTGGAGAATGAGGCAAAAGTTGTGGGATTGAAGTGGGACGATCTCGCAGCCGCTGCCCAAGATCGAGCCAGATGGAGAAATCTGCTCAAGGCCCTTTGTCCCTGCTGAGGGACGTCAGGATGGATGTATGTATGTATGTATGTACAAAACAATATGAAATATCTGATCTTGTAAAATAACTATAATACCATAATATAGTTACCAGTCCAGAATAGTCAGGGCGACGACTACGAATTCCCAGCTTGCTACGTGCAATGCCGCTACGAGCTGCTACGTGCTACGGCGCAGTCTTTGACGTGGTAAGCGAAGTGAATATTGCCGATATTTAGGTATGTACTCATAGTCACGCCTTAGTCCCCTGTGGGAAAGCCGAGATGATATTTTACTGTCTCTATATATTTTATTCCATTAGCAAGATATAGGAACTCAATGCAAAAGGTTTGCCAGGATCGTAAACAGTGACGATTAATAGTCTCTGCCAACCCCAATGGGAACTAATGGTGTAAGTATATGTAGGTATTACTGTGTAGTGTCGGCTTAAAATAACACTACCCCATTTCTTCCGGTGGGTGTACGTAAGAGGCGACTAACGGTATTGGGGCTTTTAAGGGATTTTTGGGCGATGCGGTTGGAGACCCATCACCAACATCCTTTATTTAACCATCTTTTCCCCACGTAACTTCCAAAAGAGGCTGGCTACCCCTTATAGGGATTTATAGCCGTGAGTATATGTATGTGTGTATGATGTAGGTATGCATGTATGACATCACAATTATCTGTATATATATATATTTATTAAATAACTTTCAATCAACATAGTTTATATACGGAGGATTTATTAAGATCAAACAGGGAATGTGCTCAAAAAGGTACGCCATCGAAGTATAGATAATAAAAAGGCATGTATGAAAAGATTAGCAAATGTTAATAGAATTCGAATCTAATGAAAATTAGTGCTGTGAGTATAGGTATATATGTAAAATATATATAAAACCTCGGGATAAATTCATGACATAAGAAATAGTCAACATCTAACATAATCATTTTGCAAATAAAATTGACTTGATTTGATTTTATAGGTTGGAGTAGAAGATAGAGCGTCGCAATAAATTCGAAAAGACACAGATAGTTTTAACGAACGATGATAAATGAGACAGTTTAATAGAGGACTCGATATCAATAAATAACAGGAACGGATCCAGGTAATTGCTACAAATCCGTCAAAGCCTGTCAATCGAGCCTCCATCGCAACATTGCCGACTCCGTCACTGTCGCAACTTCATTACGAGTATGTATTTATTGTCTTTATTCTTAACATAGCATATACTCACGCCATTAGTTCCCATTGGGGTAGTTAGAGACTATCGATCGCCACTGTGTACGATCCTGACCAACCTCTCTAGCTTCGTTTACATCCATCAATCTTCTCATACATGCTCTTTTATTCTTCATACTTTTTTATTGTTAAGATGATGACATTATTAAAAGTGGAATTATTAACAAGAGAAGTGGGAATGAAAAGTGTTAAAATATCTGAGGACTGTTTTCTCCAGTATGTATACCTTTATTTTTAAAGTGAAAGTTAAGAAATAGAAATATCAGATACTTTTTTTGGGAAATAACTGAGTTATATATATATATCATTATATATTGCTATGATTCAATACGGGTCAGTAAAAGCTTCCATTCTTCTGTTCTTTAATCGATTTAGGAAATTTAGGGCAAGGTAATAAAATAAATATACTAGTTTATATAATAGTTCTAAAAATACTTAGCCACTTTTGGAAGTTAAGTGTGGGAAAGATTGTAGAATACAGCATAACATCTATGAAAATACAGAATGTTTAGTGATGAATCTTCAACCACATCGCACAAAAGCTTTAAAAGTCAAAGTTCCCCCTTACAACACCCGCGGGTGCAATTGATTTTAATAACTACTGGCTCAAATTTAATAAAACTTGGCTAAATATGTGAATGAAGATGCATTTAAGAGGAATGCACTTGTAATTTTATTGACTCGGTACACTATTGTCATTATAAATGTGTTTTTTGTTGTCTATTCTGGATCAGTAGGGTGATCTGAATTGTCAAGTTATTATATTTTATATCTTGCAATTAGAGATTCGGGTAAAGTACTTTTCAAAACATGAGAACACATTTTGCATAAAATGGTAAAACAATCAATAAACAATTTTCAATTCTTGATCTATGTTGTTTAGTTTTTGGCCACCAAGCATTTTTCTCATCATACATTCTTACATTCACGGCTGTTAATTCCTAGAAGGGGTAGCCAGAGTTACAGAATAAGAAATTAACTGAGGAAATTATTGCAAAGGATTTTCTGCGATGGTTCTCCATTACTCTATGTCGCCTCTTACAAACACCCATGGTAAGAAATGGGGTAGTGTTATTCTAAACAGACACTACACAACAGCATTTTGTTTCGAAAAGAATAAAAACCATAAGTTGCTAAAAGTATTGCCAAACTCTGTAGTGTCGCCTTAGAATAGCACTACCCAATTTCTTACCATGGGTGGTAAGACGCTACATAGAGTAATAGGGCTCAGGAAAGTTTGAAGCAGACTTTTTGTACTCACCACATATAAGTAAAGTGTGATATTCTAGCGTTACCTGGTACTGGTCCACAACGGAGAGAAAAAACCCTTTTATTTATTAACCACAAAGTGTTTATTTAGCCCCATACACATTTATATTTGACCAGCTGACCAGACATACTTCGTACTTCAAATTTGCTTATGACAAAACTTTACCGGTAACTTTCTTCCGGTAGGTACTCTTAGTTCAATTATGCGTGAATATTTTAAGTATTGGTATTTTTTTTCCGGGATAAAAAGTATCCTATTTGATAACTTGGGTCATTATCGAGCATTCTGCCAAACATACATACATATACTCACGCCATTAGTTCCCATTGGGGTAGGCAGAGACTATTGATCGCCACTTCGCACGATCCTGACAAACCTCTCTAGCTTCGTTTACATCCATCAATCTTTTCATACATGCTCTTTTATTCTTCATACTTCGGACGCCAGCCTTTTTGAGCACACTCTCAATTTGGTCCAAGTGTGTTCTCCGTGGTCGTCCTCTACAAACATTCTGCCAAACTGCATTCATAATATACATTATGTAGGTACTTGAGGTGCCTTTTCGCCTCAAACACATAGACATCCAAACATCTAAACTTTCACATTTATAATATTAATAGGATAATAGGATTATATTCCTAAAACTTGAGCAACTTGTTCTCTTTAGACTCAGATAGTAAACTGTTCCTTAGTGTAAGGATTGAAAATAAGTCCTTTTTCGTGCTCAGGGTTATTTTCAATTTGAGAACCTTCTTTCTTCTTACCTTTTTCATACATACATACATAAACTCACGGCCATAAAATCCATGAAGGGGTAGCCAGAGAAGAGAAAATTCGATAGTTTCGTACCTTTTTCATATTGTTTTTATATTAGGTAAAATGAGATAGACAAAAAGACAGGCGGACCGATAATGAAGTATTAATAATATGGTCCCGTTTTTCTCATTTGGTTACGCAAATCTATAAAGATTGATCCCTTAATCATTCTGAATAAAAAACTCAATAAACAGATTGTCAATCTTTTAATTTTAATACGAAAATTACAGATGTCACTTTTTCTTATTAGATAATACTATACAACATGTCAAGATAACTTTCCAACTTTTCCTTAACTAAAATAACTATAACAGAGAACAAATACCGAAAAAATCAACTAGCAGTAAGTCCTGATTTCAACAGCATTCAGCTCACAAATATATCAAGATAAAAATCAGATGCGAGGAATTAAATATAATGGAAATGGTATGGAGCTTAACTTACATTTATAGCAAGAAATGACACGAATATGTATTGCTTTTATTCTTGTACATGAAATTAATTCCGTTTAAACGTAAACGCATTTTCGCTTAAACTCGCACTACATCACTAAAAATAAATACAACATTAGCGGTTAATGAGTAATTCAAACAGAAAATATTTTTACATAATGACGTATGAAGCGTACCAGGGTCAAGAGCAGATTAGGGCACAATTATACAATTATAAAGCTTTGTCATATTCTTTTTGGGATTTCAGGCGTGAGTATATGTACAAAAGTATGTATGTACGGTACATACATATATACTCACGGCTATAAATCCCTTAACGGGGTAGCCAGAGCTTAGGAATGAGAAATTCCTCAGCCACTTTTGGAAGTTGATAGGGGAAAAGATGGTAATAATAAATGTTTTTGGTGACGGGTCTCCAACCACATCGCCCAAAAAGCCCCTACACCCTTAGTCGCCACGCGTCTCACGAACACCCATGGTAAGAAATGGGGTAGTGTTATTCTAAACAGACACTACACAACAGCATTTTGTTTCAAAAAGAATAAAAACCATAAGTTGCTGAAAGTATTGCCAAACTCTGTAGTGTCGCCTTAGAATAGCACTACCCAATTTCTTACCATGGGTGTTCGTGAGACGCTACATAGAGTAATAGGGCTCAGGAAAGGTTGAAGCAGACTTTTTGTACTCACCACATATAAGTAAACTGCCACATATAAGCACTGGCAGCCAATTGAGACGGTAGCTCAGTTAGCAGAGCGTCGGGGCGTTTACCCGAGGTCGCGGGTTTGATACCCCTCTGTATCGAAATTTTTCTTTCCTTTATTTATTCTTAATTTATTAGTAAGTAAACTGTGATATTCTAGCGTTACCTGGTACTGGTCCACAACGGAGAAAAAACCCTTTTATTTATTAACCACAAAGTGTTTATTTAGCCCCATAAACATTTGCATTTGACCAGCTGACCAGACACACTTCGTACTTCAAATTTGCTTATGACAAAACTTTACCGGTAACTTTTTCCGGTCGGTACTCTTAGTTCAATCAGGCGTGAATATTTTATTGGTAATTTTTTTCCGGGAAAAAAAGTATTCTATTTGATAAATGGGTCATTATCGAGCAGAGCATTCTGCCAAATTGCATTCATATACATTATGTAGGTATTTGAGGGGCCTTTTACATCACACATAGACATCCAAACATCTAAACTTTCACATTTATAATATTAATAGGATAATAGGATTATATTCTTAAAACTTGAGCAACTTGATGTAAACGAAGCCAGAGAGGTTTGCCAGGATCGTACAAAGTGGCGATCGATAGTCTCTGCCTACCCCAATGGGAACTAACGGCGTGAGAATATGTAGATGTATGTATGTTGAGCAACTTGTTCTCTTCAGACTCAGATAGTAAACTGTTCCTTAGTGTAAGGATTGAAACTAAGTCCTTTTTCGTGCTCAGGGTTATTTCCAATTTGCGAACCTTCTTTCTTCTTACCTTTTTCATACATACATACATATACTCACGGCCATAAAATCTATGAAGGGGTAGCCAGAGAAGAGAGAATCCGATAGTTTCGTACCTTTTTCATATTGTTTTTATATTAGGTAAAATGAGATAGACAAAAAGACAGGCGGACCGATAATGAAGTATTAATAATATGGTCCCGTTTTTCTCATTTGGTTACGCAAATCTATAAAGATTGATCCCTTAATCATTCTGAATAAAAAACTCAATAAACAGATTGTCAATCTTTTAATTTTAATACGAAAATTACAGATGTCACTTTTTCTTATTAGATAATACTATACAACATGTCAAGATAACTTTCCAACTTTTCCTTAACTAAAATAACTATAACAGAGAACAAATACCGAAAAAATCAACTAGCAGTAAGTCCTGATTTCAACAGCATTCAGCTCACAAATATATCAAGATAAAAATCAGATGCGAGGAATTAAATATAATGGAAATGGTATGGAGCTTAACTTACATTTATAGCAAGAAATGACACGAATATGTATTGCTTTTATTCTTGTACATGAAATTAATTCCGTTTAAACGTAAACGCATTTTCGCTTAAACTCGCACTACATCACTAAAAATAAATACAACATTAGCGGTTAATGAGTAATTCAAACAGAAAATATTTTTACATAATGACGTATGAAGCGTACCAGGGTCAAGAGCAGATTAGGGCACAATTATACAATTATAAAGCTTTGTCATATTCTTTTTGGGATTTCAGGCGTGAGTATATGTACAAAAGTATGTATGTACGGTACATACATATATACTCACGGCTATAAATCCCTTAACGGGGTAGCCAGAGCTTAGGAATGAGAAATTCCTCAGCCACTTTTGGAAGTTGATAGGGGAAAAGATGGTAATAATAAATGTTTTTGGTGACGGGTCTCCAACCACATCGCCCAAAAAGCCCCTACACCCTTAGTCGCCACTTACGATCACCCACGGGTAGAAATGGGGTAGTGTTATTCTAGTGGTAGTATTATTCTAGTGTACGGTCTTTTTGAATAAATCAAACCTTGTATGAACAAACAAATGAGTGATCTAAAATATTATTTACAAGTATCTTCCTTAGCGCATACGACCTATGGAATAAAATATACAATAAGTTCTTAGCTTTATCACATGTAAAATTATAGACATATTTTTGTGCTTGCTCTTAATACAAAATATATTTAAAATATCCAATGCAAAGAGCTCTTATCTATACTCTTCATCTAATTATATAAACCATATCACGGAACAAGATTACCTTACTTATCATTAAGTAACAAAAATTACCAAAAATAGCAAGCAAATAGCGAACGTAATTCTTAAATCATGTTAGAGGTGGGTGAAATTTTATTTTAAAAAAACAAATAATACTTTTTTTAGAGACACAATTAAAAATCAAAACCACATTTTTTGATAAAAAGCGTCAAATTAGCGAACACAGAACAATTGCAGTTCTGGTGTAGACTGTTTCAAATGAAAATTGACATACAAAATCAACCTAACTATGATTTGGCATGCTTCAATAATTGAGTCACAGGTCGGTAATACTTGGAGCAATTAAGATGGTCTAAATACAAAGCGATGGTACTATTGCAACTTGTAATATATAATTTGAGCTGTCGTCTAGAACCATAATTGAATTAGGTTGAATATATCTTCAGTATTTATAATATCCTTAAATGCATCTGTAATTGGCATACTTAAAAAATGCGAAACTTAGTGGCAAAATTCTTTGCAAACAGATCTAATGGATGTTTTAGCTTAATAATTCGTTTTAATATTTTTAAAAATAAAATATTTTTACTTGCTCTATATAACATTAAAACTAAGAACACATTCACTCACTCGTTCACTGAACGAACGAGTATAATCCTTAACGTATGACTAAGATGTCTGATTTGCACTTATATAAAATGTAACTTTTTACGATACTTTTTACAATGCTATGGTAACCTCGGGTAGTTCTGAAAAAGAAAGGTATTTTGAATCATAGCAAATACATACATGATCAATAGGATTTACAACCATTGAAATAAAAGAAAGTATAATATATAAATAGAGATAATGGATGATAGAAAATTGGTAAAAGGGATCTAGAGTGGAAATGTGGACGACCACGCAGGCACACTTGGAGCAAATTGAGAGTGTGCTTAAAAAGGCAGGCGTCCGAAATGTGAAGAATAAAAGAGCTTGTATGAAAAGATTGAAGGATTTTAACGAAGCTAGAGATGTTTGACAGGATTGTACCTACCCCAATGGGAACCTCAGCGTGAAGTCACTCACAAATAAAAAAAACATCAGTCACTTTTAGAAGTTAATTGTGGAAAGGACTGAAAAGTAAATCTCTTTGGTGATGGGTCTCCAATAACACCGCCCAAAAATCACTTAGTCGCCTCTTACGATTGTTACGAGAAGTAATTGGTAATCAAATCACCCATGGGAAGAAATGAGATAGTGCAATTCCAAGCCGGCAATACACAGCTCAAAAAAAATCACTTAAATATTTAAAATATATCGAATATCTGAAACGTCTGTTTTAGAAAATAGCACTCAATTAAATCTATGTTAAATATTTGTAGTATTGTAAATTCTCCTCTCTCTCAAAAACTTATATATAATGTAAAAGACCCTTTTTTTAATGCAATGACGTCTTATAAATAGAATAATATTTTCGGCTGAAGGTCTGAAAGTGTCACCTTTTGCTAATGACATCGCTACTGGAATGAGAATGCCGGACGGCCATTGGGGCTCGAAGGTTCCGGAGTGGCGCGTGGCGGCCACGTACCGGACGACGCAGTGTGGGTAGGATACCACAAGGTGGACCGACGACTTGGTCAAAGTCGCGGGAAGCTGATGGATGAGGGCAGCACGGGACCAGTCGTTGTGGAGATCTTTAGGGGAGGTCTATGGCCAGCAGTGGACGTCTATTGGCTGATGAGGATGAAGACCTGTCAACTATACCCGTCAACTTGATAGCTGCCCAAAGACTCATTCTATGAAGCAAAAGCTATAGTACTTCAGCACATTACAACTACAGTTCGTTATCATCAACCAATAGGCTTGTGTCCACTAAAAAATAATAGGTCATGTTGTAATATATATGACTTCATTATAATGTATAGAAGTAAATACAATTATTTATTTATTACAAAAATTTAAGATTATTAATATTTTTCATTATTTAAAACCGAAAAATATAAATTTAATCACGTGACAGTGAACGCCAATCCACCAAAAAATTGTTGTTGTTGACGTTTTAGTAGTAAATACACAAACCCAGTAGCAATTATTCGCCGATTTTTGCAAAAAAAACTTCTGAATTATCGATATTTCAAAAGGTTGAGATAAATAGCTATGGAGTCAGGATTTAGTAAAGCAAATTCGACTAATCTACCAAAAATTGACGCTGTTATGCTCGGAACATTTTTCGCAACTAACAGTAATTTTTGTTCTTCGGAATTTCGCAACGTTAAGACTTCAATGTAAGTGAACAGAAATATAAAACATTACTTAGTAAGCATTCATTCAGTTAGCTAAATAAAATGAGTTATATTTCCTGAATGAAAATAACCTCAAATAATTTAATAGCTACATTTACAAAGTGTTTTTTTTTTCATTGTAATATAGGTACAGGGACTGGAAAGTCATCTTTTTTTAAATACTTACATCAAAATGATCTTCGCAAAAGTACATTCTTGAATCTACAGACAAAATACGGGCATCATCCCTCCGTGCAAGTTTTAACCACTTTCTCCGTATTTGTTCATTCATGGGAACTCTTACAAACAATTTGTTTGGTGTCATTACACTTGTGCTTTTACACTCAGGCACTACACAATACTTATAAAACATGGAATTCATTTTAAATTATTAAATGTAAAAAAAGTATTCACGTTCACGGCTTGTTTTGGTTGGGACGCACTGAATGACGTCATTGAAGACGCCATGACAGTTTAGAGCGTTTTCATGAAATATTCGAACAGGTTTTTTAAGAACCGTAAATAATTATGTTATTGATTGATTATTGTAGAAATATTAACTTATTTCTGATATATATGTAAGAAAGAAAAGAATGAACCACTAAAAATATTTTTGGACACAAGCCTATTGTTGGATTCAAAGGTTGAACGGTTTTGGGTCTTATTCGGCCCTATATATAAAATCCACCTACTTTTCTGTTACTATTAATAATATAAAGTTATTAAAATACAAACCATATATCGATCAGTAGGTCCTCTTGGCCTTTGAATCACATGCGGTAGATAACCCGTTTTGGGGATTCTATTAAAAATTGTTTTTCCTCTCCAGGTCCTTCCTGGGCCCCTCCCTCTATGATTTGATAAACTATCACTAAGAAAAGTGGGCTTCTTCAACAAAAAGTTCGGTTGTTGGCCAATAGATGGAGATCTTTCAATTTGCTGTTGCAACCTTTTAAGACGTGCTATTGGCTCTTGTAAAAATGTCTTTGTTATATTCATATTATCTATGGTTCTCGTGATGAGGGGTATTTCTCCAAATGACTTAGTCCTAGCTTTCTGAAATGCAAAGAAACATGTTCTATGTTATTTTTCATTAAACAATAGATACTATGTAAAAGTTGGCAAAAAAACACACTCTTAAGATTATTACTATGGTTTGTTCATTATCTTGTCTATATTTGTCAATCCTTTTATACAAGTTCTTGCATTTATACTTTAAAAGTACAAACATAAATATAGTCAAGGCTATAAATGCCTAGAAAGGGGGTAGCCAGAGCCTCGGACTGAGATATACCTCATTCCACTTTTAGAAGTTTAGTAGGGAAAAGATTGTAAAGTAAGTGTTTACTTTAGACATCTGCTTTTTAAGTACGTTATCTATTTAATACATTAACTACCCGCCGTTCTCTACCTATATTACTATTCATTGGCTTTACACATCAATTTAAACATACATATACTCACGGCTATAAATCCCTAGAATGGGTAGCCAGAGCTAAGGAATTTGAAATTCCTCAGCCACTTTTGGAAAGTTAAGTGGGGTAAAGATGGAAAAATAAAGGTTGTTGGTGATGGGTCTCCAACCGCATCATCCAAAAATCCCTTAAAAGCCCCAATACCGTTAGTCGCCTCTTATGTACACCCACCGGAAGAGATTTTCATGCATTTAAACAGTTTAGAGTAAATCCACTCTTCCAATGTGCCCAAACCATTATAACATTTCATTTTTTAACTATTTAGCCACATATTTTTTAACACAGTAACATTATCATATCACACTATTTTGCACTCTTAATCGTAATACAACAATCAAAGCATAATTACAGCAATTGCTTATAATACTGGTATAAAAGTCAAGGAACAAAGAAGATTTAGGGAACCGTAATTGTAATTATATAAATTAACTCACAGAATCCATATAAGTAGTATCAGGCGATGTGTAGGTGTCGCTTTCAGCATTCTTATCTTGGTCGACAACACGATCTTTGTATGATCTCAGATCACGAAATAAAGTACTATTTTGTTTCGACAACATCTCTTCAAATTTCATCATCATTGTATCCTTAAATATAATCTTCGATGTTTTTTTAATTATATCAACCACTGCTGAAGCTATACTTTCCTGGTAAGGCAATATTGCTACTCGCTCAATAATAAGACTGGCTACATTCAAATCAAATCTCCGATTGTGGAAAACAATAAACTCTGTCAATTTGACAAACACAGATTTGAATCTACTAAAATTCTGAGTTTCGGCAATTGTTTTCATATAAACATCGCACAAGCACACATTATAGGCCAGCCGGTGCAATAACAAGTCCTCAATTTCATCAATATTTTTTTCATTGAGATTCAATAAAGCCACTTCATTTACGGATTTTTTCAATTCTTCATTTTCCCTGTTAGCGTCAATCGTCATTTGAACTAAAACTCGGGTCAAGTCTCTTCGACTACACTCCTCGACGAAGCAATACATATATTGATCCCTTAACGGCGGAAATTTTCGCACAAGCAAATATTCCATCATAAAATTTGTCTCGCTAAGAGTTGTCAATTTTGTTCGAATCTCACTTTGTTCTGGACACTTATGCGGAAAAACGCATCTATTCTTCTTGCAATTCGAAATAAGATTGAAAAAGCAATATCCTTTAAAAACATTACTTTTGGTTGGCACCATTGCCGTGACTAAATCTTCTTTTTTACATTGATTCGACACAGGCGGCTCACTAATAACTGAAGTGCTCGTTACCGCTGGCTCACAAACTACAGAGTCGGTTTCCATTTCTTTTACTGTTGGACTTTCTTCTACATCGCATTTGTCTTGATCTTTATCCAAAATGTCAGGTTCTATCTGATTCAAGTCTAAATCTCTATCAGGACTATTACAAACAGACATTGTAGAATTAATTCTGGAGGAATCTAACCCTGTAATACTTTCAGCATACAATGACAACGCGTCATCGTCGTCGTCATAATTTGTTGAATGCCTTCGAGCAATTTCAGTCTGATAGTAATTATCATAAGATGATTTTGTTGAATTACTTGGTTCTTCTACATAATCATTTACGTTATTTGTATGGTAGCTTTCGCAAGGGTTACTTACTTGAATTAGCTCTTTGTTAGTAGGATCAACTGAATGATCAACTTGATCAACTAGATCAGGTGAACTTAGTTGAGTAACTTTTACGATATTTTCACCACACTCAGAAAGATCTGACAATGTTCCTTTTATCATGTTTACTATCTCTAGAGTTTCGGTTTCGTTGTTGTCTTCGTCAACGCCATTATTATCAATTGGGGAATCGTTTTCGTTTTCATCAACTTTGCTAAGCCAATCAAGGAATTTTGTATTGAGGAAACTTAGTTGTTGGCGAAGACTTTTAATACTTTGTACTATTGGTGGAGTAAAAACGCAGCTCTTAGATGAGCTAGAGTAAGAGGAAGAAGAAAGATGAGCAGATCTAACACCATCCTTCAAAAACAATGAGCTCTCACTACTAGAAGTTAAGTCATCTGTAGAACTCTTTGAATATGAGGAACTAACAGGACTGCTAAATCTTGGTGAAACATCAGGTACATTTGGTTTTTCGCTACTTGGTATTTTTTTCTCCTTTTTTGAACATACTTTAGGGCAAGGCAAATCACTTTTTCTTTTACGAAGTTTTCTAATACTATGAGCACTTGATATTGATGAATTCAGGTCTAAAACATTTTTTATATCGAGTAAACCAACAACTGGTAATTTACCATCAATACAAACAATACTTCTGGCAGATGTACCACTTGAACTAGAAATATTTTCAGCCCAAGAAAATGTATCAGAAATGTTTGATTTCAAAGTCTCTATAGATTTACTTCTTGAACATATTTTTTGACTGGATAATAGAACAGGAGATTTGGCAGTTTCTTTGAAAATTTGATCAACATTTGTATGAGCTGCTGTGGTATTATTATTAAACTTAGCATTATTTTTAACTTTAGATTTGGCAGTACATTTAGATGGAGTAGATTTAATGGCATTATTTTTTAGATGAGCTGCATTTTTCAATTCTATATTTACAACATCAGCACTAAGTGAATTATTTACTTCACTTATATTTCCAGACGGCATGATTTTTTTAGGACGCTTTTTACCTCTTTTATTTGGTGTATCATTTTGTTCTATTTTAGTTGTATCAATACTTAGTAGAGCAATAGGGTTTATACTTTCTTTGGCAACCTGAGGCACCTTTTCTTTCACAACTGAAACAGACAATTGATGAATCATTAATCATTATAAAATTATTCATTATTATTCAAATGAATGAATTTGGCATGTGATGTCGGCTAATAAACCTAACATATATTATTATATACTATTTTTTTAAATATTTAGGCAAAGAAGTGTGAAAAATGGCATATTTCATCACATTAAAAACTCTGGATGTTCCTCATTTGAATAAGGGCAGTGATGTGCCATTCTAGTGCCCACATACATACATGTACAGAATCAGAATCAGAATTTATTTGCCACATGTTGTATGTACAATGGTGTATTATTAGATTATTATTTAGATGATTATATGTATTAGTAAATTATATAGAGTATCAAACATGCGCCCTGCTAGGGCATTGCAACAACTTACACCGGTATAATTCCGTTTATAATTTCACCTCAGAATGCGCCTCCAACTTTACATTAGAATAAAGTTCTCCCATGTTTCCCATAAATAAAATTTACCTACATATTGTACATCAACATAAATAAATTTATGCTAAGTTAATTTACCTTGTTTGGTCGCTTTTTTGGGCACAGGTTGCTTTTTAATTGGTGCTTTTCTGACGATTTTCTTCCTAGGTTGTTTAGTTTCGTAGGCAGCTTCAAATTGTAAAAACAAAGGGTTTTTAGATAACTGTGCAGTAGCAACTGCAACGACAAATATTTTAATTTAATACGAAATAATACTCATCAAAGGAAAGAGAAATAACAGAACAAAAGAAACAGAAAAAAAAACGACAGACTCACTTAGAAAACGAGAGTAATTGCAGGGAATAATGAAAGGGGGTACTTTAATACTGTCTTGACCTATACAGTGTGTATCATTGAAATGGGTCAGTATGGGAATGTCTGAATCCATGTCATATATTTTTACCGAGTTCATATATCGGCATATATTTGTACCGAACATTCAGCCGAATTCGACATTCGGCACAACTTACATTTGGTGCAACACTACAAATATCTGTACCATTTTGATATTGCCCTCATGTTTGAGTACCTGTATTTCTTGTTAGTATGAGGGCTGGATAATAAATACCATATCCATAAAAATATATGAACAAGCTGAATAAGTATAAACACTCAACACAAACGTTTATAATAATTTAACGTTTATATTAATCTTGCGACTTGCAACACATTCGAGAGTTGCAAAAGAAACGTAATCAGAGGGCCATACACATTAGCACCGGGATATAACACTTAGATGTGTTGTCATATGAATTTATTTAGTAACAATAAATATTTACCTTCGTTCGTACATTGTAACAATTCAGTTTTTTTCAATTTCTTCTGAAAGTCCAATGGGTTGTTTGTCGGTGATTGCTTCAGCTTTTTAGCTGGGGAACTTATTTTCTCAGAATTGACTGGAACAAGTAGCAAATATTGGGAAGAAAAATTTATAGAGTCCGTCACCAAATCGCAAGATACAGGAACAATACGAAAACTTTGAATTAGTGATGAAAGAACTGATAGAGCAAATTCCAAAACAGAGAAATAAAGGGAAGCAACCACTTGTCACCTACACTCTACAACTTCTAAACGTCAGGAAAAAATTATACCAAGAAAAGTTATCTAAGGAAATTAGGCAGCAAATTACAACAAATAGTAAGGAAATAAACAGACACATATCAAAACATCAAAAGAATGAGAGACAAAGATTATTCGAAACATATATAGAGAAAACTGGAGCCATAAAAAAAGCATTTAAAGAGCTAAGATGTAAGAGTGAATGGACAGCAAATGTGAAAAACAAAAAAGGTAAAAAGCTCTACAAAAGACCGGATATAATAAACGAGGCCACCAACTTCTACGAAAACCTCTACACATCAAATGACTCATCAGAACTACCTATATATTCTCCTTGTGACTTTACCCTACCCGGATGTATACTAAAGCTGAAATCGAATGTGCAATAAACTCACAAAAAAACGACAAATCACCGGGGGAAGACCACGTTCCTAACGAACTGCTGAAATCATTGTCAGAAACATTGCAAGGTCCACTTCAATTATTGTTTAATAACACCCTTCAATCGGGAAAAACACCTAAGCAGTGGTCAAAATCTACAATTATACTGATCCACAAAACAGGCGATCGAAGTGACTTGGACAAGTATCGGCCTATGAGCCTCATGTCAAACATATATTAAATATTTTCAAAAATACTACTGAATAAATAATAGATTATGTGACCGAGTGAGAAATAGTGTTATTCGTGAAAAGTGTGGTGTGAAAGATGATATTGTAAGAAAGATAGAAAAAGGAATGTTGAGATGGTTTGGGCACATAGAGAGGATGGATGATAGAAAATTGGTAAAAGGGATCTATAGAGCTAGTGTGGATGGTAATGTTAGTAGAGGTCGACCACGGAGAACACACTTGGACCAAATTGAGAGTGTGCTCAAAAAGGCTGGCGCCCGAAGTATGAAGAATAAAAGAGCATGTATGAAAAGATTGATGGATGTAAACGAAGCTAGAGAGGTTTGTCAGGATCGTGCGAAGTGGCGATCAATAGTCTCTGCCTACCCCAATGGGAACTAATGGCGTGAGTATATGTATGTATGTATGTATGTACTGAATAAAGTGACAAAAATTTTGGACGAAAACCAGCCGCGCGAGCAAGCCGGTTTCCGCAAAAGTTTCTCCACAATGGATCACATTCATGTTGTATCACAAATAATAGAGAAAACAAATGAATATAATAGAACTCTATAAATGTGTTTCATCGATTTCACTAAAGCCTTTGACTCATTGAACTATAGGGAAATCTGGCAATCTCTAAGGCAACAAGGTGTTGAAGAAAGATACATAGCTCTACTTTATAACATATACAGCAATAATTCAGCAAGAGTTAAACTAGAAAGGGAAGGCAAAGAGTTCCCAATTAGGAAAGGAGTCCGTCAAGGCGACCCAATAACACCAAAAATATTCTCAGCGGTATTGGAGTCTATTTTTCGTAACTAAAAATGGGATAAAAAGAGGACTAAAAATTTATGGCGAATACTTGAGTCACCTACGCTTTGCAGACGACATTGTCGTTTTCTCGGAAAACCCACAAGACATCCAACAGATGCTGAACGATTTGGCAAGAAATAGTAAAAAGGTAGGTCTGTCTCTAAAC
This sequence comes from Bedellia somnulentella, assembly GCA_963576735.1. NCBI lineage: Eukaryota > Metazoa > Arthropoda > Insecta > Lepidoptera > Bedelliidae > Bedellia > Bedellia somnulentella. The sequence goes on from OY755190.1 coordinate 8,493,557, forward strand.
CCGACTAAAACCAAAATAATGACTAATGGCAGCAGAGAATTATGTTATAGTGGAAGGCAGAAATATAGAGTTCGTGGATGAATACCTCTACCTGGGGCAGCGGGTATCTTTCAAAAACCGATCTGAAAATGAAATTAAGAGACGCATAGCCATTGCATGGAGTAAGTACTGGAGTTTCCAAGAAATCATGAAAAACAAACAGATAAGCATTAAAGCAAAAAAGAAATTATATGAAACTGCTATTATGCCAAGTTTAATGTAAGTCAGAACTGGTCCTGAAGGAAAGAAGACAAGAATAGACTGGCAATATGTCAAAGAAAAATGGAAAGAAGTGTGCTGAATGTCAAACTACAAGACAGAATAAATAACATTGATATAAGAAGAAAAACAAAGATCTGCGAAATACTAAGTATAATTAAGAAACTGAAATGGAAATGGGCGGGACATATCTGCCGAATGGAAAACTCCAGATGGACAAAGCGTGTCACCGAATGGATACCACGAGAAGGAAAAAGAAATAAAGGACGCCAAAGCAAGAGGTGAGCAGACATTTTCCTACAAACATGTAGACCGAACTGGATGACAAAAGCTAGAGACAGAAGCTTGTGGAGATCATTGGGGGAGGCCTACGCCGTAGAGGCGACTACTACACAAGAATGTTTTTAAATAAAATTAAACATAATTATAATTATAAAAAAATAAAAATAAATTTATTTATATGAAATCAATCCACTAATTTTAATGTTTTTTTTTGAGTTTTATTTATATTATGAATTATGCATGCAAACTTTTACTTGAATTAATTAGAATGTACATTATTTTAAATATTTCATGTGATATGTGAAAATGTTTTACTTAATTAATTTTAAGTACATTATAATATTCTATGCATGTACACCTTTAAAGTTATAAGTAGTAGAAATAAAGGCTTTTTTATTTATTTTATTTTATTTATTTATTATAACACTTAGATGTGTTGTCATATAAATTTATTAGTAACAATAAATATTTACCTTCGTTCGTACATTGTAACAATTCAGTTTTTTTCAATTTCTTCTGAAAGTCCAATGGCTTGTTTGTCGGTGATTGCTTCAGCTTTTTAGCTGGGGAACTTATTTTCTCAGAATTGGCTGAAATATTATAATTCGGTATATATTTCAACTATTGAACTTCCCCAAATCCTCACTCCGGTAGTATTAGGTGTGAGTGAGTATTACTATTTTTAAATATCTAAGGATTTGTTGATCACTCATTTGTTTCCGTGGGTGGGGTGCGAGACGACAGGGGTATTGTAGCTTTTTAAGCGATTTTTTAAAGTTGCGGTTGGAGACCCATCGCCAACATCATTTATTTTACAATCTTTTCCAGGCCCAGCTTCCAAAAGTGGCTGAAGAATTTCTTACATTCAAGCTCTGGCTAACCTTTATAGGGATTTATAGCCGTGAGTATACAAGTACTTACAAATGAAAAAAAATGTTACCTCGCTTTTTGACTCCCACTAATTCCGCCTTTTGTGTTTTTTGTGGGGCATTCCCTAATTTCTTGTTAGGTGTTTTCATAGCTTTCTTGGTTGTTTCCGATGTCACTTTTTTTTCTTCAACTGTATTAGTTTTTCCTGCAACTAAACATGTAACTTATATTACCATATTTAAAATGAAAATATTTTGTTTGAGTATTTGCTATGTGCAAAATCGGTAGGATTATTAGTATGAACATTTTATGAAGATCTAGTGGACCACTCTACATTGAACAGAATTTAATAACTGAATATCAATTTAAAAATAGTTGGAGTTTTCTTGATGTTTTGTTTTTTCAATTCACTTTAGTAGTTTCATAGTTGATCCGACACAGATTTACAATACACAAACATATATACTTTTTCCTTTATCATAAGTATATAAAAATAGATTAATTAATTGATAATTATGATTTAAAATGGCAAGAGAAATATTTTTAAGAAAGTTTAATAGGTTATATATAAATACCAATTAATAGGCCTTAAAAAGTATTGTGAAAAATTAAGTAAACAAGTTACAATTCGCGAAGTGACACAGTATGCGCTGTTTCATTGTTTCGTTGTGTTTATAAACACTTCACTCTCTCCACCTAACCTAACTTATAATCACAGCTATAAATACTAGAGAGCTGTGTTGTGTAGTGTCACCAACAACCTATATAGAAAAAGGTTTGCAATACTCAACTTCAAAAACATAAACATAACATAACATAAAACATAACATAAATGTTCACGCCGAATATCCCTGAAGGGGTTGGCAGAGGTACTAATAACTTCAAAAAGTGGCTGAATAATTTCTAATTCTGAGGCTCTGGCTTCCCCTTCTAAGGATTTATAGACACGAGTATGTATGGAAATGCTAGAATAGGTATAACCAGTCACTACTAATTATTTTTATTAGGAACCAACTGGTTACAAATAAATAAATTAATACAAAAAATTGCAGTACTACAACTTTGCATTACTCAAGAGGAACCTAGAATAAAAATATTGCTATCTGTATCAAAGGCCCTGTGCACCAGTGCGGTGCATTAGGACATCTGTATCAAAACTTACAAAACTTCACACAGTGCTTGTCTATTTATATCTTGGATAAATAAAATATTATTTGCACTTTATCTCTCCAAACTTAACATGCCAAAGAAACATCCCATGTAGCTTTCTGATGAGTTTTTATCTGATGACTAAATTATATGTTTCCTTTTAACCAGTTTTTTGTACCAACAAAAACATGCTAACTTTGAAGTAAGTTTTACTCAGTGTCGAAATTTTTCTTTCCTTTAATAACATCTTTTATTTATGAGTAATAATCCCCACATGAGGAATTCATGTCAAAAAACATTAAATTAAGTTTTACTCAGGCTTATGACATGAGCAGAAAGTAATGAGTTAGTGCTATTCTATGCCAACACTACATAGATCTGATGTAAGATGATGATCTGAGATAAATCTATACAAACTGAGGTTAAATGGCAAGGAGAATAAATGCGACAATTTGAAAAGCAGTCTGGGACATATTTTCTATCACAAATGTAATGAGAGTGATTTTTGGGCAATGTTAGGCAATTGCCCAATTGGAAACCCATCACTATCTTCAATTTTAATTATAAGGAACTTGATACTTTTCTGATTCTTTCTGTTTCCTGGTGTTTAAAACACCCACTTCTTATTGGTAAAGTGTGTAAATGAAGAGGCTAGCCTTATGTACCATTATTTAACATCATATGATACACTATAGCAGCTGCAACAAAACAAACACTCACAAAACTTCATGTAACTCAATCATACACACTTTCCCACAATGTCTTTCTTATCATTCACAATCTTGTTATGTACTGCCCATGTAACTTAGAAAGGCTGTTCTAGTCATAACAACCCATTACATAAAGGCTGTCAGAAAAGGCAGCTGAAAATCTAGCTGAAAATTATTGGAGAGGTAGCTTAGAACCAGGAAAAGGACATAAAAATATATATCATCACACTTAATATTTGCTGTGTAGTGTCGGCTTAGAATAGCACTACCCCATTTCTTCCGGTGGGTGTACATTAGAGGCGACTAACGGAATTGGGGCCTTAAAGGGATTGTTCGGCGATGCTGTTGGAGACCCATCACCAACAACTTTTATTTTTACCATCTTTTCCCCACTCATATTTCCAAAAGTGGCTGAGGATTTTTTTAATTCCTTAGCTCTGGCTACCCCTTCTAGGGATTTATAGCCGTGAGTATATGTATGTATGTATGTATGTTAATATTGTATGGTGTAAGCAGTAAAAAATATTTTACATCAACTGTACAAAGCCCAGGCCGGACCACTAGTAGCTTAATAAAAATAAGGCATTAATGCTTATGAACACAGGGTCATTAGTCATAAAATATAATCACAATTAAAATTATCAATCAGACTTTCTATTTTGTAAAATGCTTTCTTGGTCAAACCCTAAAATTTATTATTATTTGGAGTGTCTTTAGTCTAGAGTCTAAACTAACATTAACTTAAAGCAATTCTTACTGAATCCAAAAATGTTGTGCCTTCAAAAATACTGTAAGAAATGTTCACTCTAAAAAAGATGGAAACTATTCGAAGATCTGTATCATCGTAATTTTAATTAGAATTTCGCTGTTCGAAATTAAATTATAATCGCAAGCACAACAATACGTACTAGGTTATAAGGCTAAGGTTACTGAACTATAATGTCTTACTGAATTGAAATATATAGGTAGTCAGGTTACATTACATTTGCTTATCAACGCATAATTATTTTAAAACATCGACTTACCTCCTTTTCCAGGAATTTTGACTTTAATGATGCTCGGTTGACGAGGATTTTGATTCACTTTCTTTTTGGGTAATGCAGTTTTATCTTCGGATGTAACAATTTGCTTTTTTTGTTTTGGTGTAATTTTAGGGGATTTAAGTTTCTTGGAGCTTGTTTGCGACATGGTAATTTTGCTAGATTGTTTTAAGTTCTTTGTAGGCGGCATTGTGAGATTTGCGGTTTCTAATTTTTGTGTATCAATAAACCTTGGAATTTAAACAACTTAGTTTAGAAGCATTATGAATTACTTTAAATATAATATATATTTGATTTGTAATTCTTTCACAGTCTTCATTAATATCTGACTCGAAACTCGACCACAAAAATATTCGATACGATTCGTTTATTTTTTTTCAATATCACATTGTAATTTTTAATGGTCATTTTCTAATTAAGTGTTTGCTATAAATGCCAAAGTCACGATTAAAGAACAAATATAGAACCAACCACGAAAAATAACTATAGGTACACTAGTCAAGCGGTCTGAAAATCTGTTAAATGTCCTATTCTTCTAACAACATAGGCAGCTCTACATAGCCTACCAGCTAGCACGCTAATTGGAGGTCCCCATCCTATTGGTGCTTTGACTAAAGAGTTATTACTATTCCTACATTGAGAAGAATATTAACCTGTCGTAAGTTACAGTCCTGCTGGGGTAGCTTGATATAGTCGTGTTATACAATCACGGATACTTTTCAAACTGCGTTTGCATAGCACTTGCACTTTTAGGATACGCTGAAATCACGTTTCATTTAATATTTTTATTGATATTGCTTATGCATAAAACCGATAGCTAAAACCGCACAGTTTGTGAATTTCATGGCTCTTATCAATGGTTTGCTCTAGAAAAGAAAGTGTTCGTGAGTATCAGAGCCGAATTTCCCTTCAGGCAGAGTAGGCAACTGCCTAGGGGCCCAGGATGGACAGGCAGGGCCGAGCCGACCCCAGGCAGCGCCTGTGTGCGGAACCTCTGATGCGCCTCTTTTTAGGGTTCCTTACCAAAAGGTAAAACGGGACCCTATTACTAAGACTTTGCTGTTTGTCTGTCTCCAGGCTGTATCTCATAAACCGTGATAGCTAGAAAACTGAAATTTTCACGAATGATGTGTTTCAGTAAAGTATATATTAAGGGGGGGTCCCCATGCAATAAATGTGTTATTTTCGTTTTTTTTTTTGCTCAAATAATATTTTTGCTGTTTCTCATAAACCGTAATAGCTAGAAAGCTGGAATTTTAACAAATGATTTATTTTGTTGCCGCTATAACAACAAATAAAAAAAATAGAAAAAAATATTCATTAATTAATTTTATACAATAAACGTGTTCATATCGTATTTTTTGTTGCTCAATTTTAAAAACGTTAATAAGTAGACGCCTAAATTTTTTACAGAATATTTACTTGTATATCACCTTTTAAAACAAATACATAATTAAATAACAGAAAAGTAAATATCAAAGGAGGGGCTCCCATACAAAAACGTAATTTTCTATTATAGGTGATAGTGCGGAACCCTTCGTGCGTGAGCCGACTCGCACTTTTAATGTATATTTGACATTGTAAATTTGGACTGAAATAAATTTGTGCTATTTATGTTTATTAATCATTAATGTTTATTCCTTCCGTCTAGTCTAAAGAACGGCCAGGAAAAAGTTAATTTTTCTATTCAAAATTAGTCTATTAAACAGAAGTTATATTTATTTGTTTACAAAATTACACAAAAAGTACACACCGACCACTACTCGAAGCGTTTTTTGAATCACATTTAATAACACTTCCATCGATGACCTGACTGGTTTCTGCACAGACAATATAGGGGGTTTCTGTCTCTTATCCACTCAAACGTCCACGTAACTACAGCTACGCAAAAAAAAGTACCGTTGTACCACAAACTATATAGAGATTACTACGTAATCAGACTACCAACTGTAGAACAAACTCATTCAGTAATAGAACTTTTTTTTTGTTTTTGAACTGGTCTTGCATGACAGTTGTTTTTTTTCTTTCTTTCTATAAGTTGGGTTAAAATTAGGCTAAGGAGTAAATTCATACTGCCTAATGGATATTCCTTGCAGGCGATTGGAGTGCTTAACTCAAAATGAATTACTGTATTTTTTGGGATGTTTTCTAAAAGCAATAGATTAAATTGTTGAATATATTGCTTCTAAGAAAATATCCCAAATTATTTTTTTCTTATCTTAAAATAAAAACAAAATGATACTTATTAAATGATTTATTTTTTAATTTTTTATTATATTTCTCCAATGCTTGTTTTTGCAGAGCAGGCAAAGATTTATTTTTTAATCTCATGACGTCAGTTCCCTTCAAAATTTTATTAATTGTGCTACACCAGTTCATTATCGTAAACCTTACAGTGACATCTATGAAATGGTCTAGAACTTTAGTTCTATGTTCGGCACAGTCAATAAACTCAAATAAATACTTGGATAAAATAATTTGTTTAATATTAGCTGAAATATTATTTTGATGAGCATTTTGTTCTAAGTATTCATTTGATTCACTAATGACTGTGCCGAAACACCTTACAGTACTTTCAGAAGGGTAGCTAAGGCCTGTTTTAAATTTATTGAACTCCCTATGGGATATCCAGTCATGTACACTGGATACCGTATCGGTTGTGAGGCTTCTTTTACAGGATTTACATTTATTGGTTTCTAAAATTTTCCTTACTACCCAACCAGTTGTGTAGGCCCTTGAGTGAATGTTGAGTTGTTCTCTCCGGGACTGTTCTAAGACCATTTCATTATTTGGCTGACCCAAAAGTCAAAAAAAAAAAGTCAAAATGTTTATTCTTCAAAATTAAGTTAAAAACTAACATTTTTTGAACGTCAAATGTTTTTAAATTTATCATTAGTCCGTTGCTTCGGAAGGTGTTCGTAAAGAGAAGAAGCAACAAAGAAACTCTTTACATTCACATTTTTTCATTTTTTCAAAACATGGTTTGTACAATTTCAGTTTATTAACATGTTTCTACTTTATAAAAGATTTTCTATGCGACAAAACCAAACGCTTGTTTGACATAATAAAAATAAATTGTCCATCACAAAAAACCAATCACATAACGTGAGAAGAAAAATCCTCACCAGACAATTATTCCTGGGAATAACGAGGGAAGATTTATAGCTTTACGGACACGGTCATGTGCGCGTTGGGTCCTTGTCCCGGCCCACTATCTTCATTACAATCATTAAAAAGTGTACTTAATTGAATAATTGGGTCGGCCGAGTAATCCTCACAGTTGAAAGACTCACTATGGAAATTTATTATTCTAGTAATCAATAACGACTTAAAAGTGCAGTTGAAACTGTGGCAGTTAGGGTCATTGTTTCTATAATTGTATGCTCTTACTTGCCCAAAGAAATTTTCAATTGGGTCAGAGCAAAAATATCATGGTCGCATGATTTTTATATTTTGATTTTTGAGAATCTGCCACAGTCTCTGGTAGCTTTCAATTGTACTAATAAAATTTTTTAATGAAGGTACTGACTTCTTTGCTCCTGATGCATCTATAAAAAATATTTGTTTTAATTTTTTAAGGGCTTCTTCCCAAAACATGTGATGGGGCGATCCTTCACTGACAGCTGTCCATAATGGTTTTCCTTTTTTACCTCCTCGTTTTTTCTTCTTTGAATTTTGTGATGCAGCACCATTGACACTATCAAAGAGTTTATCAAAGAATGATACAGTTTCTGATGTGTTTTTTAATGTTTCACTGACGGGATTGCCATCTGTGTAGTGTGCTGTAATATAATAGGGTGGGCCAATAATTTTTGCAAATAGCAACACTAAATTTCTCGAATACCGTTGGAGGGAGGAGTGCGCGGGTGGCGGGAAACTATGCGTCGCTACATGCAATTTTAGTCACGATGGAGCGCTTCACGGGACAACAGCGTGCTTTTTGTGTTAAACAATTTTACAAAAACAACGATTCCTACGTTACTGTACGACGCCTGTTTCGAATTGAATATGGATTACGCCGTGTAAACGAGTGTCCAAGTGTGAATTTAATCAAATCTTGGGTCGTGAAGTTCGAGCAAACGGGATCGACAACGAATATTAAACAAATAGGCCGGCCACGTTCAAGAAGAACCGATGAGAACATTCGAGAGGTTGAAATTTCCGTTCGGGACGATCCAGAATTATCTACGCGTAAGCGTTCGGCGGTTCTGGCATTACCGAGAACCAGTCTACGGCGGATTTTGCATCTAGACCTAAAACTGCACCCGTATAAGCTTCAAATTGTGCAGGAGATGAAACCAAATGATTACATTCAACGTAAGTTATTGGCTGACACAATGCTGGAGCAATTCTCTAGCCTGGAGAATGTATTGTTTACGGACGAGGCCCACTTTCACATCAACGGGCACGTGAATAAGCACAATTGTCGATATTGGAGCAGGGAAAACCCTCGCCTTAAACACCAAAAGCCACTTCATTCACCTAAAACGACAGTATGGGCTGCCATATCAGCAAAGGGCATAATTGGTCCGTATTTCTTTGAAAATAATCAAGGAAATAATGTAACTGTGAATTCAGCGGAATACGTTAAGATGTTGCGAGAGTTTTTGACGCCGCAGTTGCATGAATTTCAAGGATACAACAGCAGGACCTGGATGCAACAAGATGGAGCAACATGCCACACGTCAAATGTGACTTTACCGGTAGTCAAAGAAATGTTTCCGAATAAATTGATTTCTCGCAGAGGTGATATTCCATGGCCTCCGAGAAGCCCGGATCTTACACCATGCGATTTTTTCCTATGGGGATACCTGAAAAGTCGAGTCTACCTTAATAAACCGACGAATATATCCCAATTAAAACAAAACATCCACGACGAGATAGCCGCGATCCCCCGCAGCATGTGTCAGCGAGTTTTCCAAAGTTTGCGTAGTCGATTGCTAGAGTGCCAACGACGAGACGGTGCACATCTCGACGATGTCATTTTTAAAAAATAAATTTCATTAAATGTTTAAAACGTTAAAAATATAATCAACAAAATAACAGTTGTAGTTTTATTTCTATTCATGTTTTAAAAGTGCAAAAATTATTGGCCCACCCTGTATATATTAGTATAAGATGGTATAAATGTAGTAAAGTATACAAAATATTCCAGTTTAATTTTGTTTGATGTCATAGTAAGTTTTGTATGGTAAATGAATTATACAAAATTATTAATGACATAGATACACACATATACTCACATCTATAATTCCCTAGAAGGGGTAGCCAGAGCCAAGGAATTATAAATTCCTCAGCCACTTTTGGCAGTTGAGTGGGGAAAAGATGGTAAAACAAATGTTTTTGGTGGTGATGCTCCAACCACATTGTCCAAAAATCCAATAAAAGGCTCCAATACCCTTAATCGCCTCTTACGACACCCGTGTGTAGAAAGGGGTAGCGACATTCTAAGCCGGCACTACACGGCAATAATTTATTATATATATTTATGAGTTATAAATAATATAATTTATATTACAACAGACTATACTTACTGAAGTTTGATGTGTAGGCTAGAGCAGAAGCTACCGTATTGCTCAAAACTTTCACACAATTCTTCACCTAAAAATAAATACAATTTTAAAAATATATCACGAAAAAAGCAGTAATAAACAAAAATAGTAATTAAAATAAATTTACTTTCATTTTCTTGATCTTATCAGGGATAACAAGTTGGTCGTGAAGTTTATGCAGGAGTCTCGATGAATCGTGGTTGCAGTCAGTTTTATAAACTTCAACAATATCATTCCATTTTGATATTTTACCATCCATCACAATATCCTTTGTTAGAAAATTATTTCTTATGCCTTTAATAAGGTGTGATGGATAATAAATAATTACAAGATTTACTCCAGTTATTGTAATGGTGTTATCTGAAATTGAAAATAAACAGTTTTTAAATATAATTGGAATGAAAATAGAGAATGGAATTGGAATGAAAAGACCTATATAACACACTTAGAAGATAAACTAACCTTGCTTTTGATTTGCAAGTATTTGATCTCTCTTGGCTTCAGCTCTGAAGCTATTTAAGGCTGACTGAAAAGCTGAGCCTTGATCACACACCAAAGCAATTGGATTGAGTCCACAATCTACTACTGCCTTTATTATATCCCTTAAGATGTTTTTTAATTCGGTGCCTGATGTCGCACCTTCACAAAAATAAAAGATCGATCAACAAAACAAACAAAATAAATGTAATGAACGAATGATGATAATGAATTATGAATGAAAATGAAATGAGTGATGAATGAATAAGTTGATCTTTAATGTCATGAGACACCAGTCAAGATGGCGGCTACGCCAAATATTTTTTCTATGAAGTGAACTGGCCGTGCGTTGTACGTCCACATATCTATAGTTACTTGGCTGAATGTTCTCAGTCAACTCGATTTTTATGAATGGCAACTTTCGAATAGCTTCTTGAATCGGTTTAAACATTAATCTGTGATAAATTATTCGTCTACTGGTACATCACTTCAAGCAATGCTCTTGGGAAAAAAATAAAATAAATAAAAACAAACTAGTGAGTTGCTTGCTGTACTGAGGGAAGTGTGTTGGAGCTGCATTCAATCTACTTTTACAATGTAAGTATTTATTATTTCTCTATGTGTTATACATCGAAATAATCGTGAGGATTTCCGCTTTCTGATTATATACGAAAATTATAGAAGAAAGAAGAAGAACTCAGTTGAAACTAAAGTTTATAGAAATTTTACATAAAATATCGAGATAACCATTTTTTTTCAGTACTTCAGACTGATAATTCTAATTTAATTTCTACCTTATCTGATAGTGCATATCATACGCTATTCGGAAGTGTTTTTTATTTTATTGTAGCTGCAGTAGTTCTATGGTTATTATATTTTTTCTAACAATGGTACCCGTTGCTCGGCGCGCAAATCTGTCAATCGCGCGCGCGGACGCTTGAGGCTATACATGGCCGAGCGCCGTGGACGTTTGAGTGGATATGATGGTGTTGAAGTGGATGGTTGAGCCGTGCGTGAACTATTTCCTTTTTTTAGTTGCATTTTTAGTACGTTCTTCTTCTTGTTTTTTTTTCCTTATAAGATTCTCGTAAACCAGATAATTCTTTCTTAACTATTTTTATAGAAATTAAATGTTACATACAATAGCAATTAAATGATTGTTCAATTGTTTTGTTTTGCCTTGGCTATCTCGTTCATTATATGGCACGCATCGCATCGGGTTGCGTTCACAAACTACTAACTCATACAAATTCGGCGCCTCTACGGCTCAAAAGAACTGCCGCCGTTTAAACTTTGAGCTCGTAAGTAATGTAAACTACAACCCTAAGCGTAAAATGAAACCACGTAAATAATAATAAACATAAAATATTGAGAGACTTGTTCAATAAGCGTAATAGATGTTTTGTTGTTTACGAGGCCTATGTTGGGCCAATTTTACCTACTTACTTATATTAAAATAAATCTTTTAGGTGACAAAAATAATTTAGGTGGCGCGGGCGCGGCGCCCCTATAGTCCTGGCGCCTGTGTGCGCCGCACACTTCGCACATAAGGGAGGCGCGGCCCTGTGGACAGGGGCCCACCGCTTGTAGAACATTTTGGAAGCATTATTCCAAAGACATTGAGCATGAATTTATAAACGAGATGGTGCTGTACAAGTTCTTCGTCTTACAATTGGAGCTGCTAAAGAATCATATAAATTGATCCTTAATATTATGGATCAATCAACTTTCCCAAATGTTTGCTAGCATTGCAAATTTATAGAAGTTTTATGATAACAAATGGACTGAAGAACTAAATTTTTCAAAATTATTTTTTTTTTTAAATTCTAAGAGCAACAATGTTTTAACATCGCTGACATACATTGTTGATAATGGTAATTAAAAATGATATATTGGCAAAGGTTTACATTGAAAAAGTCGTAGAATATTTTATATCAAAAAACGTTAGAAAAGCCCATACGAGGGGCATGCCAAAAGAAACTAGATACTCAAAAATTATAAAATTTATTCTACCAGGCCACTCAGAAAGTATTGCGAAAAAAGGTTTTAATGTATGAAACACTGGCCGGTTGGAATGTATACTGAAAATATGAGTCTTTATAAATAAAAAAAGGAACTTTCCAATTTTAAAATTTCCCTCTTTATTTTTTACGAGCTATTTGAAATTGTCGTTTCTTACTGAAAAATGAATCTGAGCCGGGAACATTTTCGCGCTATGATTTTTTACGATTTCAAATGTCGCTTAAAACCAGACGAATCATAAGATAGACTTCAAATGGCGTTTATGGATGAAGGGCCTTCCAAGGCAACCGTGTATCGTTTGTATAACGAATTCAAGCGTGGTCGATTAACTTTGCGGGATGAAGAAAGAAGTAGTCGCCCTCTAACGGCTGTTACGGATGAAAACGTGGAGGAAGTGAACAATTTAATTCATGACAATAGGCGAATAACGTATCTAGAGATTCAACTCATTATGCAGATTGGATCGGGAAGTTTTCATGTCACGTGAGGATGATAGTTTCACGCTGGGTGCCACACAACCTCACCGAGGTAAAGAAACAGGCCCGGGTGGAATGGTGTCGTGATATGATTAATAAATTTGATGCTGGCTCGTCTCGGCGTGTTTACGACATCGTTACAGGTGATGAGTCCTGGATTTATTAATACGATCCAGAAACGAAGCGCCGGTCGACGGTTTGGGTATTTCAATACGAAGCGACCCCTACCAAAGTGAAGAGATCTAGAAGCGGTGGGAAGATTTTGATCGCAAGTTTTTTCAATATGACTGGCTATTTGGTGTCAATTCCTTTACAAGATCAAAGAAGTATTAACGCAGACTGGTATACTACTAAATGCTTGCCAGTAGTTTTCTCAGTTGTGAGCAACAATCGACCAAACACAGGGCTCCGCGGGCTACTGCTTCACCACGACAACGTGCCCGCTCACACCCCGCTCAAAACAGCGGACTTCCTGAACAGCACGCCGGTTTAACTCTTGGGTCACCCTCCTTACAGCCCTGACCTGGCACCGTGTGACTTCTTTTTATTCCCTAAAATAAAAAATCAACTCAAAGGGATACAATTTTCATCGCCGGAAGGTGCGCTGTCAGCGTTTCAGCGGGCTGTAAATGAGGTGTCTGCGGCGGACTGGAAAAAGTGTTTCGAAAACTGGTTTAGACGTATGAAACTTTGTATAGATGCTGGTGGAGAGTACTTTGAAAAGATTTAATAAAAACATTTTTACCCATAGAACATATTTTTTTATTTTCGCAAATTTTTCTGAGAGTCCCACGTATATTACAAGTATCGATCTTTTCAAAGTATTCACCCTGAGCACTGAACTGAACCAATTGGAAAATACCTGTGACCACTCTTCTTTAGATACCTCAGAAATCTCGAAATTATAGGCAACCAGCGCATCTTCTTTGCTTTCAAACCTCTTCCCCTTTAGTTTTTCTTTGAATTTTGGAAACAAGTAAAAATCACAAGGCGCTAGGTCAGGGGAATATGGCGGTTGAGGGAGAATTGACACATTTTTCGAGTTAAAAAAGTCTAGTGTTGTGGCAGACGTGTGCAGCGCCGCATTGTCGTGGTGCCAAAGAAGGTGCCGGATTCCTGACTTCGGTCGCTTGTCACACCAAACTGATATTACTGTTGGAGCACAAACTGTCACATACCGTTCGGAGTTCACCGTTCTTTCATTCTCGAGCACAACAGTTACAATATGAATGACCCGTTTTGCAGAAAAACGAGGCGACCATTTGTTTCTGTGTGCTTCGTGCACGGCGACATTTCGTTGGAGTTGGCTCGTCTTCAAAGCACCATACAGTCGACTGTAGCTTTGATTCGAGTTATATAGTCATGTTTCGTCACCACCAGTCAATATCATATACGTTTTTTTTCTCGCCTGCGTTGAATTTATCTATCATGAATAGGCACCAATCCACCCGACGATCTTTCTGCTCATCGGTAAATTTGTGCGGCACCCATCTCGAACAACGTTTACGGAGAGAAAGGTGGTCGTGAATTATGGTTTGCATTGCTGATGATCCAATTCCTAGTTCTCGCTCTAGCTCTACATATGTAATTCGTCGGTTTTCGCGAATAAGTTTTTAGACTGCACGAACTTTTTCTTGCGTGACCGCGGTTGGCGGCCGTCCTGTCTTCGCTTCATCTTCGAGATATCCCCGTCCTCTTTTAAATTCAGAAAACCAATACTGTTGCTCGGGAACAAGCAGACTCACCAAAAGTAGAAGTCAAAAGTTCAAAACATTCTTGAGGCTTTTCTTAAGTCATAATAAGTCATAGCGCGAAAATCACGTCGACTAAGCTCCATTGTTGCAAGTGAATTCCCGCCAGATTCTCGGAAAAATGATGCTCATTCAAATAAAAAATAAATAAAAGAAGTGTGTTCTATATTCAAATATGTCAATAAAAACCAGCCTATAAGATGGTGTCTGGCTTGCCAGTGTCAATGAAATGAAAAAAGAGTATCTAACTTCTTTTGGCATGCCCCTCGTATTTAAATTAACCGAAGGTACTGAAATTACTTCACTTTTTCTTTTGTTTTTTTGCGGTTGGTTAAATTAAAAATAACTGAATCTCATTATATTTTTCATTTATACAAACACTTTGTATTCAGGAAGGTGGGACGAAGGCAAAAAAATACATCACATGATTTAGTTGGTCAGATTAGGTTAAGAGGAGGGCGCCCGAAAATCGTATTGCCTACAGGCCCATACAGGGTTAATGTGGCCCTGGTGAGTATCTGTTAACCGATATTGCATGTGGCCGAGATAGTATTTTCTTCTTTTTCATGATACCTTATGTTCCAAATTTTTACCTGCATGTAGTGAAGAGAATATTAATTGAAAATTATTAATATGTGTTTTATTAATAGCAAGGCAAGCAATAATTTTGAACTTTAGACCCAATGAGATACTACAAAATTAAATTAATGAATTATTATTCTGTTTCAATGATTTGTTTTCTTAATTATATTCTGTTTTCAAATACTTATGAACCCATAGATGTATTAAATACCTAGATATGTTTTATACGAGGAAACCCGCGCTTACGAGTGGCACTGATTGCGGCAGTTGTACGCACGCACACCACTAGAAATATATCCAAACAACACACCAAGAATTATATTTGAAATGTAAGCGAGATAGCAGCGAGATAGCACATTTCATAGCAAGCGCTAAAAAGAGACAAACATATTTTCTCTGCACCGACGTGAAATATGACCTTAAGACGACCGCTTGACACGCACAATACTTCTTCTATTTTATGAGACCTTACACCTAATTTATAATTAAAACGTTGAAAATTTATAATACTTACGAATGATAAGTAATCCCGTCACTTTAAGTAGTTTTTCGACTATAGTTTGTGCAAAATCTCATCACACACGACGGCATTCTCGATTATTTTGATAAACAAACACGCCAAAACAAGTGAACCTTCGCGACGGCAGCTAGTGTGCGACTAAAGTTGGTTGAGCCATTTAGCCCTATTTATAAGTGCCACTTATGAGCGCGCGTGACTTATCTAATGTTTTATTAGTACATCTGTGTATGAACCACATTTTCATTGTGTGCCTTTACATTACTTTTTCGACACTGGCGAAGTTATTGTGGACACACTCAAAAAGGCTCCCGTCATAAAAAAAAATATTGAAAGGTCGAATAGGTCATTTACGTCAAAGTAAGGTCGAATCGAAGCGAAAAATAGCAAGAATTCCAAAAAGGGCCGGTTGATTATTATTATTCTCAAAAATGCCTGGAAAATACAAGATCGTGATGATTCGTCACGGCGAAAGTGAATGGAATCAAAAAAATCTTTTTTGTGGATGGTTCGATGCTGATCTCAGTGATAAGGGTAATTAGTAAATCTCTCATCTATCTCAACGAATATCTTAGATTCCAAGACTATTAGAGAACATTAATGTAAATAATATTTTATAGGAAGGGAGGAAGCTGTGGCTGCTGGCAAGGCCTTAAAGTCTGAAGGTTTTAAGTTCGATATAGCTCACACATCAGTGCTAAAACGAGCTCAAATCACTCTTAATACTATCCTAAAAGAGATTGACCAGGTTGATTTGCCGGTTGAAAAGACTTGGCGATTAAATGAAAGGCATTATGGTGGTCTTACGGGGCTAAACAAAGCCGAAACTGCTGCTAAATATGGAGAAGCTCAAGTAAGTACGATATATGAGAAACTAGTGGTCTCCCCTGGCTTCACACAGATGGTGTTAAGTATTTTTTACTTATCTTATATATATCTTATAGTTAGCGTGATGATAAATATTCTATGTCCTTTCCCTGATTCTAAGCTACCTCTCCAACAATTTTCAGCCAGATCAGTTCATTCTTTCTCGAGTTATAAATAGTGTAACTAACACCACTTTCTTTTATATGTATATGTTACGGCTAATAGCCGAAGTGCGGCTGCACCTAGTTTTAGCCGGCTAAACCTAGGTGCAGCCGCACTTCGGCTATTAGCCGTAACATATAGATAAATTGACCATTTTCTAAAGTCAATATTAAACTGCGCATGTATAATGTAATATCACTTGATATTTTAACCTCTTGAGGACAAGCAAAAATACATGAGCCAAACAAGTTACTTTCTTATCATTATTTGTTGGTCTCTAAAACTCAGAGACATAAAAATTAAATTATTTTCTGTCTTAATAAAGTCCATACTGCCTCCTATAAAAAATAATTATATTCTTGGTATAACTATTAATTTGGGTTTGTAATAATCACCACTCTTTAAAAAAACTTTTTATTTTTTTATAACAGATGTGGTTATTGTCTGTAATAAAAAAAGTGTATATGTATTTTATTTATACTTGTGTTGCCAAGAAAATATTACATTTAGCATTACTTTCTGGTTGCAGGTTTAGATATTTGTGTGTTTGAGGCAAAAAGGCTCCTCAAGTACATAATGTATATGAATGACATTTGTTGAATGCCAGATAATGAATAGGATACTCTTATACCGCAAAATTTGATCAATAAAATATTCACTCCTGATTGAACAAAATTGAAATTTGGCAGTAAGTCTGTGGAGTCAGCTAGTTGTAAATAAATCTTAGTTACAAATCAATCTACTAAAATTTGATGAGGCTCGGTAAAATAGTTGATATCTATGATATAAATAAATAAAATATAATGAAGTTTTTTCTCCTGGTGTAAAAAATATATATTTTTTTTCTCTGTTGTGGGCAATTTTGATGATGGCAGCCCTATTCATACTCAACAATCAAAACTCAAAATGACCCCTCTTAATCTCCATCTCCACTACCCTGTTTTAGAATTTAAGCTGTGACTATATAATTTGTGTATCATCATCAGCCAATAGAAGTCTGCCAATGAACATGGCCCTCCCCAAAAATTTCAACAGTAACAAGCCCTGTGTTACCAAGTCATCAGTATACTTTATGGTTTTTACTCTCACTGTGTAGTCTGGTATGTGGCCCCAACTCCATATCCTTCAAGCCACATACATTGACAATACCAGAGCCAATAATAATAAACCATTTTTTATTTTAACCTTTTTTTTGCATGATCTTGATTTGTTTGTAGCTGTGTAGTGTCAGCTTAGAATAGCACTAACCCATTACTGCCCATGGGCACTGGCAACCAAGGGTATTGCAGCTCTTTGAGTGATTTATGGGCGATGCGGTTGGAGACCAAGAACATTTATTTTACAATTTTTTTCCCACTTACCTTCCAAAAGTGGCTGAAGAGTTTCGTATTCTGAAGCTCTGGCTAGCCCTTTTAGGTATTTATAGCCATGAGTATATGTCCTGTTTTCCTAATAGCTTTGTCTATTTCGTTTCCAGGTACAAATATGGAGGCGTAGTTTTGATATCCCTCCACCACCGATGGAAAAGGACCATGCCTACTATGATACAATTGTGAAGGACCCCCGGTATGCTGGAGACCCAGCTCCTGAGAATTTCCCCATGTTTGAGAGCTTGAAACTCACCATAGAAAGAACGCTTCCCTACTGGAATGATGTTATTGTTCCTCAGGTAATATTTACTAATTTTTGTCAAACATTTACTTTTTTAAGGGGTTGAGGTATTTCTTATTCAGAAGCTCTGGCTACCCCTTCAAGGGATTTATATCCGTGAATATATGTATGCTTTCTCAAACACTGGGAGTTTACTTGTCTTTACATCTATACTTATATCAATATACTAAAAAGTAAGAATTGTTTGTGTATTTATTTGCTATGATGCAGCTTTGAAATATCTCAAGATTTGCCAAACTATCACTCAGCAAAATTTTTAGAAGAAATATTGGCTGTGTAAAACCAAACTCAATATAAAAAACGAATAGCAGTTATCAAACAATTCATGCAGTCAGAGAAAGTCAGTTCACTGATTTTGTATATTATACCTCCTAAACTAATAATTTTATGTTTCTTTTTAGATCAAAGAAGGAAAACAAATAATTATTGCTGCCCATGGAAACAGTCTCAGAGGCATTGTCAAGCATTTAGAAAGTAAGTAACAATTATTTTTTATGTTTATGTTAAAAAAAGAAAATGTATAACAACAACCAGTGTGGGTAGAACAATTGCATTCATTATAACAGGCGTAGGTTTAAATCCCAGGTCGGGCCTACACCAATTTGTCTTACATCATATGGTATGGTTCAGTTATCATTGTTTAACCCACATGGCTAAGTTGCAGTTAATTAATACAAAACTGTGATAGGTCTGCCCCCTATCACATTATGAGCACACTATCCAAACAAAACGTGGGTTCTCTGAGTACAAGGTGACAGTAAAATCATATAAGGTTCAAAATTATTAGTACCCCTGCCACCCCTCCAGGGTTATACGGTGTGAATGTTACTTGGCCTCATATACTAACACCGTTTATTCCTATTGAGGTGATCAGAGACTTTAAATTAACATTCCGCATGATAAAAAATATTCACATTGATAAGTTAGTTTATATTAACAACTGTAAGATTGGGTGACGGCCAATTCCTTGGAATTTTTATGTTAGAGATAATATTCAATATAAGAATGTGTCAACTTTTATTAATTCAATTGGATATTATTAGGCAGGGAGATTTAAACGACCACTAGGTCAACTTTACGGCCCGTCTAATAATAGAATATACAAAACCTATTCAGCTCGGCTTATTCCGTTTATCCACCCTAAAAATCCTCCCTAAGTCGGATATTCGGAAACGCATGTCCTTCTAGCCACCCTGAACGGGGCGGATATCCGGAATGCATAGAATATGGTTCTTCCGATTTTCTACCCTGCCTACGTACAGTCATTTACAGAAAAAAAGACCCTAAGTTTGTAAGATATTTTTATTCAAACTGTAAGTAAGAAAGTAGGTATGTTTATCTTAAGTATTTTAATGTTCACGATGTTTCTTGGACCCATTTTGTGTTGTGTATGTTTCTGTAAATTACTGTACTTAGGGTAAAAAATCGGATGAACCATATTATATGCATTCCGGATTCCCGTTCAGGGTGGATAGAAGGACATGCGTTTCCGAATACTCCTAAAAATCCATCCATGACACTGTCCCATCATCATCAACTACCCACTACTTTATATTGAAAACAACTCATCACTCCTCTTGACATAAAGACAATTGTGTTAATACATAATAATAAAAATACGTTACATACAAACATGCACTCACGGTTATAGATCCCTAGAAGGGGAGCCAGAGGTTCTTGTATAACATACAAATTTAGTTTCAATAAACATTCTAACTATCTTTCAGATCTTAGTGACCAAGCTATTATGGAGTTGAATCTACCTACTGGTATTCCATTTGTATATGAATTGGATGAAGATATGAAGCCAGTGGACACCATGATGTTCCTTGGTGATGAAGAAACCGTTAAGAAAGCCATGGAGGCCGTTGCTGCCCAGGGAAAAGCCAAGTGAAACAATATACCATTATTAAATATTTATTTGAATCATATATAAAATTCATTTTAATTTAATTAAAGTTATCTCACTAAAATCATGGATTGATACTGAGATTTTAGTTTTAGTCATGTTAAAATATGTAAGTGTAATTATTGTGTTGAATTTCAATAAAATTGACTGTAATAATTTTTGTTCATTTTGGATGCAATGATGCAGTTGCCTTTCTATCATTCAATGTAGTCCCCTAGAATCTGAACACACTTATTTGCCCTAGAAAATAGCTTTCCAATTACCTCCAGCATTTTTTTATAGTTAATTTTTATTTTTATTTTATTAAAATAGGTACACAAAACAGATTCCAATCAATTTAATATTGATTAATTTGAATACAAAATTGTTCTAGACGGAAATCCTAAAACATGTGTACACAACTTATTAAAAATTAAATAAGTGAAATATTAAAACTAAAAAAAAATGAAGATAATAATATGAAAAGTTACAAAAGGGAAAACTAACAAGTAATATTATAAATACAGAGTTAAAGTTTCAAATAAAGAGAAGCAATTTACAGATATAACACTTATCACTAACAAAAATCATGATCATGAGACATTATATCAGACCTGTATTATTGCTAACCTGTATTATAATTGCTGCCTTTAACTCTTAACCGTCAAAAAAATGCTGGTCTCGAAGTTTTTTTTTATGATCTGGGAGCAGAAAGTAATCACCAGGGGTTAGATCGAAGCTGTAGGGGCGATGATTGATTTCTTCTAATCCGTAATCCCCCTCAGCAGTATTGGCTATGCGCGCCCTGTGACAGGCGCCTTCGTGCAGAAGCAATGTACCTGCTGTGAATTTTTGCCATCTTTTTCGTTTGATAGCCTCCTTTTAACTGCAGGGGGTGTTACCGTAAGATGCGCTAGTAATAGTGTAATATTTTGGGTGCTCAGTTAATAAGATTTCCTCAGAATCCCTAACAACCAGGAGCCATAAGCTTTCCGGTGGATGGGGTGGCTTTGGGCATATTTTTTTTATGCTACTGCATTGACTCCTGCGCTCTGAAGACCATAGTGATGAATTCATGCTTCATCACCAGTAACGATCCAATCATAAAGACCTTGCGGATTTTCACCACTGCTCCAAAAACTCCTTGCAACAATTAGCTCACAGCCTAGTCTGGTGTAAGCTAAGCCTCATACAAATATTTCAAAAATGTTAAGTAGGTAAACTATCTTTTAAATCTTCCATAACTTCATCAATATCAATGTTTTTGTCAATTTTCTTCTTGTTTTCTGTAAACTTTTTTCCACTGTAGTGAAAGCATTTCTGCTTGCTATTTGTGAATGCAAACTGTTGCTTGGTATTTGATTTAGAGGGTTGCACTGGTAAATCAATGTCCATTTTGTTTTGTATGTTTTTCTTTTTAGCTTGTTTATTACTTTTCTTTTTAAGAGACTCTTGCTCAAATCTGTAATCTTTAGGCAGCTTGTGTATTTCTATGCAATGCTGATGCCTTTCTTCTGGTTTCATAAACTTTTCTTTACAATCTTCTATGTAACATGAGTACTGAAACAGAAAAGCAACATTTTAAATTCCATCAGCCATGCAGGCTTTATTTTATACATCTATATCTATACATCTATATCCGAAGCATTAAATGACACTAAGCTACAATTTGTGAAGAATTGCTAGGACCTGTGACCTTGATAGTGGCATTTGAATCTTTTGAACATTTAGGAGAGAAAAAGAGCCGAACGCTATCACGATAAGGTTCTGTGAGTTAAAATACAGTTCCCTACCTAATTGCTGATGATGATGAGGCTGAGATTACATTGAGACTGTTAGAAGCAATCTATAATGCACTCTATTTTTTTTTAACATGTTTTGGTAAGGAAAAGCACTCTACACAAAAAAAATTAACTGTTAATTATAAATAATAAGTATTTTCTACCCGTTATTAATAACTGCTAGTTATAGTGAAGATATCTATAGCAGTTTAGCTTCAAGCAATTGACAGCAACAGCTTTAATTGTCCATGTTTGTTGATCACTGGCTAACTGCTCAAGTAGTCTAAATGACAGTAACATCTTCCTCACTGTTTGCTTCAGTATAACTTTATAATTATGCATATACATGAATACTGAGCACAGGGCTATGGACATTTAGAATGGAATGCCATCTAATTATTGTACCAGTAAGGTTATACATACATGTATTTGTGGCATTAGTTCCCATTAAGTTATTCAGAGAGTATTGATCACAACTTTGTATGACCCTGACAAAATATTTTTTCATTTGTGCTCTTTATTTATATTTGTTTTAAATGTATATACTATAGTGGATTTCCTGACCCACACAATCATCCAGAGGCTGCAAAGCCACACAGATTTTGTAAATATATCTTCCTTGTTGCTAGTACAGAATTTGATCTGTACAAAATGGCTGATACCTTGAAAGATAAATAATAGTGTAACCTCTAGAGGCCTCATGAGGATGTGAGTCAGCATTTATAATATAAATATATACCAACATATGACACAGATCAAGCTAGCCCCAAGGTAAGTACAACTTAATTATTTGTGGTATAAGTAAGTATAAGATACTAACTCAACTATGTATTGAATATAAGTCTTTAACTTACCGAAGGTTTACGCAAAGCCAGAACACTAAAGAAAGAATCATGATTCTCCTGTATATGAAGGTCTAATAAATGTGGAGAAGGCAGTTTCTTCTTGCACTGACTGCAGGCATATCTGTGAGATGTGTTGTAGTGGTTTTCAAAATCTAGTAGCGATTCAGTAGTATACTTGCAACCAGGAATAGAGCATACAGTCTTTATTCTAAAATAGTAAATAAGTAGATATTAAAGTATTATTATGGTTTGGATGCTCCTTGCATTAAGAATGTTTCTGTTTTACTTCTCACATACTAAGTGGAAACTATTTGGATTGCCAAATTTTAACACAAGAATAAACAATATTTTGTGTTAAATAAAAGGAGATCCAAATCATCAATCAATAAAAAAATACAAATAGGTCCCCTTATACTGAGAAGTCTGAAGACTCTCAACTCTAATACATAACTTATTAAGGCCAATACACAATAAAATGAAAATAACATGGGGAAAAATTGGCTTGTTACTAAAAAAAAACACTTAAGGAAGAAGGAGAGATGGCTAGGTTATCAAACAATACAAACTTACACTTCATGACAGAGATCTTCATCATCTAAGTCATAAATTCCATATGTGGACATGGGTTTATCACGACAAAATAATTCATCGCCATAAGAGCGCCGACCAACGCCATATATCTTCAACTTTTCTAAAATCGTTTCTTCAATCATCACTATCGTATTTTTTGCAGCTGAAATTAAAAGAATTAAATTTTAAATAAACCTGTTTGTATAATAAGTAGGTGCTTGAATGGAGGATGATAAAAGACAAGGTCATACGCAATAGATATAACACGTTATTATGATACTTAGAATCCAACGGAGCCAATTGAACGCGGTAGTTTGCAACGAACGATGACTCGAATTCGGCTAGTGAAGTAAAAAAGTTGTAATTTAATTTGTTTGTGTTACGTTGTAGTGAATCAATCAATCGTTGTCGACATAACAAGAAAAATAGCTACAATGAATGATGTGCGGCAAAGAAAGGTAAGGTAACTAACATAACAATGAATAAAAATTATAACTGATGTAAGTAAAATGTACAAAAAAATAGAAGTTGTTCTTACAATGTCTTACATACATGTAACTTCAAAATCACTGTTAGAAAGTGCTTATGAAATATATTATTTATATTTTAATATCACCAAAACTCATGAGTTCAACTAATCAAATGATTTAATTGCAATTTTCCTTATTTACAGTTTGTAAGGTTATGTTATTATTATTATCAAAGAAAGAGTTCGTTTCGTTTCGTTTCGCCCAGTACACATTGGCCCACGATGGGCCACGCTTCGCAATTGGCCTAGACCTCGCTTTTATAACATACCCTTTTTATATTATAAATCGATAAAGGACATCCAAGGACATCAAACTAAAAAACTTTGCCCATGGAATGCCTATCTAAAATATTGTAATTTTCAAAAAATTATAATAATTAAAAATTGTCGTACCTAGTTCAAACTGAGAATGTATAGAACGAGATTCTTTGCTTCAGTGAAAATAAGAAATAAAAAAAAAACATTTGATCTATGGTGCAAACAAAAACATAACTCTTTTCGGTATTTTCCAGTTCAATCGCTCGCTTTCCGATTTATTTTCATGATATTATCTTTCAACGACGATCAATTGAACTGGAAAATACTGAAAAAAGTTATATTTTTGTTTACAGAGCGAAAAGCATAGATCAAATGTTTTTTTTTCTTATTTTCACTGAAGCAAAGAATCTCATTCTATACATTCTCAGTTTGAACTAGGTACGACAATTTTAATTTTTTTTTTTTTTGAAAATGACAATATTTTAGATAGGTATTCCATGGGCAAAGTTGTTTAGTTTGATGTCCTTCATCGATTTATAATATAAAAAGGGTATGTTATAAAAGCGAGGTCTAGGCCAATTGGCCACGGTCAATTGGTGTTCACACAATGGCCTATTGCTCATTACTGCCTGGCAATCCACTTGCGAAGGACGTCGAAGTAATTATGGCTGCAGCTATTTATTATTATGTATATAATTTATTTTATTTATGGTGCTACTTATGTTATTTTTACGTCATATAGTGATTATAAATACATTTTGCAATAAAATATTCCAAAAAAGTATAAGTATCTATGAGCGGCCGGTGACGAACTAAACAATGGCCCACTGTGGAAACACCACCGGCCAATCTACGCCACGATTCCTTTGAAGTGTGCCCGAAAAACCGACAACTTCGCCATTGCGCGCCACGATCGGCAAATGTCCGCCAACATGCACCATTGCCCCCTGTACACAGTGGCGATGGCGAGCAGTGGGCCAACGTCGGCCATTGTGTACTGGCCGCTTTAAGCTAATAAATCTGATAATTTGAGAACACTTATGATACGTTTACAGATATGTTCAAAGAAAACTAACAAAGATTTAATTGTTTATTTGAAAATTGCATTTTTATCATTTTTAACAAATGTGCTGTCTATATTCGGTAATAAATCCTCTAAGACCAACAAAAGTGCTCATGCTCAAATCGCGAATATATTATCTCTACATAAATGAAGATGATAGGATTGTTTAGATAGAGCTTCTAGTCCAGGCCGATCGTGCTCCTGTTCTGTTACCTTACCTGGGCTGGGCCCAACTCGCACTTGTTGAACTTGACACCCTGTTGGCGCTTGTAGCCGATAGCTATTCTTTTACCTATCTATTTATAAGACATTATTACGTCAATTACGGGACAGTTACAAAATCTTATTTCGATTCTGAAATAACCCGAGATTGTGCTGTTTACAATGTGTTTGAGCATGTACTAAGTTTATAAAAAAATTACTAGTGCTAGTTGGCTAGCCCGCTGATACTAATAGTTGCTAAATTAAAACAAGGCATAAAGATATTATAGTAAAAGTAGTTTTGTGATTTATGCTGTGTAGTGTCGGTTTAAAATAGCACTACCCCATTTTTTTCCGGTGGGTGTATGTATGTAAGAGGCGACTAAAGTTATTGGGGCTGTTAAGGGATTATGACATTATCACTTTCTTCCTCGTTTAAATAACGAATCATTAACTTTTTTGCTGCGAGAAATAACACTTTCACCAGTGGCCGCCATCTTCAGTCTTTCACACATAAACAAAGCGCTTTTAACTCCTCTACCGGTAATTAATGTAACTACTTTATTACCGAATTCCATATCGAGAAACGATTTCTTATCATTATTCTGCCCAAACCACATCATGATGTAGCCAATAAATAGTAAAACATTTTGTGAAATACGAATATTTCATGATGTGCGCAAATCTACGATGTGGCCACGACATATAGTATATCAACAAATCAAAACTCATAATGAAAACATTGCTTCACGAGGTTTAAATGTCTTATATAGTTTGCATGATGAAACCTAAACAGAAGTTGCGCAACTATAGATAGGATACAATATGATAAGCAGGTCAAAAGTATTTATAGTATCCAAGTACTTTACAAGTGAAAGATAAAAATTTCTTTTTATCGTTTTTTTGTACATATATTTGGATAGTATAAACTCGGCATTAGATTACACTCTAATATTGTAAGGTCCTATTGTATAATACAGATCCACAACCTTTTCTTGGCCGGCGGCGACTACTGGTATACTGTCGCCATTTTGAAATTTCGGCCTGTCATTGTCAGTTAGTTCTTAACTAAATAAAAATTATAGGGTGACCAACGTATATAATAAATTATCACTTTCATTAATATTTTTTGTAGTGTAAACTTTTTTCAAAGACAATTATTTTTATGATGTATCTTTGCTTATTGATAAACGCTTTTATTTCCAGTATTCAATATAATAATTTATGAATATTATTAGTTATTTTGTTAAATTATATCTAAGTAGGCTAACACATCGTCTGTGGCTAACACCGTCCGAAAAGTTGTGCGCGCATCTATAGTCATGCGGTGCGGGTTACGGGAAGTGGGGAAATGCTCCCGAATAAGATTTCACTTCGTATACACTGATGCGTGGGTTCTAATCCTAATGCGAGAATGTACCAATGTGTCATTTCTTAAGTCATAACTGTCTGACATTTATATAAAAATACAAGGCAAATACGACGTGATAGCTTAATGGGTAGAACACCGGTTAACGTGCAAGCCACTAGTGTTCAAATCCCGGATCGGGCCTACACCAATTTGTGGTTAATTTATCACGGTTGTTAACGGTGAGGGAAAAAATTGTGAAGAAACCCACATGGCTGAGTTGTACTTAGTCGTGTGACAGTGTATTCGTACAAAACGGCGATAGGCCTGCCCCCTATCACGTGAGTACACTGTCCATGCAAAACGTGGGTACTCTGAACACCAGGTGACAAAGTCACGTGATGTTCAGAAGTATTAGTACCTCTGCCAGACCCCTTCGGGGGTATTCGGCGTGAACGTTTATGTTATGTGATGTTATATGTTAGAAGGCTGTTAACAGTAATAAAAAAGTGCCCATAAATTCACTGACCCAGCAAAATAAATGACCCAAACAATATCTGATGTTTAGAATTATTTTTTCTGTGTCACCTTTTTGGGGGATCTATTGTGTGAATATGAAATGTAAAAGACAGTACACGACTAGGTAAGCCTCTGATTTACAGGATTAAAAAATATTTTATGTAGTTACCCACTTATTAACTCTGAGTGTTGGATTGAATCAGGCGTTACTTTGCGGAAATCCATAGCAATACTAATATTAATAAATTTCTTCGCTTAATTCCGCTAAATAATACCTGCAGTCTTCATGCAACATGCACTGTGCACCGCCCGCCCTCCCACTTACCAGAAATCGAAAAGCAGACAATGCACCACACACACACCCGCAAGCGAAAACCACAGGCAACCACAAACATGCGACGCGTTTCGACTCAACACGAGTCATTGACGAGCAGTTAGTAGACAGTTCGGCAGCTGACCACCGAGTGCCGGTCATACGATTTTGCGGTTATATTTATAGGCCAGGCTCCCCACTCCCCCACCCAAAGAACATCAATGACGAGTGACTATATTATTGGAAAAAAATGTCAAAAGTGGGGAAACGGTGTAGCCCAGCTGTTCATTCAGCAGTGCAACGGAATTATCATTATCATATCTGGAGATTTCAAGTTTCTCTAAAAGACATAATCTTAATCCCTTATTACAAGTATGTAAAATCTCCAGATTATGATTATCGGGGAGAACGTGTCCAGTATCCAATAGATGTTTCGCAAAGTGAGACCTTTCTGGATGGTCGTTTCTGAATGCTGCCACGTGCTCCGCTCTAATCTTGTTAGAAAACTTCTACCAGTTTGCCCAATATAGACGCTGTTGCATTCAGGACAAACAATTTTGTAAACACCAGATTGTCTGTGTTTATCTAATTTCTCTTTTTGATTACATAAATAACGTTTCAAACTATTGTTTGTTCTGAACGCAACTTTGATACCAAACCCTTAAGCGTCTTTGAAATCTTTTCAGAAATTGGACCAACATAGGTGAGACTGGACTTCATGCGGTCCAGTTTTTTCAGGTGGTATAACATATAAGAGTCTGTTCACCATGTTGGTCCGTTTTCTTGTAATTAGTATGTCTATTAATTGCTTGGTGTAACCGTTTGCAACAGCTATTTGGTAAATAGTACTTAATTCTTTATTGTAATTAGAAGGTGATAATGGAACTGTTAGCAAACGGTGTACATAGCAATGAAAAGCTGCAAGCTTGTGTTGCCAAGGATGGCAAGAAGATGCGGGGATTACTGTATCACATAATTTAATGTTTTTTGACATGAATTCCTCATGTGGGGATATTACTCATAAATAAAAGATGTTATTAAAGGAAAGAAAAATTTCGACACTGGCGGGGTTCGAACCCCGCCAGTGTCGAAATTTTTCTTTCCTTTAATAACATCTTTTATTTATGAGTAATAATCCCCACATGAGGAATTCATGTCAAAAAACATTAAATTATGTGATAGTTAGGCGTTTCCAACATTTGCATTCTATCTGAAAAGGTAGACAAGTGGCCGTCCGAATTAGTTAAAATTCGGAGGTAGGAAACGCAAACACTACTTGAACGTGTAAAAAAGAAACAAAGGATAGAGAAATTTCGCGCTGGATGCCAACTGACACTGTAGCTCAGTTGCAGAGCGACGGGGGCGTATACCCGAAGGTCGCGGGTTCGAACCCCGCCAGTGTCGAAATTTTTCTTTCCTTTAATAACATCTTTTATTTATGAGTAATAATCCCCACATGAGGAATTCATGTCAAAAAACATTAATTATGTGATAGTTAGGCGTTTCCAACATTTGCATTCTATCTGAAAAGGTAGACAAGTGGCCGTCCGAATTAGTTAAAATTCGGAGGTAGGAAACGCAAACACTACTTGAACGTGTAAAAAAGAAACAAAGGATAGAGAAATTTCGCGCTGGATGCCAACTGACACTGTAGCTCAGTTGGCAGAGCGACGGAGCGTATACCCGAAGGTCGCGGGTTCGAACCCCGCAGTGTCGAAATTTTTCTTTCCTTTAATAACATCTTTTATTTATGATTACTGTATCAGTCTGTGTAGGCTTTCTATAAATCTCAAAAACATGCTTATTTCCTGACCTTGTTATTTTAAGATCGAGGAAATTGAGAGATCTGTCCTGTTCCTTCTCTAACTTGAATTTAATTTTAGGATGTATTCTATTTAAAATTTGAACGAAACTATCGAGCTGCCTATATGTACCTGTCCAGCATACAATTATGTCATCGACATATCTATAGTAATAAAGTATATTACTCCTCCCAACAATGTTGTTACGCTCAAAATTATCCATAAAAATGTCAGCCTCAAGGGACTCAATGGAGAACCCATTGCCAGACCTTCTCTCTGTTGGTAGAAATAATTATCAAACATGAAATAATTTTGCTGCATACAGATGAAGTAAGCCTTGATAGCTGGCATCTTCCTCCGGATGTAGTCGCTGAGTTACCATGAATTCTGAGATGAAACGTAAGCAATCTTTATATGGTACGTTTGAAAACAGACTTTCTACATCCAGAGAAACGAGCTTGGCATTGCAAGGAAGAACAACATCCTTTATTTTATCAATAAGATCCAAACTGTTTTTTAAAGTGAAAATCGGATTAAAATTAGTCTTAGCTTTCAAAATGGCGTTAAGTTGTTTTGCTAAATTGTATGCCGGCGCAGCTACATAAGAAACAACAGGACGGATCGGAATATTATCTTTGTGAATTTTTGGCAAACCGTAAAGAATTGGGGGTAATGGATTCATAGGAACGATCTTGTCCTTCTCATTGTCGGGGTTTGAAAATACATAGGATGATTCTGAGATTGCTCTCTTTAACTCCGAGGCATACTTCTTAGTAGGATCCGACCCAAGTCGAACAAAATCGTCCCCTAGGATGACATTGTTAACCTTCTCTGTATATGAATCGCGACTCATTATGACAATTGTACTACCTTTATCAGCTTTGGTTAGAACAAGATCGTTAGAATCTAACCTCCGCTTAATTGACTTCATCGTGGCCAACTCTGAACCTGAATTACAGGTATTCTGAATAGGCAACGAATTTTTGATATCGTTGGCTACGAGACTCTTAACAATGCCATCCCTTTTGTTAGTGACTACAGCAACTTCCGCATCCACCGCCAAAGTTTCTAAAGATTTAGTATTTAAACAGGGCGTTATGTTATGTCAAGAAGATCAAACTCAATTTGGTGTAATGAGAAAGATAGTTCAGAATGTAAAACTTTAAGGTGTAATTTTAAATTGTCGCGAACTGTAAACCAATGACGCGATTCCTCATTAAGCCAACTGTCATCATCAAATGGTGGTCAGCTAAATGGTGGTCAGCTGCCGAACTGTCTACTAACTGCTCGTCAATGACTCGTGTTGAGTCGAAACGCGTCGCATGTTTGTGGTTGCCTGTGGTTTTCGCTTGCGGGTGTATGTGTGGTGCATTGTCTGCTTTTCGATTTCTTGTAAGTGGGAGGGCGGGCGGTGCACAGTGCATGTTGCATGAAGACTGCAGGTATTATTTAGCGGAATTAAGCGAAGAAATTTATTAATATTAGTATAACTCTGAGTGTCACAATTAACAAATCCTTGAGTATAAAATAATGAGTTTACAGAAAAGTACAATTGGCAGTGTTATCGCTAAAAGCGATCTCTTCTAGACAACATTTGGGAGGTAAGATAAGCAACACAGTCGATCGGGTAGACATACCAGACAAGGGCAAAAATAAATAAATATAATTAGCTTACATTAAAACGAACTTGTTTACTTACAATAATAGTTATTACATACATACATATACTCACGGCTGTAAAGCCCTAGAAAGGGTAGCCAGAGCTAAGGAATTAGAAGCTCCTCAGCCACTTTTGGAAAGTTGAGTGGGGTAAAGATGGTAAAATAAAGGTAATAATTGGTGATGGGTCTCCAACCGCATCGCACAAAAATTTCTTAAAAGCCCCAATACCGTTAGTCCCTCTTACGTACACCCACCGACAGAAATGGGGTAGTGCTATTCTAAGCCGAAACTACATAGCAACTAGTTATTAATGAAATGTATATTATATGATTTGTTTTATTAAGACATTTTAATACTGTACTACATAAATTAGCCTGTATGATGTAAAATTATTTCCTTTATAATGGTTAATTTTTATTTACTGGTAATACTAATATCGATGACAGCGACGCCCTTACCGGCCAAGATATGATTGTGGATCTGTAATATTGTATTGTAGGTACCTAGACGTCAACTATCTTCAATCAATTTATCCAACTATCCATCCATCAATCAATCAATAATAAATTTCTTCTTCAGTCTTTTGATTTGATTGAGTTGAGATGAGTCTATTAGTATTTTCAGTTTCAGTTTCAGTCGAAGGGTAAAGTAATACTTTTATTACCTGAACCACTAAAAGCAATCAAATAATATACAAACGAATCGTCTCGAGTTTAAATCAAATTAAATCGTATTTTGAGTAGAGCTCAAAGGCTCAAGTTAACTGAAAATAATACACTATACGTAACTTGTGTACTTAGCTGTAACTATTATAATATAAAACAATGAGTATATTAATTTATAAATTTGTTATGGTTCTGTGACTTAAGTTGGCTTGTGTTGTGTCTATATAAAGTGTATTATGGGAAAATTTAGTAATTACAGGTATCTAGAGGTCAGTATTTTATCAACGTAGGTTTTGTTTATCAGTTATACATTCTTAAAAATTAAAGAAATTAAATTATTTCTATAAATTCCTATAAGATTGATATTTTTAAAAACTAGTTACGTATACAACATTTTCTTTACCGCAATTAACATAAGAA
Organism: Bedellia somnulentella; assembly: GCA_963576735.1. Lineage (NCBI taxonomy): Eukaryota > Metazoa > Arthropoda > Insecta > Lepidoptera > Bedelliidae > Bedellia > Bedellia somnulentella. Next base: position 8,525,807 of record OY755190.1, read on the forward strand.
TAAAAAGATCTGGAAGGCTGTTACATGGCAAATACCTTCAAAAACTAAAAAAAAAAGAATATAAATTTCTTAGCAGCATCTTCTAACCAATTATTTGGTGTTTTCTATAAGATCCACAATCCTATATAGGCTTTATAGTAGCAATTAGACACTGGAATTTTATAGTAGGGAAATAATTCTGTTTATCTGACTAAGAATATGGTTATCCTACACAGTTCAACACAAACTCCATGTGTTTTGTATTTCATAATGCTCATCCCCAAGAAAGATTATAATGGACCCTTTAACCTTGAGACACATGAAATTAAAATAGTTTCTCTTGGTCTGTCTCAATGATAAAAAGCATTAACCCTCGGCGTGCCTGGTAGAAAAAAGTTACATGGCGTGCCTGGTGGGTCGGTGAGACCCTAAATTTAAATATTTTTTTTCTCCTACAAATTGATATCAATGTAGTATATTTTTTGATTTTATAATAAAATTAAACATGTTTTTTAGGGTTTTAAATAAAATATGTGTTCAAATTAATAATATTTTCAAAAGATTTTTTAATTAAACTTTTACCTTGTTTTTTAACGTAGAATTAAACATCTTATGTTCATAAACATGCAAAATCAACTAAAACTAAAGAAATCACAATCAGACTTTGGGGATCATAATGCACATACGTTATCTTATATTCTAAGCTAAAATAATTAGTCTTCTTCACTTCCGACATCATTTTTAGGAACATAGCAATTTCCACACTGGAAAATTGTATGTTCTATCACTTTGATGATCACATGATCCTTTCACTACTGGAGCAGGCCCCGGACTGAGGTAGCGGGCGGAGGGCGACAATCATTTCACTACGGTCAGCTACTGAGAGCGGTTGCGCGCGAATTTCAAATTACAATGAATTATAACGGTTTAACGGTTGTGGTGGGTCTCACAGACCCAACCAGGCATGCCGAGGGTTAAAACATGAAGTCCTAGCAAAAACTGCATATGCCAATTATCAATGTTGTGCTAACCAGTGGCTAATTGAACAAGGGAACTATTTTTTTTGACAAATCTGATGCAAGACATTCACACCATATATCTCCAAGGGGTATCTCTGGCAGAGGTATCAATACTTAACAATACTGAACATGACTTGATATTGCCACCTGGTTTTCAGAGTAGCAACATTTTGCTTGGACAGTGTATTCACATGATAGGGTGTATCACCTTTTTCTATGAATACACTATCACGAAGTACTACATAGCCATGTAGGTTTTCTGACCATGTTTTCCCTCAACATTAACAACCATAATACATTATTTACACATATGACTTCAGAAAAGACAAATTGGTGTAGGCCCCACCTGGGATCTGAACCAATGCCTATCTGCATGATAGGCAGGGTTCTACCCATTGAGCTATCATGGTTGGCGAATCAGGAATCTAAATTTACCAACCAGCAAACAGTGAATTGAGCTTTATAAGAATGGATGAGCCATAACTTCATTGTTGGCATGGACAGTATATTGAATGCCATAGTTCTTTTGTCTGTCTAAATGACCATTATCAGTGGGCCCACACCAATTTTCTTGTTAATGTTCAAGCCTTAGGTTGTATATTATATTTAGTTCAGAAGACAAACACAATTGCCGTGTAGTGCCGGCTTAGAATATCGCTACCCCTTTCCACCCACCAGTGTTGTAACAGGGTATGGGGGACTTTTTAAAGTGGTTTTGGGCATTGCTGTTTGAGAACCATCACCAACAACACTTTGTTTCTACCATTTTGGGGATGACTTCCAAATGTAGCTGAGGAGTTACTAGCTCTGCAGCTCTGGCTATCCTTTTTGAGATTTATGGCTGTGAGTATATGTATGTATGGAAATACATAATGTTATTATACTGATTATATTGCTGTGTAGTGTCGGCATAGAATAACACTACCCCATTTCTTCCGGTGGGTGTATGTAAGAGGCAACTAACGGATTTGGAGCTTTTAAGGGATTTTTGGGCGATGTGGTTGGAGACCCATC